>MU127820.1:4621-164618 GCA_014904975.1 Marasmius fiardii PR-910
AACTGTGGATGGACATAAGCATTGGGTGGACTTTCTGATTACGGATCTAGGCGAAGAGGATGTGATATTGGGGTTACCGTGGTTGAGACAGTTGAACCCAGAGGTAGACTGGTCGAAAGGGTTGCTATCGATTAGGACCCACAGAGTGACAGTAGAGGACGTACCAGATAGGGAAGGAGAAGCAATCGGCAGAACGATTCAGGGTGAAGAGGTACTGGAGGATGCTCAAGACGGTGCAGCGAAGGAAACCCCGCATCAGGACGAATACGGAGGGGAAGGACAGGAGGAAACGGTACTGGAAGAGGAGGAAAAACAACCGCAACTCTGCGTTCTTAAGGCTAACCGAGCACTTCGTCGGAATTGGCTTAAGCGGGGGATTATCAAGGACGTTCAGGAACAGGTTTGGATTGCGGCAGGGTACACTTACTCCCAGCAACTTGCAGAAGCGGCACAGAAACTCAAACTGAAGAAGACGTTTGAGGAAATGGTCCCTGAGCATTATCGGGAGTACAGCAAGGTCTTCTCAGAACAGGAATCAGAACGGTTGCCGGCACACAAGCCCTGGGATCATGCTATCGAGTTCACCCCTGGGGCTCCAGAGTCACTCCGTACAAAGATCTACCCTATGTCCCCGGTAGAACAGGAAGAACTTGATCAGTTTATCGAGGAGAACCTACGGAAAGGATATATACGACCCTTCAAATCACCCATGGCATCTCCAGTCTTCTTTGTAAAAAAGAAAGATGGAAAGCTGCGGTTCGTACAGGATTATTGACGTCTTAACGAGTTCACAGTCAAAAACCGGACACCCCTTCCCCTAGTATCTGATATCGTCAACCGACTCCATAACGCAAAATACTTCACCAAGTTCGATGTAAGGTGGGGTTACAACAACGTGCGAATTAAGGAGGGAGATGAATGGAAGGCAGGGTTTGTGACAAATCGAGGGTTATTCAAGCCAACAGTCATGTTCTTCGGTCTTACCAACTCCCCGGCTACGTTCCAGTCCCTAATGAACCTCATTTTTGCGGACCTTATCGCAGCAGGGAAGGTAGCGGTATACCTGGACGACATCCTGATCTTCAGTTCAGACTTATCGGAACATCGTCGCATGGTTAAGGAAGTCCTCAAACGGTTACAGCAAAACGACCTATATCTCTGACCTGAGAAGTGCAAGTTCGAGAAAACAGAGGTGGAATACCTGGGTTTGTTGATAAGTGAGGGGAGAATATGTATGGACCCAGTGAAGGTAGCTGCAGTACGAGACTGGGCAACACCGAAGTCAATACGTGACGTCTGTGGCTTCTTAGGATTCGCCAATTTCTACAGACACTTCATCCAGAACTTCTCAAAGATCGCACGCCCGCTCAATGACTTAACACGCAAGGACGTCCGGTTTGATTGGGGAACACAGCAACAGGCAGCATTCGAAGAACTACGGACAGCGTTCATTTCTGCACCAATTCTTGCTCTATGGGATCCAGATAAACCGACTCGGATAGAGGTAGATGCTTCTGGCTATGCTACGGGGGGAACCCTCATGCAGCAGCAGGAAGACGGTACATGGCATCCTGTAGCATATCGCTCGGCTTCGATGCAACCGGCAGAAAGGAACTATCAGATCTACGATAGGGAAATGTTGGCAATCATAGAGGCTCTGAAGGACTGGCGTTACTTCTTAGAGGGTCTCCGTGATGAGTTTGAGATTATTTCCGATCATAGTAACCTGGAATACTGGCGAACTGCACAGGACCTCACACGACGTCAAGCTCGTTGGTCTCTCTACCTATCCAGGTTCAACTTCTGACTGGTACACCGTGCAGGGAAAAGCAACACTCAGGCCGACGCACTATCATGAATGCCACATCACCGTATCCAAGATCACGAGGACAATCGGCAACAGATCGTGCTCTTGCCTGACCGGTTTCACAAGATAGCTGTTTCCACCCTGGTCAACCCCCTGGAAGGACGAATCCGTCGAGCATTAGAAAGAGAAGCGGAAGTACTAGAAGGACTGAAAAAGCTGAAGGAAGGAGGTCTAAAGAGACTAGCAAACAGATTACCGGAATGGGAGGAGGATGATGGTCTAGTGTATCATCATGGCAGAGTCTACGTACCTCCAGACAAGGAACTACGACGAGACGTGCTCCGGCAGTGTCATGACTCCCCATCAGCAGGACATCCAGGACTTCACGCGACTTACGACCTAGTCACTTCTCACTTCTGGTGGCCAACAATACGATCATTCACCGAAAAGTATGTGGAAGGCTGTGACACTTGCGCACGGAAAAAGTTACAACGGCATCCACAGGCAGTAACTCACCCACTGGATGTACCAACAGGGATTTGGGAGGAAATAGGAGTAGACCTGATCACCCAGTTACCGAAGTCAGAAGGATACGACGCTATCTTGGTCTGCACAGACTTGTTCAGTAAGCAGATCCACGCTATCCCCTGCATGACTAGCATTACCGCGGAAGAGGTAGCAGACCTCTACTATCGGGAGATCTTCCAACTTCATGGTTTACCATTACGCTTTGTATCAGACCGTGGCCCCCAGTTCGCAGCAATGGTTATGAGGAAGCTCCTCAAGCAACTCGGTATCAAGAGCAACCTGACATCTGGATACCACCCGCAAGCCAATGGACAGACGGAGCGGGCTAACCAAGAGGTGGAGAAATACCTTTGGCTGTACGTAGGAAGGAGGCAGACAGATTGGGCAAAACACCTGCCAATGGCGGAATTCGTTATTAATTCCAAGACCCACTCTGCACACGGTCTCTCCCCATTCGAGGCAGTATATGGATACCAGCCCTTATTCAACATCCCCGTGGGTCAGCGTGCAGGACGGAAGGACGTAGACGAGCAGATTGAGATACTGAAAGAGTTGTGAAAGGACACTCAAATGGCATTGGAAGCAGTGAAGAAGGAGCAGAAGGCGGCATACGAGAGGGGGAAGAAAGGAGCTCATGTGTTCAAGGTTGGCGAATACGTATGGCTAGACGCCAAAGATATCGACCTGAAGACACCAAGTTGCAAACTCTCAGATCGACAACTGGGGCCATTCGAGGTATTAGAACGTGTAGGAGATCTGGACTATCGCTTGAAGCTCCCTTGGGGCCGACACCGAATCCATCCAGTCTTCCATGTCGACAAACTCTCTCCCTGGCGAGGCAATGATATCAATGGCGAACGACCATCACAACCTGGACCCATAGAATTAGAGGAGGACGGAGCAGTAGGGGAGTACGACGTGGAGAAAATTCTGAATAGTAGGATTCACCGAGGAAAGTTACAGTATGAGGTAAAGTGGGAAGGCTGGGATGAAGGACATATTTCCTGGGAACCAGCAGAAAACATAGCAAATGCTTGGGAACTGGTGGAGGAGTTCCATGCCAAACACCCAGATGCAGTGGGGGAGTCGGACATACCAGTGCCGAAGAAGAAAAAGAAGAAGTCGAAGCGATAACCATCGAGGATGATGGTCTTAGAAGGGGGGTAATGTCACGAAGTGTGTACTATTTTCATCTATCTTCATATGATCTCTTTTCCTTTCACTATGATACACAACCATCCCCGTTTCATCTCTTGATTCTATCTTTATTCCACTGCTTTCCATTACTTTCCATGACGTTCTACCAGTTTCCGCATGACACCAGGTCACGACATCATAGGTCACATGCCAGGTAGTATATATAGGACGACTCGTCACCTAGTCCCCCATCTTGATCTCTTTGTCATTGGGACTAGGTGCGTATTTGTACTCTGTAGGATACCAAGCTGTATTGATCATCTTTGTCATTGGGACTAGTTGTTGACTGTCGAGCCTCTGCTCCAGTCTCTGTGTGTGTTTGCTACCTGCGCTTCACCACATACACACAGTGTGAAAGTTTTTCATGTACCAGCAGCACATCTCCTAGTCGTACCGGGCAGAACCACTGGTTATGCGCTAAAAAGCGCAATACCTCTTGGTAGTGCCTTTCCGTTAAGAGGAGCAGCGCGGTCCATTACTAAACATGTAAGGGACTTAAGCATGCAGGCGAGTTCTACACTATCGGGATCCCCAAAGGTGCCGACTTGTAATGACGTCTGGACTCAGCGGAGTGACTACCGCATATTGTCTGAACCGTCTAAAGGGACCAGCATGATGCCACCAAAGTGACCGAACCGAGAACCCCCAAGCATGGCAGTCAAAGCTGACCATGCCTTCGGAGACCGTAATTACGTATGTACATCAGCAGGTGTTAGGCAGCCGTATATATTTTGGGCGCCACAAACAGAAGAATAGAAACATAAAGTTTTTACCTTTGATCCGTTACCACCAACACACGCCCATGCTCGACGATCCCAAGGATGTTGACCAGTACCGACAAACGTGTTGGGGCCCATAACCTAAAGCAACAGCGCTCTTATAAAGAGGGTAGGATACTAGTCATTACTTACCAAACAGCGTTTGAGTGAAGAGAGAAATGAGTAGAGGAGTAGCTGGACACTTGTTAGAACAGATAAAAGTATCTAGTTCATTATTGTTCAGAGTATTCTACTACAGTATTTATACTAGCTAAGGAGAAACCCTGTACCCTACGTTAGAGATAAGAAACATATGTAAAACATGTGTATACTAACAGTAATTAACTACAGGAGTAATACAAGTGTATTCTACATGAGTATACCGACAGTAAGTTCATACAAGTCTTGCTACTTAAGCATGTTAAGTGTATGTACCATATCTATAACAAATAGCATAAAAGAGTACATAAGTATATACGTGTGTATATACGATCGCCAAGTAAACGATCATGTTCAATGTTGTTATAGGGTGTCCGATTGACGTCTGCGCCTATACATTTCATCAGACCGCAGGAAAGACTAGAGAATAGCAGTCATCGGAATTGAGCTCAAGGTGCGCTTATTTCCACAATCAAAATGTAATCGATTAACTCAAGATCACTATTAACAGGCATATGGCCACCCCTGGTTTCGGGTAAAAATGCGACCGCTACTCTCGGTGTTAATCAAGCCTCGGCAGAAGGAAGTGCGTTACGAGGGATACGATCAATCCTACAACAGGGACTCCGATATGCCTCTTGCTATGGTGTCCGATACATCTACCTCACCGACTTTCTGAACCACTTCGTCATAGACGTTGAACCTCTCATACAGTGCGAGTGGAATGCCACTCCTGAAAATCCCGTCGAGTTGACTTGGTATGAAGCAACGCCGGTGGAAGCTCGCGAACTTCTCTGCTTCCTACTCTGGAAAGAAGATCGCGAGGTTATCAGCTCTGTGTATGGCGCCTTTGCGGAACAGTTGAAGGAGGCGAAGCCTTGGAACAGACACAGGTATTAAGCCGTATTATTTGGGCAAATGTGGAGCCGGTTTTTACCACGGATACATCTTCAAGTTACCTTTATGTATCCGTTGGATCTCACGGTGATCATGGTATCACTCTTCACATGGCCCTTCCTTTCCCCCATGTATGTATTCCTCCCCATAACACTGCTTCTCCCGTACCTGCGCTGTCTAATTTCTGAAATTGCTGGTATCGTTTGTGTCAACGAATAAATAGGTAGCTTGTACATTAGAACGAACCCTGAGCAACATGACTTTGAAAAAATGATCGCTGGAATGCGTGGACAGAATGGGCGTATTGTGAAACTCACTGGGGCGGTCCCCCAACGCGCCTCGCCCACGGATGGGGCAAACTTTGTTATAAAAAACTGGAGTCAACTCAAATTCAAGCGCCTGTACTACCGGATGTAAATGTGGCGGATTGATCAAGGAAATGGAAGGTCTCGGGGCCTATAAAAAATTCCGAGGAGTGCAGAGAGGGGGTAGGAGAGGGTCGCATCGTCCATGAAAGTTCTCAGATTCGTCCCTCAACGCTAACACTTTTATTCAAACTTTCCTGCAGCTAATGTCCAGACCTGTAACCGGTTACAACTAAACCCATTGTTACACCAGGCTTGTTCTGAAGTGTGCCAGATACAGCCTACAGAGTGGAGGAATGGGGCGTAGCAGAATCACGTCGAAGGAAAGAGCGGGGCCGTGAGAATTGTTTCAGGTTTTCCTCGAATGCGGACACAGCGTGGGTCGTCGAGAGACCTACAGTACCTACAATAGCCTTAGAGTCAGAGGAACTACTGAAGATTGGCCAAAGATCGCAAAGAACGTTCAGAAGAACAGACTAACTACAACTTTGTACTAAAGTTGACGGAAGCCCATGCGAGGTCATTGAAAAGGAGAGGAAACGAGCGACATGGAACATTCATATATACTCCGTTCTCGAGGTATCGATATATAATATTCAACGAATCGAGCTACGTCCGGATCTTCCTTGGTTTTCCTCGAGGCCGTCTACCCGAGGAGCCAGACGATCCTGCCTCCTGTGACATCTCCTTCGTGCCACGATGGGGTATAGCCTGAGGAGCAACAGAAGAGCCAGACGAGGCGGCCTTCCTCGACCTAGATGGCCCCTCGACAGGATACGACTGCCTCAAAAACCTCGGTACAGGCTGGCGAGCAGATCGTCTAGTCGGGATAGTTGTAGTACGGTCCTTTTTCGGCTCAGCCTTTGCCTTCCGAGTCTTGCTGGGCCCGGGAAGGGCACCGGAACGGGAGATACCAGCACTAGTCCCTGCCACCCGCCCACGACGTTTGTTAGTAGCTGGAGGCTGAGCATTATCGCGAGTGGCAAGTCTGTCTGCTTCCCAACACTCGTGAGTTTCCTCCAACTGATTAGGATCGGAATAGTAATCATAAGGCGCCGGTCCGGGTCCCCAAAGCATCGGAGAAGGTTCTCTATCAACCAGCGCTGGTGGGGGGAAAGAGTGGTTGAATGGGTCATGGTAGGGTGGTTCGGGGAGTCTCATAATAGCTTCAAAATCGACGCCAGGTCCGAAGCGTTGAGGATCGCGTGGGGGAGTCCCATTACGCCAATCAATGGCATTAAAGGCAGTGCTCTGGGTAGAAACGGAAGAGTAAGAGGAGGTCGAGGAGATGGAAGTAGCAGATGCTTGGCGTCCGCTGCGTAGCTCAAGTAAGAGAAGGCTTTGCTTTGGGGGAAACCGAAACCTACCGTTGCATGGTAGAGGAATTACGTCCGGATTGGATTGTAAAGAGTTAGTTATAAGTGTAGTCTGTGGCAGAAACCAGTTCTTCAAGGGGATTATGAGGATTTTGGAAGTGGCGAGACGTTAGAGCCGCCAGTTGGCTTTTATACCTTTCCTTCTCCAGCCACCCGAAAGGATGACCTCCCATTGTTGTCCGAAGGAGGCTGAACCCTGGCATGAAGGTCGATTGTCTGGTCGCCACCTCATTGTTCTCGGACAATATGGCAAGAGTCTCCTAAAAGGTAGGATTGGAACAAGCTTGTTCTGTAATTCAAATGCAGTCAGAATAGGTCAGATCAGAAGGTACAGAAGTTCCAGTCGTACTTGTCAGGAAAACTTCGGAAGACTGCGTTCTGACAGATACACCATCGTCCGTTGGATGTGGCCATAATTCCTCTTCGCTAATCCTCCGTGCCGTCTTCAGCGACTGTCGTGGCTTATCCATCGGGGCCTAGTTTTCACCATCTTGGCTTGTCCACAAGAAAGAGATTTCCATCGACGACTCACTATATGGCCTACAACTCCAATCGTTGTAAACGATAACGGCCCAGTACTCCTCGCAACGCCCGCCGTTCTCCCATCAACGTTCCACTCCTTCAAAGGCGCACGATTAGGCTCTCCACACCCTAGTGGCCTTAGCTATGGTTGGGACGAGTACACTCCACTCCAACCCCATCGTCCGCCTCTCATTCCCGGCCAACTACACAACCAGTCATAGTTCCCCCGCATACACTAGAACATGTACTCCGCACTTGAGGAGAGCTTCAACGTCTAGTGGAGTTCGATCATCTTGATCCAATTTGCCGTCAAACGCATTGTAAATCTTCGAAGACACCGATGTGAAGTTCCCCGAAAGGCAGGGTCAACACCTAGCTCTTTCTGTGTTTAGGGACTATTGAGAAACGGTGTCGTATAGAAGAAAGTCAGACATTGAGGACTTGTGATTGCGAACTCGCACGTCAATTTTTTTCTGACTCTTACTTGCATCTCCCATCGGTCTCGTTTTGAGGAATTCTTGCAGTCAAAGTACACAGTAAGTCCAATGTAGTCAAACTCCTGATCTAAAAGCTTACCTTTCTCTCTACCATGACAGCCGATGTCAGAGAAACGAACAGCTCTTTCGGCCCTGGACAACACTATTCGGAAACACCCTCGGGATTTAGAGAGTAAGTGCCACGGTTATCGTGTATGAACTGCATTTTATATAAAGCTTATCTACTGTCTAGCTCAGCAGAACTCTGATACCCCGCAAAAATTGATGAAAACTGAGCCAACCTCTCCCGTCGTCACCAAAAAACAATGCTTCATTCAACCCCAGGCTCCGAGATACAAGTCGAGACAGGATTGGAGCGACGAATTTGTTAGAAGTGAGCACAAAAACCCGTACGTAACTCGTTGCCTCTTGCTCTGCATGATCCTTGACGACATGTCCACTCTGTTTCCAGCCTGACAATGCTACTTATGACAGAAGATGAGAAGAAGATACTAAAACTGACAGACAGAGTCACATACTTCAAGGAAAGCTCCCTAAGTCTTCGAGACAAGTTGCATGAGGTTCAAAAAGGCTCTCTTCCATACCTGAGATTGATCCTATTAATAAGACAGATCGTGAAAGAGAAAAAAGCGGAATCAGCAGTCAGCCTAGAAATCAGAACCAAGCTATCAAGATAAACATACCGTAACTTGAGATCAGGATCCAATGGGGCTGCATTGGTTATCCCCAAAACACGGTGCAAGGCATCCAAGTCTTTTGACTTTTCCTTGTCATTTCTCCGATCCGACCCCCCAAAATCAAAGAAAGCAGTCGCAAGAACGGACACTTTGATGGACTCTTCATGTCTAGAGACACCCTCATTGCCCCTAGAAAGTAACAGGTTTACTATCAAATGTCCAGTCTTCTCCGTGAGAAGGTGTACACCGTCATCAATAGAAATGGTTAAGAAGGTCAAGGACGGCAGAAAAACTGAAGCTGTGTTATGTAGAAGGTCTGGGATTGTGAGCAAAGAAAGGAGTGGCTTCGTGAACTTTCCATCGTGGAAAGACATATTGAGATGTGGCCAATCCCGGGTTTCTCGGAAAGAAATATTGAAATGTGTCAGACAAGATAGCGATCCTAAAGAACCATAGTAGAAGAGTTCTGGACCTATACGTATGGTCAACTGCTGTAAGGTAGATGAACACGACGGGAGAATGTTCATCAAAATGTCGGATGGCCACCCACGTTGAGAGGTACTACTCAACTCGAGCTGGCATAGATTTGGGAGTTTGAGCTCTGGCAAGGGACTGTTCCCGCGGAGGGAATCTGCTTTGATTGATAGGTATCGAAGAGAGGGCAGTTCAAGGGGCTCCATATTGAATTCTCCGGAGTCGAGAAAGCGACGAATCACCAGCATTTGAAGATTCGAACACTTCCTTAACGGGCCGTCCCAGAACCAATAACCTGGCGCTGTTTGCATGAAGCACCTTATTTGATTGTAGGGTAGGGGAACGAAGCTGTAAAGTGGGGCAGAGAAAGTGTCGAAAAATGGAGCTTCACCCAAAGATTCCATGAGCCACGAGTTTTCTTCTATCGCCACATCGGTCTCGAACCTGCGCAGAAGTGGAAGGGGGCGTTTCGGGCCAGCAAGAAGCTCACGAAGGATGCAATCACCGAAGATTTGGAAACCCTCAAATCGAAATGACTGTGAGAGTATGGTTTCGAGGATGGTAGGACCAAATGACTGTGAGAATATGGTTCGAGGATGGTAGGACCGTTCGCTCCAAAATCGTACTCCAGATCACTGTTTGACCCGCGAATGGTTATGTCTAGGGAATGGCTCGCAGCGTTCTTGAAGTATGTAGAAAGGACGATTTCGTGGTTGCTTGTTGAAGGTCCAGTAAGATCGACTTCGATGGAGGACCACAGTGCAGGGCAAGAAAAAGCGACTTTCCTCCAATAATGAGACACTTGTGAGAGTGTTAACGGGGGAGCGGAGAGTTCCTGATAATCAACGTGTTCCTTGTTGTCTATATGTTTCCCAACAATCGGCAATGTGTAGTCCGATGCCGAACACAAATGCGAGAATATCTCAGCAAGAGCTTCGGCTGGAAGACGTTGAATGCCACTGGCTGATGACCGGGACCAACCCTCGCGGAGCTTAATACGTCTCGCCAGACCATCCCGCTCCTCCCTCAACTTCTTCGTAATTCCATCAAGACGATCGAGCTCTTCGTCATACAGCTTTAGCTGGTACCTCTCCTGTTCCAGGATCCCGTGGGCAAGGCTCCGCTCCTCATTTGACGGTAGGACATTCGAGTGTAAGGCCTGCTCCACGCTAGGAAATGTAGGAGGAGGTATGAATGATGCATTGCATTGTGGACACAAAAGCGTCGGAGACATGGTTATAGGTTTTTTTGTTTGCTCGTTGTTATCGATGGGTGTTAAAAGGATGCCTGTTGAGTGTAAATCAAGCTTCAAATGGAATCGGCGAAGGTAAAAACAAAAGCCAAACCTCTGGAAGAACCAACAACTCTGAAGAGGAGCAAAATTCCAAATGCGAGTGCAAGGGTAGTTGTAAACGAAAATTTTAAACCGTGTGAACCGCGTCACAGGGGCCAAAGTCAATTGCAAGAGGATTCACGTTCGCTTACTCAGCTTCAGTCATAGCGTTATAAATTCCAGCCTGGGATCCCTTTCTCACGCAGAAACAGCTAGATGTGGCGAGTATCTCTACTACGCCATGGTTTTATATTTCCTCAGCCGACCTTCTCCAGCTAGCGCACAGCACAGATTCTATCGTCCTTCTCAGATTCTGAACTGAAGAATTTCCAAGAGCGAACCTACCCCATTTTGCAACAAAGTCCTCGAGCGGAAACAAGAATCTAGCCATTTCAGGTGTCGGCCCATAAACTGGTGCTTGAGCTCTACGCCTCAGAGGAAGCGAGACCTCCGGAGGCAACCCACCGCAGGATATTTACAACCCATATCACGTATTCGCAGGCGATTCCGACCCAACGCCCTTAGACTACTCAAGGAATTTCTCGTCCATATCCGTTGTCATGTACGGCCTCCTTTCGTCCCTTCCCTCAATAACCTACCCTGCTCGTCTCATTTCCCTAGACGTTGCTATCCATATCGCCGCACTAAAACTGGCACGCGACGCAGTTCCCCGTGGGATTTGATTTACAACGGAGAATTCCAATCCGGTGTTAATGCAACAATCGACGAAAGAGATTGAAAGCTATCCGAGAGGTGGGGTGAATAACGGATTTTCAAACGTTGCCATAGGATAAGGAGGTGTTGGAAATACGGGGTCAAAGGGTTATGGATTTCGGAATGTGGGTGTTAATGGTACGTTCTAATCTAATTTGGTCTTGAAAACTACGTGTCGCTTCCATCCCATCTGAACTATGAGCGATATAATGAATGTATGAAGCCAGCTTGCTGTGGGCGAGTCGTACCTTCCGAACAAAGTTCTTTCCATTGGCACTTGAGCTGCATCGTTCCAGAATTTCCCATTGTGAATCAAACGAATTCAATGCGCGAAGTATAGCTACAAATTGTACATTCTCATGGTCATTACCTTCAGTCAGTATTCTCTGCTGGTCTTTCCATGAAATCATTCTCCACCGAGTATTTATCTGTCTCCGACTTGGTCATCTTCAGGACATCTGTCAGCCAAAGAGTGTCGTATTTACCCAACTTGAGGTTAACACACCCATGCCGGAACCACAGGTCTTACCGCTGATGTTGTAGGATTCAGAACTGGGTAGGAACCGTAGCTATTTATTCTCGTAGAGAACCTTCGACTGAGAATCAAAAGATCCTCACCTGAACGCGCAAAAGTCTTTCCAATCGCTTCTCTGCAATAACAGAACCCCGCCCTACAGTTGATACGGTCAAATGTCTGCAAACATGCTTCCTTCATCCATGATCCACAACGAGGTAGCTGTTTTCAAACTCCTCCATGTACAACATTGACTCGAAGAGAAGAAACCCATACAATTCGGTTAATCTGAGTGCAAGTTCTGTTTTGACCACCAATTAGAACTTCGCATTGGAAGAGGCTGCTAGAGCGTAAGCTGTACGTACCTTATGTCAAGGATAGGCAGAATGGACGCGATAGTACAAGTCATGTCATGATAAGGGGGAATCATCGTGTAGATGTCCGTATATTCGTTTCCTAAGCACGAGATTACATTCAGATGGATAGCTTGTTACCGGGAAGCGGTAGAGGCCAGATCCACCTGGCTCTGACCCAATACAACAAGCTTCGAGTCATGATCGTATAGGGTTGAGGCGACAACCGGAAGGAAGCGGCCCTAGCATGGTGAAGCAGTTCAAAAAGTGGCCAAAGCGGATATTGTGCTACGGGTAATCGCTCACCGCACATGATTCACCAGCAAAATGAAATCTACTCCGCTAGAATCCGGAGAAGTACTTTGACAAATGATGTCAGGTCTAGCGCAGTTTCCTCTGTACGGTCCTCAGATACACAATTAAGGTGAACGCGGAATAGTGAACCGATAGCTTGAATACCACGAGTTCCGCGAATGAGAATCTGGCCCTTACTGGTTGACCTAATGAAATAGTTCAGCCATGATTCTGTGCACTTTCCTAGCTTGCTACCGCTCAGGATCTCGCAAGGGCCTGATTTAGAACTGTCAAAACCTACAAGACCAAACACGAGAGGCTTCGTACTTACCAAGCTTTACAAACAGCCCAATCGTGGTTGAGCTCCAGGACCTTTCCCGACACGACAATATGAACTTAAGTCAGCGAGACACGAATTTACTGAAGTATCAGTCACCTCCGCTTGTCCATCCGCCTCTGGATTTGACCGTGATTCTAAAAGATAGAGTAAAAACCGTCGAGTCCCGATATCGATGTAGCCTATGTAGGCAATACGCCAAATCATAACCGTTGAATATGAGTTCCCTGTGCGAATCCCAACGAGACTGGCCACTTACTGAGCGGTATCATCACGGAACTTTCTTTCTTTCTTTCACTATAACACTGGACGAAAGCTGAGCCGTTCCATTCAGATCCTGCTTCCGGGATAAAATTGACCGACTCTCAATGGTTTCTCGACGAATGGCGGTAAGTGTTTGCTGAGGTTGAAAGAATTTGTAGTACGCGACAACCACACTGACGCAGGCCGTCAAAACGCTCCAAAGCGCAAATGACTTCGTTATCGCATCCACCGCAGTGGTTCGTGAAGGAGGGGAGTCATGCGCGAATCGATTGCACATCGTCGTGGCCTCCCGTCAGCCATCTCTAATCCTCAGGATTTTCAAGGATAAAACATCTTCACGGACATCGGGTTCGATATTGAGATAGAGAAAAATCCGTAATAAACGAGGCTCAGCGGCAAGTGGTGATGATTGCAGGACTCAACATGTACATGCGCCAGCCTTCGCGATCGGGTCCCTTCCGACCATCACCACAGGCTTTCCCTTCTCATCGTCTACACTCATCAATGACGCGGTCACTAAGTACGTCCATCCACTCTCCAATGTGGCGATTTGTTGACTGGCCCTTGAAGCGTTCCGAAGAATCACAACTGGTTGTTGAGCTTGTGTTCACGAAACAATAGAAAGATGGGATAGTACCAACTTCAGGTGAGTCTATCGTTTGTGGTTTGATCAATTATTCATGCTCTGAGCGCTTTTTATGCTTCACAGTCTCAGCAACGCGAATAAGAGCAACAGATACCATCTTCTCGCCCCGAGGGCACTGTCGAGAAGGGCAGCACCATGGTCAACTTTGACCCTCGCATACCTCGCACGAGCTACGTTCCCTCTCAAATGGAGGTCAGGCGTATGCAGGGAGGTCATCAAGGAGGGGGTGCGTCAGTTTACGAGGCTTGAGGAACGGTTATAGCAGTGAACAAGGAGTTGTAGAGATGGCAACACGAAGCATTCTCCGCATGGTTTTCCTCGTTTGTGGCAATGTCGATCGCTAGGCTTGCGTTTGCTCTATGTCCTAGGATGCTGGAAGATGCTTTGTCCTTCGTAAAGTCCCCACCCCCTCAGTCTGCTACTCTTCCAGCTGAGCTGTACCCCATGCCTAGCCCTTCACCTTTGCTCACTAAACGGATGGGATGTACACTGCACGATGATAGAGTTAAGTTAGATCCGAAGCATATGTTATGATAGGCCTTACTCAGGCTCCGATGGTCAAAGAGGTCTTTACTTATGATTTATCAAGTCTTCATTTACGTCCATATCGCTAGCTCACTGAGTTGGCTGGAGGAACGCTAAAGGCAATCCTTTGCTACAAACCATTCTACGTGTCGATACTACCCGATATACACGGTCCCATGTATTCCTTAGTATCTTCGATTCTAAATTTCACTAAGCTCGCCGAGAAAACGTAGACTGCATGCTCATCTCTGCAATTCTTGCCACCTCCCTTTCAGAAAGCCCTAAACCGAGCGGAGGTTGAGCCATCAGAAGTGCGTATTCGGCCAACAGGGAGTTGCGGAATGGTAACACGTCGTCCGTCTGCACAAATTGGTCAGTGGGGTTTCCGAGCCGGGTTAAATCTGGTCACATACGCAAATTGTAATAGGATGGTCGTGCTTCAAGTAGTATCGTATGTGATGAGCCTCTAAGTTATCCACAGTTTTGCATCTAGAAGAGGCGAAACGCAAATATTGAACGTGGTTGGAAAGTCAATGGTTTACACGGGGGCGAACGTACAGTAGATTGGAGGTAAGGCATAGTTCCACGCAGATTTTCTCTTTGAGGACGATTCCTAGCGCTTCATCGTTGAGGAATGTGGCATGCCCTAGGCGGTCTGGCTTATAACCGAGAAGCTTGAGAGATTCTTCTGGAGGATTGTCTTTCGTCTGGAACCGATCTCAATCTCAAGCTTTGTAGAGAATTATGTCGGTCTTAGTATACCTCTGCGATATGTAGAGTAATTCCCAGTCCTGCGCTTTTGGCCAGGGAGATATATGGTCCTAACGTGGACATATCGCCAGCCTAAGAAACCTACGATCAACCCGCACCCGCTGCGTGAAAGACCAAGTACAACTCACCAGCGGATCCCCACACAGATCAATCCCAACCACCCTTCTCCCTTCTTCCTTGAGCTTGCTTGCCAGCCCGACGCATTCCTGCATAACCTCTAACTTCATCCGTCTATCCAAACTCAAAATCAACCCAGCCTTTTCTTTCGGATATTTCTCTAATTCTTCTAGTATCGCGCAAACGTACTCTGAGCGAGTCATGCTTTCTGACTCCCTTGGTGTGGTTCGAAGCTCCAAATAACTGCATTGAGGAAGATCTCCATCCAAAAAGTGCGAGAGAACCGCGCGTGCGACCTTGACAGTAGCTTCCTTCGTGGCCGTGAGTGCGTAAACGGCAGCAAACGGGCCAAAAAAGCCATGAAGGCTAGTTAGATCGAGGTTCTGGAGTTGATTAATTCCGGTCAGTATCTCAGTCGGGGACAGTTTGTGACTCGGATTTTGTTTGTCGTAAGACGACTCGTATTCTTTGAGGAGTTCCAAAAGTGTTGGGACGGGTATAGAACCGTTTAAATGAGCATGAAGTTCGGCCTTGGGCAGACGTTGAATGAAATCGATCTGGGAGTCGCTCAGTGACTCCAAAGCAATTGCTCCTTGACCAGCAATGCCTGAAGACATTATCGAATCGCGGCGTGACTCGAAAAACTCGGAAGTCGATTTTGACAAAAAAAAAATGACTCGCTCGAGGTTGAAGCGCCAGGGCCCGGAGCCGTTCAGCACCTCATGAAATCCCTAGCACTGCGACCAAGTCGGCACAAATAGGCATTCGCCTCAATCCGAGAGTGTAAGCGAGACCGGATGTCATGATGGGTGAACCCAAGATGGAGGACGAGTAACGTTCATTCATTTGCAGAGTAGATTTCACGGTTCGGCGCATCCAATCCGCACAAGACCGATTAAGGACAGAAGGAGATGTCTATAACGAACACATACATAATTGCGGGTACAATCAATACAATGAAGTTACAAACGGTAACCGAACGGTATCAGTACAATACAACACGAGAAGTCCACGAGGTCTACGACGTCCATCTTGACAGTTTACAACTGGGGAACCAGGGAGACCAGGAGAGCAACAGACAGAGATGGAGACACGAAAAACAGCAAGAGACAAAGACCACCGGTATTCAAAACCATGGAGTAAGGACGAGTCTTGATGAACAGCTCAGCACTAGCTTGATGGTCCTAACTCTTGCGTATAACGAGCAAGTAATCGCGTATAAGTGTCAGAAATCTGTAATACAAAGTAAACATCAGCGGGAAAGGTAATGGGTAACCAATTACGAACCTTCTCCGCACGTTCTATCCCTCCAGGGACGAACTTGCATATAACGGTGGATGTTTCGAACCATCTTTTCGCTTCATCTAACAGCGAAGCTCTAAAACAGCAACAGAATTGATATAAGGCGAAGAAGCAAGCCTATGAAAACCGAGAGAACACCAACTCTGAACACTCCAGGCCTGTGTTATACGTGGTAGCCAGCAACCAGAAACGTTCATCCATGGGGTAAGCCTTGAATGGGAGTGTGAAAACGGCGATGATCACGTTGTTCAAGTGGACGCAACGGACGTGTACAGGAACTGACAGCTTACCTCGTCACCTTCAGCATGTTCCTCCATCACGCTAGCGGCTTGTTCGACATATCCGATGGCTTTGATTCTGTCCGCGGGTGCATTTCGAGCCAATGCGATGGTGCACAAAGCTCGCAACCAACGGGAGAACTTCTCCACTGAAAGCGCGCTGTTATCTAAAGTGGCATGAAGTATAGCCTGTTAGAAGTTTTCATCATTGAGTGGCGCAGACGATGGGAGAATGGAGATCGCGCACCTCAAGGCCCGCGTACAGCACTAAGAGCATAGAAAGGATTCAGTGGATACCCCGGCCGCATCAAATAATATATATTTACCGTTGACAGGGCAATCGTCTGAAACCCACTGAACAGAAGTGATTAATGCAAAGCAATGGTGGAATCTCGCAAATCTAGAACAGCTTACCAGAAGGTCTGCAATCGCTTCAAATGTCCCCACTGCCAAAGGCCCTGATTTAACGACGGTCTAGATGGAACCAAGTTAGAATAGACATAGAAGGAAGCAACTGAGCACCTCACTCCTACAATCTTGAGAACTTCATCCCAATCCTTCAAATGCACACACATCTCTACCTCAAAAATTCGGAGGGAATACAGAATATACTGCACACGGAGTGCATCACTTTCGTCTGTGATTCGGTCACTCTCCAGGATTTCCGAAACCTTCCTGCTGCATCGACTGATTTCCGCGGCGATCTCGCGTATACGTCCGTTCTGTCACGTCGATCTTATCCTCAGCAACAACGTTCGCAACCACAACTTGTAATCTTACATCCATATCTCGCTCTGTTGACATCTGTTCTCGCGCCGCGAAAACTGACATGTAATCAGATTCACATAACCCAGGAATTGTGTTAAACTATTCTTACCTCGACCGGATACCCCGGAAAAGGATGCATAAATCAGGTGCGTATAGAGATCTGAGTCGAGGTCCATCGGATCTCCCTGACAGCATGCCTCTAGTAACTACATAAAGGGAATATGACTTCATCAACGTCTATTTGGGAACGAGTAAAGGACCAACTCACATCCCGAGCGACGTCGAATAGATCACATATCTGTCCTTGATATCCCTCCCATTCTGAGCAACCTTGCACGGCACAGTTATACGCCGTTCTCCATAGCCATGAAACGTCCTTGATTATCAAGGCCATCGACTTCTGTTCGCAGGCGGAATTAACCAGTATCCTAGCTTTTTTGATATGATGAATAGCTTTCAGTCAGAAATACGCCAAAACATACCTGTATGGAAATGATTAACCACACTATCGATAAGTTTACCCCTGGGATACGAATATCAGAAGAGGTTCGAAACTTTCTCAGGAAAACCGGAAATCACTTATTAGCGGTGGGCGCCAAGAGCAGCCTTAATGCGAGACGTATGATGCAGCGAAGTAAAGTCATCGCTTCAACAACTGTTTCGCCACTCTGAGAAACCTTGAGAGTCTCCAGGAGTGCTTCCAAGGTTTTAAGCAATACAGATTTCATCTCTGATTCGTGTGATAGTTGAGTTGCCAGAAGGAGCATTTTGCGGTCAAAATCCGATGCTTCCACCATGCTGTGAAGGGCTTTGATGGCTAGGTGTAAACATTTTATCATCATAGTCCGACAGAACACACAAATCACCGACCTTCGTCCTCCAAGCCTGGAAGGAGGAGCTCAATTTTTATCCGTGTGCATCGAATTAATTACAACACTTGCCTTGATGGACGGCGCTGAGAAACAATACATAGTGGGTGGCCGCCTCATTGGTGGGACAACAGCGGATCACCGCAGCCGCTTTCGCATATTCTTTCTGTTCGATGTGACAAAGCGCAGCTTTCCGGTAGCACTTTGACGAACTCGTCGGACAGACTTCCTTTAATAGGCGATGGGTTCCGGATAGAAACCACTTGGTGGCTTCCAGCCACCGCTTCGCACTGTAATGGCGATCTCCATACTGCCACAGAAGCTATAGCATTAAGACTAAATTTCGCTCTAAATATCACGTTAGACCAAAAGCACACACCGATATACACGCTGTTGCAGGGACATAATCCAGGTGCAAATCAGCCTCTAGCACAGCTGACAACAGTGAGCGAGAGGATATCGTATCAAAGCAAGGGAACGAAAGCAATCGACGTACAGGTGAATGCTGCGTCGATGGTCTCGATTGCCCTTGTCTGGTCATCGTCTTTGGAGCAGTGTATAATTAAAGACAACAGGATTCGATGCATAAATTCCGCGGTCGAGTCAAAAGCCCGCTGTAAAAGGTGTTGGTTGACAGCCGTAACAAGGGTGCTAAAGACAGTGGTGAATACCGCATCAGACGCAAACATAGATCTGCTTACTGTCGTTGTGCCACAGTACGTAGATCTTGCAGAATACTATAAAAAAATCAGGAGATCGAACAACTGATATTCAGAAGTACCCTTTACTCTGTCACAGTGATGTCTGAGAACACCATGTGATCGATTATGGACTTGAACGCTTGAAAATAGATTAGTTGAATACTACTGTTACAAAAGGAGAGTTTCGACGTCGTACCATCAAGAATAAGTGGATCTGTAGCCTTTCGCTTCTTGAGAACAGCTAATCTAAGCCACCGAAGTTCCTGATATTCGGAACATTCCTGTTGCAGCTATGAGAGAAATTCACCCAATACGTGCGAAGTCATACATGATCAACCGAGGAGTCTATTGTGGGGATGAGCTCTTGCAAAGTTGTTTCCGCTCTGTCATAAGACTCTGAGAGGAAATAGGCCCTTGCTATGTGAAATAGGAAAAGTCACTCGGTTAGTACAACATGACTATCAGGTACCGTACAACGAGGAACCGACCGAGGGTACGGAGTATCGGTATCTGTATACAACGTCATTAGAAGAGACCTAGACTTACAGCGGATACGAAATGTGCTTACCTTTTGGTGGGACGCTGCGGGTACTGTCGAGACATCAAGTTGATCTAGCAAACCGAACGCCCGCTGTAGCCACACTACCGCATTGCACGCGTTATTACGGGCTGCGGACGTGCTATCCTTCAGTATGGATTTGCCAATTGCATGGAGCTTTGATGCTAAAGACAGCCGCTATGAGATACCGGTCATTCCTACACCTGCATGTGACAATCGTCACACTCACGTCGTGCGCGGGAAGATGAGCAAGTTGTTGTTCATCTACACGTGTCTTTATTCAGCGGCCTTATTTCCATCACGTTAAAAGGAAGTAACGAACCTAGTATCTTTCTTGACATGAATTCAGCCACGGTATAATTACCTTCTTTCCAGGCCTCCCGAGGGTGTGAATAAGAAAGACAACGAACAACGAAAGGCCGGAACATACCGCTTCCATTCTACTGGAGAAGTAAACAATTGTTGCGCATGCTTTGGGTTGACGATGGGAGCCATCTGAATCGTTGATAACTCGGAGCATCTCCTCAAACTGATGGAGCATCTTGAGTTAATGACATCTAATAGAGAAAGCACAGGTTCCACCTTGGCGGCGCTGGAAAGTACAGAACTAGCCATTTCATTCTTTCCGATGTCTAGTGGGGATATAGCTGAGTAAAACTGGAGGGCGGCCGGATAGAGGCTCGACAGCCGAGATGTATTACCTGAGAGAGTGGACCCAGTTTTACTTGCTATTTGTAGTACATTAAGAAGAGCTAACGAACAGAAAAGGGTCAGTAATGTCGAATAGAACAAAGACGAAAGTCACGCACTTTCTACCCCCGGATTCACCTCCAACCCTGCTTCTACTAGGCGAAACGCCGCCAGTCTAACTAAAAGTTGTCATTCATGATCATCGATTACTGTCCGTCGGTGCGGGTGCAGAGCCGCTGTGGAAAGCTTACGTGCTGCAACGAGAGCCCGGCCATCGTCTTCCGGATATTTGCGCACAAGGCCCGAGATATTCCAGAGACTGACACCTATATGTTGCATTCAACCCGTATCAGAAGCGCGGTAATGAGAGTGTGACTGCCTGAACGAACCTTCCCGGTCCAGCGTATCGGTCAGCTCATCCCACTCCTTCCCCGATTTTGAACGCTGTTCCGAGAATGCTTCCGCAAGCGCTGCGATGCGGTGCAAGTTCTGGATTAGTGAAGGCCTGATACTGATATTCACGTCATCCAATTGAGCCTTGGTCGTGGTGAGGAGATCTGCAAACGGAAAATGCTGTCATTCGCATGAGCAGGAACCAAACTTTTTTACCTTTGATTGATTCGAATGTATCTTGTGGGCCAGGAGTGCCCTTTTTCTTGCGCATCGAGCCTGACATCGTGGAGGTGAAAGGCTGTGAACCGTCAGGGTGATGACTAGTTCAACGAGTGACTTCGACGCGTTGCATCACGTCTGTCACAGTTTGTCACACATTTCCTTCTTTGACCGTCATGTCGACCTCCACGCCGAGTTCTTTGGATTCCATTCAGCTCCCTCCTGACGCGATAATTCGCGCACATACTGTACGTGGATAAAAATGATTTCCATCTCCATCTAGAGCTAAATTGGTGTACATCAGGAAGGCAAAAAAGAAGGTTTATTCGCTGGGCTTACTTCAGCACTCGCATCAGGCAAGTACGATGGCTGTTATAATTTCCCTTTATCCCAAAGAACAGCTGTTGACATCTCTATTTCACTCCGTACAGCTCATATTGGATCTAGGTTCATGGGATTGAAGCGATATCCAACTATCGCCTGCGGTGTCAGTAAGTGTCATCAAACACATGGCTCCATGAATTTCGTCTTCAATGTAACATGGCCCTTGTTCAAATAGTTACGGCTATCGCTTCTGGCTATCTCTTCACCAAGGTAAGAATGATATGCCGTCAAAAGGATCCATAGGGCTGAAAGAATGCACGTTACGCTTTTGCAGGCATTTACCGATACTCATATTCGCCGTTTGAAACAAGAAGCTGCGAAGCTATCATCTCCTAACCCCGACCCAGGGAATGAGTCGTTCTTAAGTGATCAATGATACTTACGAGGTCTCCGGACAGGCGAATGCCACGGACCGAATTATCATTTTACACGGTCCTACAAGGAAATATGTGATGGCACGCAATACATGTGAGTGCAGTTTCGTGCCTTACCCGCCCGTCCGTTCTTTGGTGATAATCGTGACGGCTGGCTCGTTTTTTCAAGCGCTCAGATTCAGGATCAGACACAAGGTTAGAAGGGGACAGACTATTTCAGCAGTCGTTCTATATTCCCACTACACGTGTATCGAGTAGTCCCCCAAATCTCAACACAGTTCATTCCTTCCATTAAGCTGGATATTATGGTATCGACGCGAACTCTTCATTTCGACGGACAAAAGGACTTGTTAGCACATTCAGCACATTCCACTCCACACAACTCCCGGTGCGAAGACTTGAACCACATGTTTTTGCACTTAGTTCGACCGGTTGCGCTCAGACACAGGGCACTCAGTTCCACTCCACCGGTGCATGCTCTACCTACAGTCCTTCGGCACCCGTTTAACAACGCTACCGCTGTACTAATTATTGATTTTCCCTCGTACCGAAACTGGCACTCGACCTATTTCAGAATGATGCAAATTTGCCAACAATCTGACATCTGGAAATTTTGGGCCTGAAAGCCTGACCCTATCTTTTCCAAAAACAAAAATCCACCTGCTAAGTCCCCATAATATTTTATTACTTATTTATTTATTTATTTATTTTTGCTCAGCAGGGCTTAGCAAAACTCGCCATCCGGACAAAACAAATATTTGTCATCTTGCTTAGCGCAGTTACGCTCTTGATGTCGTGGCGCCGTCCATCGACTCGGAAATGGCCTCAGGCCCTTCAACAAGCGACAAATCCTACAATACCAATGGGTTTGGAAATGTCTTGCTTCCATCGAATTGGAAAACAATGGACGTTTCCATTCCATCTTCCACTTCGTCGTAGAATTTGTAATGGACTACGACACCTCTTTTCATTTGAATCATTTTCCGGAAGAACATCACGGGCTTTTTGCCCATCTCAGTTCTGTTGATACTGTAATTCTTGTGGATGACTTTGAGTGCAATAGCCTTTGTACGATTAAGACCTAGACCCAAACCTAGGTAGCAGAGGGTGGCTAACCGTAAACTGATAGCATACTGACTCCTCCGAATCCGACAGTTGCGGTGCGCAACTTTGAACACATGTAGAGGAAGTATATCTCCCTATGTAGGAATGTAAGACAGCAGGGTATTTTACTTCCCCCTTAACCCTATCCCGCCGCATAACGTATTAAACCCGACAACCCCCGACAGCGACTCCATTTCAGACACATTGGCGAGCAGTAGTAAGGTATGTAGTCAACGTTAACGTCAACATAGACAAAAAGAAATTTCTTGACTAAAGCGGTGCCGGGCTTAGCCGAGCTCTCACTACATATGTCTCGGAAGGAAGACGGTTACCGTACAACACGTTCGGAATTTGGAATTTGTTTTAATTATCGCGCTGATCATCAGTCGGTGGGTCAGTTGGTTCGGTTGTTTTATACAAAAGGAGAGGAGGTCCTGTATCCAAAGTGGCAAGTTGCCGGACAATCCGAATCCTCGTGTGGCGCCCGCGGCAAGGAAGTTTTAATCGAGACGAGTAAGACATCTCACTTACTTCTCTAATCAGACTCTGGGTTTCGGGAAACATACCTGGCAGTTACAGCACCTGAGAGCGTTACAAGATAGACGGTAAGGCGAGCCCTAAGGGGTAGCGTTGATTTGCGGTTCATCGTGCCCTTGATGAGTCTTCGTGTTCAAAGAAGTTGTCTTGTGAAGTTCTGCAGGGAAGCGGATCAATCTATGACGGAGGGGGGAGGAATAACCGTTTTTCCGGCCTCCGGCACCGCCGAAAGGAGGTATTATAGGGAGGTATAAGGAAGAAACATACAGCGGAGCCCTGATTGGTTATTTTTCCTTGAGATTCCAGTGTCACCGCAAGAATATATTGGGGCGTATGTCCACGTACGGGAGCTTTCGAGACAAGACAGACGGGGTATCGGAACTCGGAACACATGGGTTCGGGTTGTATATGGAAAGAGAGATGGAGGGGGGACTCATCTTGATAAATTAAGAACCAGGATATAGAGAGACAAGAAAAACCATCTGCTTCCTGAAAAAAACTGGTGTGAGATGGACGTTCCATTCTCCAGGGTTGGCTGTTCATACCGTTATTGTCTCAGGACTCAGTCATCAAGCTTCAAGTCTAGGTACGGTTAAATGAAAAGGTGTTTCACACATCGTTTCCGATTTCCTTGGAGGCCTTGTAGGCGTAGTACTAAGCCGTATTATCCCTATTCTCCGTTTTCCCTCTTTTGACAGTGACAGAAAAGGCTTTGAAGGGGCCAAGACACCGTATCGGAAAGTGTATCAAGAAAGGCCTATATGAAATCTCAATCGGAAATGCGATATCCGAGTCGCAGTGTCGCAGTGGCGGGGCGAGGCCCCTCAACAGCCTAGAGGCCTAGGGCTGTAACGGCTGCCACTAGTAACAGCTGGCCTGGTAAAGGCAGTAGTAGTAGTGATCATCAATGAGGGCCTGAGGTGCCTCAACGCCTCCAAATGACTTAAATCCAGGCCCAAAAAAACAAGGCTGAACACACAACAGAACTTGGCGGCGACCAGCCAGGTGTAACCCCAAAATACACCCCAAATCATTTCTGTCAAGTGCGACTCGCAAGGGGCAAGTGCGGAAAAACCGGGGTTACCCAAAAAGAAAAAGCGGTCGGCGATTTGTCCTCCACCGAGGTTCGGATCAAGCCGAAATCCTGTTTCGGTCGGTCTTGTTGAGTGCCTTGTGTTTTGTCCACCCTGAGCATGAACTGAGCGGTCCAGTGAGGGCCGGGGGCGACATGGGGCAAGAGTAGCGGGAAGAGTATGGTCTTCGAACTCTTGCTTGAAACCACAGAAGAACTCAGTAAACACCGTGAGCTTGTCCCAGTCGATTCGAAGCCTGAAAAGCCTGTAGGATTAAGTACGCAGTGAATGAATTCACCATAGAAATAACTAAACGGAACCCCCGGTCCTCATACCACCAAGTTATTTCAGCTTCAGTCATCGTTCATGCACCATATGGCATACATCACGGTCGTGCACCGGAGGGTTCAGAGAATACAATATCTAGTATACATCAGTTAATCTCCCGAGGAACAAAGACTCTGAAAAGAGAACATATATAAATTTGCTGCGCTACGGACTCGCAAGGGATCGGGCCCTACAATTTACAAGGATGATAGGTCCAGTTACGAATCCCACGGTACACGTATCCAAAAGAAAATGACAATGCCATGTAACCTTGTGTACCTAAGAACGTTGTATTCTCTTCCAACTCCCACGGTGAATGTATACGAAAAAATTGTGAAAGTAATGAGTAAAACACGGAATAGGTCCATACGTACCACCTACCGTACCATTGTTGCCATTCTCAACCCCCTCGAAAAATGATCCTCTCGGAACCAGTCGGTCCCGGATTTCGCGTATCCACACAGTAAGCAGTTCTGGCGTGTTGAATCTAGGCGCTGCCTTCCTTACAATTCCCAAGTTGGCAGCGGGTTCGTGTGCGATAGCTCTGGCCCCACTAGGGATACATTGAAAATTTGCTCAGGTACTCCAAGTTGGGCCATCAAGAATAAGCCCAAGTTGGACAGGTTCCAGGTTGTACATGTAGGTAGAGTCCCTGCTCACAGACCACTCGAATGCGATAAAATCGTACCAAGAATAAACATCGCGCGACTTGAAATTGACAAATAAGGGTAGTGACATGGCAAGCCAGGGCTGACAAGGGAGGGCTCAAGCACTTTTAGGTATGTCGGATTATAATATAGTAGATGATCAATTCCCCTCCGGTCCTGGGGTTAAAACTGCCTTTGCCGTAAGATACCCAGCTTTGGAGGCTCCTGGCTGATAATAACTTCCCTGATACTGTTATCAAGTCCCGGAATCTCTTTGTAGTAAGTAGGCACACGGGATTAGTAAAATTGAAAGGTGAACAGACAAATCAAGCAGCAGCCGCAAGAGAAGGTTATTGCCTACTTCGAGAACATTAAACCCAGTCTTAGGGCCGATAAAAAAGGCGGTCTCCTGAAAGCCACATCTATTCTGACAAATTTCTAACGAGGTACCCTTGTTTGTTTATCTCTGTCTCCTATGCATGTACACTATCAAATATCAAGGCGAAAGAAATATAATTTATTTCCGGACTGAAAAATTCCTGTCTATTGCTCGATAGCCGCCACTTAACTGTAGCCGGGGATTCTGACTGAATCGACTGGACAATATTTTGACTTCCCCGCTGGCTGATATATGTAGAGTCAGCGATACTTCCTCACAAAAAAGATGATCGGCGGGAAGTAGTCGGAGGTTGCCGGTACCTGAGGTGGCTATGAGCTTCACGAACCGGCAAACCGGCATCAACCGGCACTGCTTACCGCAGGCTTATTATGCCAATGGGCAATGATAATCCTCATATGCGTCCCGCCAGTGGGGATAGCACGGTCGATCTTGGGGCACAACTCCAATTGGAAGACACAGCGGAGACCGAGGACGTATTAGCAAGTGGAAGACCTAGTTATTATAGGGATGAGGGCGGTTCTTTCTTTACATTCTTTCGAACCGCCAAACTGAGTAAGTACAAAAAAGTAACATACTCTCAAAAAAAATATGAAGAAAATCGGGAGGTAAAAAAAAAAGACGAACGAATTAAGTGACGGAGCCCTAAAAGTAGACGATGGTGGCTAAATGTACACTGGGATGTGTGGTTGAAGCGTTGGTTGTGATTGTATATGCGTCGAATAAGTATAGTGCGTATGTGCAATGCATTGAGGATGATGTGAATGCGAAATGAGGTTGAGGCTACAAAGAAGTGTGTGTATGCAGGACGTTGGGACCGAATATATACGGGCGAGTATAAGGTAGGGGTTCGGTGTACGAGAAACTGGGGAAAAAACGAAATGAAAAATAGGACATCGTTTTGATCTTTTGCATTTGAGGCATAGAGGCATCATCATAATCATAGAGGCATGAAAATGTTATCGTGCGGCCGGGCGGAGGCGAAAGGGTGGCGCTGAAGTAGGAGAAAGATAGAAGAAGTCCAAGAAAATCAAGAAAAATCGCCAACCGCCCTCAATTAAAAAGGGGACGGAGAAACCCAAGGAGGAAAAAGAAGATGACGCCGGGTATACACACCTCAACAAGCACTCCTCCTATACCAAGACTTGGGCGTTGGGTACGCATACGCCGCCGATGCATAAGTAGCCGAATGCTGAACGTGCACCCCGGGTGGGCCTGCGTTCGCAAACGGTGCACTCTGGATAGGGCTCTCACGAGGCGTAAGCAGAGGAGACGGCTCTGCCTGCGTTTGAAGGTTCTGCAACGGAGGTAGACGCTGCTGGTGAACATGCATCGAGGGCGCATGATGGGTGTAACGAGGTGGGGGTAAGGAGGTCTGCGGCTGTGGTTGTTCTTGAAGTTGTACGTACTGATGCTGTTGAGGTTGCTGTTGAGGTTGAGGTCTCGTCCACGCCGTTTCGTGGAAGTGTGGGAGTGTAGGCTTAGGTACCGTCAAATGCATGTCATTCGGGCTTGTCGAAGCCGAGTGAATCACATTAACTGGTGGGGCAGCGGACCGTGGGGTAGGGTATGAGTGAGAAACAGCAGGGGGAGGGGGAGGAGGTTGGTGACATCGTAGACGGGCTTTCCTTCGATCGGCTTCGATGGGGTCCATGGGCGAACACGCGAGTGTGTAGAAATAGAGGTTCTGAATGACATCATCAGCCTGAAAGTCAGTTGTACAGGAGGAAAAAGACATTACCCGAGGAACCGCATTGCGTCTCCGTTCATCTAACGCGTACGCGGTCACTAAAGTTTGGGGACCTCGACTCACGTTGGGTGATGGGGAAGCTTCATCGGCCAAGGGCCGCTGTACGTTTGGTGAGTCGATCGACATCTCCGCGAACGACTGGACATCGAGAGGAGAATATGAATGAGGGCCGTTAACAGTCGTTTCGGGGATTTGGAGGGAGATTGAATGCCTCTTGGTTGGGATATCCGTGAACGTTGCTGACGTCGGTGAGAAGGCCGCCTCCGCGGTTCTTTTTATCCCTGATCGTGGAACAGGAGCGTGAATGGGTGGAGGTGACTGTTGAGCGGTGGTAGGAGGTGTGATAGGAGGATGAACGGCACTATATCGAGGCGGAACAGCGGGAGAGGGAGCTGAAACTGATACCGGCATAGGGAGATTCCTCGTTGGAGACGTCGAGCGTGCACGGTGAGGGGCATAATGAATACGATATCGGGATGAAGCGGTCGAGTAACGATGAGGAGTGTTGGTGATAGGAACACCTGGCTGCCTGATGCGGGACCCGCGATGTGAGGTTCTTCTCCAATTACGGGTGTCGCGCTCTTTCGCCATCACTAGACCCTTCAGGAGGTTAAGCCACGACTCGTACGTAGCTCTGTCGACGTAGAGATTGAAGTCAACTCCAATAAGGAATTCCCGTTCCATCCGGTTAATCTCGCTGAGATCAATTCCTGAAACCTCCGACCACGTCTTGTTCGTGTAAGTATTACTGTAAAACGCGTCAAAATCGCGAAAATTTCGGGAACTGAGAACACGTACTCGTCGAGGAACTTGTTGGCCATCATGAGACCCGCTACAGCTATCCTAAATTCACTACCTGACGCGGCAGTCGTGAATCTATTCCGCTCCTTCAAACGGTAAATGTAATGTAGCGACAAGACGATGACCGATTGGGAAACTTGTGTTGTCTCGAGCAATTTTTGGGTGAATTGAACGAAGGCAGGGTTCAAGGAAAATTGAAGGGAGGCAGTCGAAGTGGGTTGATTAAAGACATGAGTCGATGAACAAGAGGATGCTTTTGGTGTTACTGGTGACGATGGCGTTATTGTCGACGATGATGGCGGCGAAGAAAACCAGAGATAGCATATCATCTCGCAAGTCTTCTCTGCTATGAAATGGGCTGAACGCGTCCGGGAAAAATCTAACCAGTCCATCGCCACGCCCGCGTCACAAAACAACTGATGAGTTTTTGCATCTCCCACTTGCTCATCCACTACCATCTCTTCGGGATATGATACGATTGGTGGTAAACGATTAGGTGAAGGCGAATAATGTGGCGGCGGGACATCATCTGGGGGCGTAACTGCAAAGACTTGAGAAGTTGTAATTCTCGGAACAGGTTTTGGAAACTTACGAGGTGGAAGACCTGAGACTACATAACGTTCCGATATATGTTTATCAAGGTAAGATATTGGAGGAAGAAAAGTTGTTTGTATGGGCATTTTCCTAAGGTGAAATGTTGAAGACAATGGAGGAGTGATGGGTGCACGGGGAGAGCGACAGTGTAATGACCAAGAAGAGAGAAGTTCAGTTGGAAGCGGATTCATGGCCTTGACGTCCTGATGAGGGGACGGAGAGGTAGTTATAAAAGAGTCGTAAGGAGACTGGAGAAATGAGTCGTAGTGTCAAAATTGAAGCTCACATTCCAGCCTCTTGCATATTTAAAAACGGTAATTCTGAGGCGCATTAGGTCTCGGATGGGTTCATAGGGGGTCACACAAATCTAAAATTATTTAATTTCAAAACAATTAATTATTATCTGATTTTTGCCATGTCCTTTTTTGGGTGCTGTGAAATTTGCTCGGCACCTTCGGCCAAGGGGAATCCCCAGGGATTCCCCATGACCTTTCCCTTAACCCGTCTCCCATTTATGGTACTGCTAAGTTGCCCATTATATAATCTCTCGTAAGATGGGGAGATGACTGACGATGGTTTTAGTGAAGACTTGAGATTCTTCTCTTGTGCAAAGTCCCTTGTCAGTCTTGTTCTGGTAGACAAATCACACTCGTCCCTTCAACTTGCCCTAATACTTCTTTCCTTTGAACCTCGGATCTTATGTCCATTATTTTAGAATTATTTTTGTGTTATCCCCTGTATCTGTCGGACAACCAGTCATTTCATTTTCGTGTCTGTCGCCCGCTAAGTCACGATGATGCATCTCTTCTTGGTAAATTCCCATTTCTAGCCCTTTACGCATCACGCGCTGTTTTCACTTAGCAAATTATGTAATATTGCTTCCCTCTTGAATCGCAATCTACACCCTAAACTGTCCTAAACTGTCCCTTTTTCAGTTCCTCGCCCTTTTTTAATCTTATCTTTTCCCCCTTTCAGTTATTTATCGCCTGCTCTGAATCCTAATTTTGAAGAGGGTTATACTTGTTAATAACCAAGTACACAAGTCGTCGCTACGCTTACCGTATGTATAGAGTGGGTTCATTTTTTGATTTCATTCAACCAC
The DNA here is from genome assembly GCA_014904975.1 of Marasmius fiardii PR-910. NCBI lineage: Eukaryota > Fungi > Basidiomycota > Agaricomycetes > Agaricales > Marasmiaceae > Marasmius > Marasmius fiardii. Next base: position 34,616 of record MU127820.1, read on the forward strand.
AAAAGAAGGGTTGTCCTTATACGAAGAAGACGACTTGCGCGGCGAGCAAGCGAGCCTGAACCTGAACCTAAAAGAATCCGCCGACTGATGAGTTTAGACAAGTTATACACGTCCATACTCGGAAAATCACCTGTAAAAAATCAACGGTTTTACCCCATTTATCGCAGGTCATCAAATCAACTCACGGGGTAGCCACGCCGTTCAAACCATTATGATTCTTCCAGCGCTTGAGCCCCAAATAAAGGGAGGCTCAGAATACACAACGTAAACCACGGAATCGTGACTTTGAAGTAGGTACGTATGTATTTTTCTCAACTCAACAGCACCATCTGCTCCAGAAACGGTACCTACCCACCGATGCAGCGGCATTACTGTCTTACCGCGAATCACGTCCAAGAGACAACAAAAGCCAAAGGCCCTTTATTTACTTCACTTATCTTCTTCCGTACATGAGTTGTGGCGTGGCACTTCCTCAAATGCTCCCACTGGGGGTCCGCTCCCTTCCCCAATGACAACTTCCCACCAAGGGGGCGCAAGGGAAGCAGAGGGAAGAGTAGAATTGCACGGGTCAAAACGTCGACTCCAATGAACGGAGAACTACGGTGCTTTGAGCGGTAAGTAGCCGTGACTATGTAAGTATGTACTTAGGTAAGTGAATTTGAAGTGGCAAGCTCGCTGACCGAAGGCCTTGAACTTGCCAAGTAGTCTATTGACATTATCTCAAAACCATGCGGAGATGAACTCTACGGACTCTATCGACTTCGCTTAGGGTGATGCTTGGGACCCGTCTTTCTGTCAGGCTCCTGAGCCAGGCCGGACTAGGGCAGATGGGCTTGAAATATTATGCCAACGTTCTCCGTTACGCAAAAAAATCCCATCCAACCGTTAGACTTGACTTAGAAGGGACCTTTGCACTGGCAGTATTTTTTTGTAAAAACATAACACGCCAGCAAAATGCAGTAAACGCTTGCATAAAAGCGGCGAACGCCCCCATCAGATAATTAACACGGAATATCAAAACTCAAAAAACCACTTCTTGCCGGTGCACGCGGCGGCAAACAGTGTTTCCGAGTTTTTTCTGACTTTACAAAAAAAAAAACACATACGGATTCCGGAACTCCATCCAATTAGCCAAGTTCCACTTCCCCGATCCCACTGCCAAGTGCCAACTATTAATCGCACTACAGCATGAGATGCAGCTGAAATAGCTGTTTTTGCCCGGTCTGGGCACTCCGCAGCCCCTTCCCTCAAACGGAAAGTATCTTCCGGGTATTTTTAAATCCTTGAGCGCCAGCAGACCATCGAACGATTGTCTTTTTTTAAAAAAAAGAAAATCTGCATGCGATAGCGGGAGCAAGTTGGAGAGAAAGCTATCCTGATTTTTCTCCCGTCCAACGTGTTTTTTGTCAATTTTACCCCCAAATTGGAGATGTCGGTGATATAACCATGACATTCTACTGGGCACTCTTAAAAAAAACCATCGACGTCAGTGGTTGTGACTTGTTCTATTCTAGAATTCCCCTCAATTCCGAGCTTTCTGTGCAATCGGCCTTGGTGGTTGGGGGCTTGAGCGCTTAAGGTTTATACCCGCACCCCTGGCTGGCTCCACCGAATGGTCCGAATTGCAGTTTATAATGGTTCAAATTAACCGTTGTTGAGAGGGTTCTTGCGGACAAAGCAATGCGATGAGGGGTGCCGTGTCGTACGATCGATTGCGTCTGCGTCTCCAAGGCTGCCGTGTAAATCTGGTTTTTTTTTTCTGTCCTATCTGCCAGTCTCGGAACATAAATCTGCCCTGGTAGTAACGGAGAGGCTGCCGCCACGCAGTGTGATCCCAAGCGTCTCCAATTGCAATTCTTTGTAAAAATTGTATGGGCTCGGATAAGACTTCCGATGGCGCGGATTTTGCTGTTTGGGCTGTTAAATGCTCAAAATCATTGAAACAAGTCATGATCAACTGAGAGATAAACAAAAATTACGAAAGTCTCCCACTCGATGCCACACTTTTCGATGTTTTCCAAGGATCTCCAGGGGATACTAGGGGGGGATAGATGAAGGGATATGATATGATGTACTTTGAGGGATCAAAGGATTGACAACTACTGCGATCACAGCTCCAAAGACGGAGTTTTGTCTCCCCATCAAGTCTACACCCACATCAAGCTAGGTTCATCAGGCTACATCTTACACTCGATTGGCAAAGCTTCACCTTCGGAATAGAAAGACACCTTGCAGGGTTAGTCCTCTCTCAAAGCTCCTGATGGAAGTAGTGCAGACAGAAAATCATGGCCTGGCTCAAAAGCTCCAACTAGCAATATCCGATTCAAGTTCCCGGTTTTCTTGTGCGGCGAACTGTGAAGAATTAAAACGGACAGGATTAGTGGACCATTCAATCATTTCAGCATTCTAGGGACACCTTCTTTCACTGTCAGTTGCGTAAGTAAACGATCGACACGTCGGTGAGCGTCGGCATGTTTTAACTTAAAACCGGTGGCAGTAAGTAATGAAAAAAAAAAAAAGAGACTCGGGACAAATCTCCGTTCCAGCCGGCCGGCCTCGGTGAGAATTCTCATGCTAAGTACTTTATGTAATAATGTCTCACAAGGTCACAGGCACTCGGGGGTCGGAAACACTCTGGACCGTACCGAACTCACCTTCCTCTCAGCGCTGTCCTTCATTCCACCTGCCCCAATCCCGATTGAGAACGACTGTCAAGCCAATATATCATCGTCCTAGAATGTTCTGTTCATTTCTATTCTACAGCTCTAGGCTCCAGTTCGGAAGACAGAGTTCGCATTCTCGCTGACATGTACAGCTCTTTTCACCCAACCTTCGCCACTCAGGTTCGGGAACGAAAACGATATTCTGCGCCGCTGGCTCAAGTTTTGACTTCGTATATGTATCCCGTTCTGTTTCGTAGAAACCCCTCTCCGTTCGGAGAATCGCGAAACATACTGGACCTCAAAGTTTCGATTATTGATATCGACGTTCTTTGTCTTGACTTCATGATTGTTCAAGTTGTGCTCGGTCTCTGTGGCGTCTATCACCCTGATCACACTGGGATTGCGGGCACTGTGGGGATCGGGACAACGGACGCTCGGATCGAAATGCCCTTGGAATCGGAAAAAACCTGAAAGAGGTGTCTTGCATCGCTGTGCATTCATATCAAGCTATTGTAATGAAAAAAATCATCTAGATGGTAGCTTTATGGGATCTTTGCGTCAAGGTCGTACCCCAAATGATCCCTTCTTTTCTCGAAAACTGTCTCCAGGAAGCTGGTCTCCATTATCCGACCGAGCGTTCGATCACAATCACAGCACAAGTTTCTGTAGAACGAAGCCGGCGTCAACCGTGGCGGTGTGCTGTCGTCCTTTCCTTCTTAATTATGCTCTGCCCTCGACACAACCGCCAACACAACAACGAAACAACAGATGAACACACCCTTTCTATTTTTCTGCGGCAACGTTCCTAGATGGTTCTCGGTACTCTCGGGTCGATCCTTTTCACAGAAGTTACATGTCGGTCTTTGGTTCTCGCCCCATGAAACTGTCGCCACTGTCGTTTTCGTTACTCTGTGATAGACCTATGTAAACTACTTATCCCTCTTTTCGCCTGATGCTCATAAATCTAATTTGCTGTCGACTTGGACTTGTGTAACGGCAGCGATTAATCTCCACCGCCGGTTCGAGCTGAAGCGGCCCTTTCCGTCCCAAGTTTAGTCGTAAGATGATTAATCTTTTCGTTGCCACCACAGGGAGTGAGCAACCCCGATTTGAACAACAAAGTCGCGAAGAAGGTGAGATAAACAACAGGAAGATCATGATGAATGTGTTCTTTGGCCATGGGATCTTATTGTCCCCGGACTAATTGTGCTTTCACTCGCTTTCATATCTCACTAGGGGTGTCGTATCATTTGTGGAATCCGTGATATGTAAAAGATGAAACTCTGAAAGAGGTGGTTGTAGTTGTGTCTACTGACATGTCTTCCCGAGTGATATGAAATTAATCAACGAAACTAGTAACGTCGCCTACCTATCCATCTCTTCCCTTAACGTTGTGACTCTGAGAGTCCTCCCTTCTTTCCTGTGGTCAGCGTTTGAATTCATTACATCCATTCATATTATTAGAAAGCTCTATTAGGATTTCCCGTTTTTTAGTACAAGACCGCCGCCCGGCGGGAGGACGGGTTTTAACTAAAGGGTGTTACCTTCCGCTTCTTTGATATTAAGTAGTATCTTGCGCCAAAGTCACCAACGCATTCCTGGGAAACCGCCACAGTCGAGTCTTTCTTCGGCCATGTGGCGACGGGGATTATCTTGCTATGATACGCCACTCCCAGACTCGGAGGAGCCTTGTAATCTGTGGTACAGCTCTCTAGAGACTAAGAAGTATTGCTTCTAGATCGTCGTCTTTTCTCTTCAATAGAAAGAGAGGGTACGTTCCTGGCTATACTTAAATCAGTCTGTCCAACAGTCGACTTGACGAAAGGAGCGGTTAAAAGGGCGAGGGAGCGAGGAGCGAGGACTCGGTCAATGATCCATCATCAATTGTTGGCAGATTTGTTGCGGATGATGGTCTCTTGCCAAGTACGGGGGTTGAAAGCAGTGCACAAAAATCCGAGTCCTCGTGAAACGCTGATGGATGAAACTTTGAAGGACAATCACTCACTGCCTGTTTCTTACACTGGCATGCCAGGATCCGGTTCATCGTCCCGTTGTGATCTCTGGACTTTTTCCCCTCCTTCTAAGTATCAGTATCACCGTCAGCCGTTATAATTATTTCTGTGGTAAGCCCCCGTTGCGCCGTGCTTTATGGGCGTCGTTGATCATTCCATCTGTTACTATTCAAGTTAGAGTTCAGAACACAAGTGAGGACTTGGCTGTTTTCAGCGATGACAAGTCCATACTCGTACTACTCAATGCCCCTCTTGGATGCGTGCCAGCCCTTCTTAAGAAACGTTCTTGCCGAGTTTCAAGCTTTTTGATCATCACCACCGTGCTACTGGGCGGGTTCCTCGAACCAAAAAAACAAAACAAACCAAAACCTTGTTTCTTCACGAAAGAGAAAAGCATTGGAGCCACCGTACGAGATCTGTCCGGGGGAGATAGTACTTATTGGAGCTTCGCCATGAACGAGCAATATAACAATCGTCAGACGTTCTGTTGATAGTTTTGGCGGTAGAAGTTGTGTGAAATTAGACCGAGACTCCCGAATCATAACACTTGCAGCCATGATCAATTTTCTTAAAGGGGGGCGCATCAGAGTGGTAGATCAACCGAGTCCATTGACGACGCGAAGAGGGCGAGATATCAGAAAGTTGACGGCAAGGTCAAGACGACCTTCGCCGGAGTGTTTGTCACCTACGCAAGCAAAGGCGTGATTACTGTAGCAACCCTCAGCGTCCCAAATGACAGTAAACTCCACCCGAGACCTTTCCATTCATTTTTTTTTGTTTCCCCGCCCCCATTTAACTCTATTGCTCGCTTTGCGCACTGTAATGGTGGATCGGAGCTGAGTAACGCTTACTCCGTTCTTGCACGGACCTTCGACTGTCTGCCGCCCCGAAATTTCCCACCCTTCGACATGGTTCAATAGCGTTTTGGATAAGTTCTTCCAACCCTGCGGGTTCACGTTCGGTGACGTCCTAGCGCCAGCCCACTGGTCAAAATCCCCGGTATGGCAGACCAACGTAGTGCGTTAATAGCATGATGATGTCGCCGAACATTCGCGACGTCGTTCAACAAGCTCTATAGAGGTATCAAATTATCCACCGACTAGTCTAACTACGTCCTTACGACTGTGAAGCCACCAAACTTGAGGGTAATTATGCACACATGCACTAATAAAAAACCTCTTCTGTGGCGCAATCTCGAATTTCTCGGTCCCCCTTCGATCATACTTACAGATAGCAGTTATCCAGGTAAATACGTCGTCGACATCAGAAAGTTCAGTAATTCGACAAGAGAGGCTGAGTCCCCCCGCCTTCCGCCGATAAGTATGTACAAAATTAGTAGTCACCCCGGGTCTGAACTCCACAATTTTAACTCCCTTCCTCTGTTCCCATTCTTTATCCCGACATGTCGAACCTTCAGTTTCCCGCTAGTTCATTTTTTTTTTTTCAAGGATGCGCGACAGCAAGTACTACGTGGCCCAGACAAACTGCAGACCCACGTCGGTTTGCGCTTACTAATTGATATCCGGCACTTCTCCAGAAGTTGCTTCGACCGTTTAGAGTGTTGAGCCAACCCACTACCTTGAAGCAAATTTTTTGACTCAAAAGCAAAGGTGTTTCATCGCTACTGGGCAGGCTTAGCTTGTAAAATATCGACACGCATCAGTGTTTCTAATTCTTCTCCGAAGTCTTCGTACCCAATAGCGGCAGTAATGTACGGGAACGTCTAGACTTTAGAATGAAGGCTCCACAGGGAGAAGGAGCCAGAATTAGGGAACACGCCTGACCTCGTTCTGTGGCTACTAAATTTCCAAGAGAGACTGCAGCTGAAAGATGGGGAAGGATGGGGAAGGGGCGGGAAAATCTCAATCTTCAACAGTAACAATTGATGAACTTGAATGAATCGATAACAGTCACTTGCCGAGAACATACGAAACGGACAAAAGAAAGCTAGCGCTGAATCTGGAACGGCAGATATTCGAATACATAGCGGGTTGGCGGCAAGTCGAAAAGCCTCTTGACCTGCCAGAACTCAGGGAAAGGTTACAAGTTTCAAAGCGGAGCGGAAGAGAAAAAAGATCAAACGATGCCGTTCGAGTCTTGTAAGTACCGAGAAACCCCGAGCCCCATCAAGATGGATCACAACATCGGTGCCATGTCCGACAGCCACCCATCAGCCACCAAATGCGATCGCAGCCGCGGGAACGTTGGAGTAGAAAGCGTAAAGCCCGTCAAAGGGCCCGTTAAAGGGTAGCAACGACAGAACAGTAATTTGTCAAAGCTTTGAAAGGTCGAGGGAAGGCGAAGTATTGCGCTATCGGAAGTTGTAGTGACGATGACCACGGAGATTGAAGAAGATGTCAAGACAGCCTTCGCGAGGTGGGTGCTATCAGAGACACCGCCCAATGACCACCAAGGTTTACTCATGTTGAACGGTACATTTTACGGCTTTTGCTCTGTGAATTGTTTGGCCTTTGGTCAAGAGCTATACCAGGTGCTAACCAGATGAGATACGGGTGACTACTGGGCCAGGGGGACGTCTCTTTCACTCATCCGAATTAGATACCAACAGATGAAAGGCGTTAGCATTTAGTTAAAAAAAATCGGAAGAGCTGGAACTTGTATTCAGATTCGGCTACTACATCACTGTGATCCTTGTAAATTTGATAGCGCCGGGCGATATAGATGATTGAATACAGTCGTCGAGAAGCTGCAAACGTTGACACTGAAAAGAAGATGGGGAATCAAATGGAGCGCATTCGAGGTGCTGGCTCGTCGTGAGAGTCGTAAGCAGATGTGGCTGAAATTGAATTCAACACCTGTTTAGGCAGTTGGCATCGTAAATGGTAAATGCCACGTTAGCACTAGTGACAGTGCCGGTGCGCAAATGCTTCGAAACAAGGAAAGGCTTCTTGCACGTGAATGAAGACAGAGATTTCTTCGGGATGGTTATTGCTAACGGTTTGAGCCACAGCTAGAAGGATCTTATCGATCTGGGCGGTACGGGATAAAGTGCTGTACGTAACAACCCTGGGTGCTGTTGAATTGGTAAAGAAGGCTGGTAATGGCAAGGGGAATGCAAGAGAAAGAAGTGATTTATATCTGTAGACTGTGAGATAGATACAGATAGAAGTCTATGTATAACTCACGGGACGGATGATGGTGGTTTCCGGATATCATGAGCCCAGGAACCTGCAGGGCTGCATTACTTGTCATTTGTTCCGTTGTACGGACACCCGCACAATCAACCACCGAAAGATACTTGGAAACCGTTGGGCAGAGTCATTGACAAAGTGCAGAACAACTAGGCGACTAAACTTGAGATGAACCGTTGATGCCGGCACCTAGCCTCCTTCCTACTTTGGTCATTTAACGGATAAACGTTCGGAGGCTCCGTTTGGGCATACCATCAGCAAATCCGCGGCATCTTGCTAACCCACTTAGCAGCCGCTAAGGGTTATCAAGTCCATCATTGTCCAAATCGAGAGTTAGCAATATGAACCCTTCAGTTTCGCGATCACGAGATGGATTGAATAAACACTTAGCACTTTTCAGGATATTTCGTCATGTAGGTAGCTAATCTTATCTGTAGCTACTGACTTTTTGGAACAGTTCAGCTTGACCCTTATGGTAGATTTGCGACACACCTTGGAGGCTATAACCCTCGTTATTCTTGTGATATCCCCATCGCCCGCCTGTAATCATATATATCTATACGGTTTCAATCAGAACGTCGAAGCAAATTTTCAAGAGAGATGATCATCTTGAATGTTGGACGGGTGAACCACGTTATTTGATATGGAGGGTTGCCTTCGGTACTGCGCCGTCCGCCTGGTCGCTTGTCTGTACATCCACGGTCGGAGGTGTTCACCGTCTCTGAAGGGAAAGGGGAACCCAGGACAAGGTGTCGAGCCTTCATTGGTAGAGATCGCTTGAACCCTTAGGAGGAGTCGACTGCAGATTCAGAACGGAACTCGAGATTCGAGATTGTATCGGAAAAGTCCTACAGAGCTGTCTCCAGAAACTACCGCAAACAGATGCCAGCGTGGATGGGTCGGTGCCAAAACGGGTCATAGTACGAGTACTTACATCCAACATGCTGGACCACGGTGGTGGTAATAAGCTTGTAAGCGGGTTCCTCATAAGCCAGTAGCCTTCCCAGACCCGAGGAGTAGTACAGCCGCTGCCGTGCACTGTAATGGGGCTGAATTGGCTGAGCTGAACGGTGTGAAGTTAAGGTCTAAACGCCATCAACGCTGGATCGTGATGAGCGCTTGATTTGGCCCTATTTGCTCGTGGAATAGCCGACGGCAACACCCTTTTCGTAATATCGACCACGTTACCTCTGGACCCTCACTTCGCGAGCAGCTACCTCTTTGACTCTTATGGGGTTCCAAGCATTGCGACGCTCAATTCCCTGGTTAACCCTATGTAGGCCCAGAAGTACTTCAAGTGGCAATCAACTCATCAACGAAACAATCAACCTTAACGAACGATTACTCTGCTGACATCGAATGTAATCGTCCCTCTCGACCTATTCATTTTAGACACGCAATTCAGACCGTTCTCAGTATTCTCGCGATAATCACCCGCACCCCAACACGGCTGGCGCATCTTTACATGCATATGCAAGTTTCTCATTGGTCCAAAGGAAGCGGAGGTTCAAACGAACTCTCCATATACTTACATATGGTGTTTTATTCACCAACCGAGGGATCTCTGAGAACCGGAGCAAACTTGATATGTAACGAAGGTCACGGAAGGTGAATGCAAGCTTGCATGTGCTTATGACTCGTATAATATCGCGACTTATCGTGATCGCTCACTGTCAGTAGCTTCCGTTCCAATGGCAAAAATACACAAGATATGAAATTTCAAAATTCTAACTTCTGGGTCGATCCTTCATTGGAACAAGCAGGGAAGTGTTCCTCAGGGTGGTTCTGTCTCTCGGTTCTGGTCGGAACTTTACCGGTGTCGAAGGCGAGGATGCGAACAACGGCCTTTGGTCAAAGTATCCTCAGTCCTGACCCTACGGATTTACGACATTCCTGCCTTTAACAGTCAATCTCTCGGATGAAGGCCGAACAAGGCCCCGTTGAACATTGCAGTGGCAGAATCGTGGTCCCCCCGAGTATCTCTAACCCCAGTTGGGCCCAAGCGGCTACTCACGTCAGCGATGCATGAATATGCCCATCCTACATCTATGTACAATCCAGTATAAGGCCGAAAAGTCTACTCTGGTCCTTATCAGCATCAGTCAATATGCATTATCCATGATGATATTCGTCGCAAAACTCAAGGTCGAACTTCCATATCGCCATCATTTTTGCAAGTAATTACTAGTGGGCATTGGCGTCACATTCACATCTTGTGCATACCGGCTAAGGAGCGCAAGCCGGTTTCCCGTTATCTTATTTCAACTGCATACTACGAGTTAAATGGAATCGGATGCGGGATGCCAAAGCATGCGCTACACCTACCGGTTTTTTTGCGAGCCGAGTAATTGTAGGTCTATGACTATACCCCCTTTGATTTCGATGTCCACCTGATTCAGCCTTGCTGATCACAATGTGCGACAGGGACCCAAGGCTTGAAGCTCGGAGGCTCCAGTAAGGTTAGTAATAGTACAAAAGCCTGTGTCACTGAGCTTTACGATTACAATATCTAGTACGTTTTTTCCTTCGGTCGTCATGTACCCAGAGGCTTCCGTTGCGTGCCTACAACCCCACAAGTCAATTTCCGACCTCATCGTAGGCGATTCTGAGATTAATAATACCATAAACGATACGTGGGTACTTGAGTTATCCTCACGGGTTGACGCAAACCGTAAATTCTTGAGGAAATTGAGTTGAATCTCAAGCGATACTGAATCAGGGCTAGGTGAATTTTAGTCCCACTGGCCTTTGCCATTGTAGAAACCCGTTTTTATGTAGTGAGAGAGTGTTCTAATTGGGCCTTGGAAGAGGTCGGGTACGGTCGGAGGACGTACGTGATCATCAGGCCGTGCCTGCCGTGGCGCAATCATGCCGACTCCTTACGGTGAACGTGGTCTTCGACGCTCATGCAATTGCCTTCTTAACCTTTGTGGTCTCTTCATTTCATGACGAGCTGGATATTCAATCGCTCTTGAAGCTTGCGAATCGTGGTAACGAAACGACCTGGTTAGATGCTCAGAATATCAGAAGGTCAGAACTGCTCAGTTGTGTTCCAGAATCAATAATAGGCAGGCGTACGTCTTGCTACTCTTTTCTATTTATTCATACACTGACTATGACAGCCAAAGTTAGCAAACCGTGTAATACATGCCCTCTTGAATGGAATCTCTCCTTCCTCCCTTTCATTCGAAGCTTTGGCGGTCCACTGAGCCATAACGCCGCATCTATATTGGTCCTTCCTTTAACGATACTCATGGTATTAGTGTCAACGTAGCCCACCGTCGCAAAATTCGATGCATAAACGCATCAAAAAAATGTACCCCTCGCAAGATTACCGATGATTATATGTAGGACCTGGATGATGCTAACTTTTAAAGTCAACTTCCATTCGTCGGGATGACCGAGTCAAAATCATCAAATTTCGCAATGAATACGCCTTGCTAAGTATGGTTTTCGAGTCCTTTTACGGAAGTTTCCATGTTCTCCAATGATCCGCCCGTCTTTCTTTCAACCGTTTGCAACAAGGTCCAGAATTAGTGTCGGTTCGCCCTTAGAGTTGTCACGGTGTTCTCTAGACACACCCGCGCTGGGCCGACCAACTGTCGACTGCAGGCTAGACGATGACTCGGAGACATGACGGCGGGTCGGTGCAAGCTCGGTGGAGTTTGGTCAATGTCATGATTGGTGAGTTTTTCACTGACAGTTAGGAAGATCCGGGCACTGGAGGTAGGGAGGTATGGAAAAGTCATCGATGATGATCCCCCTTTTTTACTGCTATGACATGACTTGCACTTTGGCGCTTTTGTTCCGCCCATTTTTTGCCCTCGGGTGTACGGCACTCTGTCCCTCGACTTCTCTTCCGTCACTCAATTTCAATCAAGAGTTGAATAAAGCTTGCATCCAGACCGGACGGAATATATATATAAGGTTGTTTCCTACATTCACGGGTTAGGCGTTGAACTAATGGGTCTAGAGTTCAACGTTCAACTCGTACGATCAGCTTGTCTTGAGTTGATTCGTGGATGAAGGTATGTAATTGTCTCGACTGTTGACGGTTTTAAGAGGTGATTGAGAGGTCCCGGGTATGTGCTGGTAAGGTATCTCAACTCCTTAGCATTTTCGGTTTTGAACCTTACTCCATCTCGACCCTCAGTTGGCTACATGCATCATCAATCTTTGAGCCACCAGCGGGAAGCTCGTAGTGATCCCGAACTTTTTTTTTAAGTGAGCGCTACAAGCGTAATGTTTTAACGTCATCTGCCGCTGACGAAATTCATTTTAAGGATATACAGTCTTCATCAACCTGCTTTTATTCCCGGGTTTAGCTAGGCGTTGATGGAAACGTTTGGTGGAATCTCGAGTGGAGACTTTACGCTAACAATGCGCTCAATCGTTGATGAACAGCTAGAATACCGACAATATCAAGTCTGTGTTACACCTTTCCTTACACACGAATAACACATATCCTAGGGGTTCTGTGACTATCACTACATCCTACTATCCAGGTTTCTGGGTATCTTCACGAACTCTGTCGCTACTTTACAAGATAATCAAAACAATAATCCGGGTATTCCTCGAGTATGGTATAGACTAAACAAGGTGAAGTATTGGGGCGCGCCGCCTTTGCCTGGAATGAGGCGGTGCGAGGTCAGAAATGGGACCTGCCGGTCCTGCGAATCTTGTGCTTACCATCGTCATCACTGTGTTCCAGCTCTCTTGACATTCGAGTCAGTCTTCTGCTTTTGTTCAAATTCCTAAGGGTACACAAGCTCGTCTTCGACCTCCCTGTTGGGGATTGTGAAGATGAGTGTTTGATCTAACACGCGAACGGTGGTCGACTTACTCTTCCGAGTCTTCCGGAATTTTCAAAACATCTTCCAAAGCAAGTTCACCAGTGTCCGAGTCGAGATCCGGAGAGGGTTCTTTCATGTTGACGTCCATCGGCTCAGGCCTGTTCATGTCCATTTAGCGCGACTTGCGAACTAGAAATTTGAATGAGGTTTATAAGAATTAGGACGTACCCGAAATGTACACGTGCGAGATATGGTTCATGCTGCTCGATGTCCATTGGAGCGTTATGCATATCTGCAAGTATTCGTGGAAGTCGCGATAGCATAGATAGTATCAGTTTCTCCTTTGGATAGAAAGTTTACCGTTGTGCTCACCTGCTTCGGATCGGCTTTCGACTTCTTCGTCGGGATCGACATCCATTTCGGTGTTCCTGGTGATTTGATGTTATTCAAAAGCGAAAAAAAACAAACTACTTGAATCAGGCCGGGAGATACGTACCAGGAGTTTGCAATCTGTTGCTGCTGCTGCATGTCATGGTCGATTTGAAGTAGGAAGGGATCGATTACCCCAACGAAGAGCTCTGAACGTGGTACGGAGAACGTCGGTTCTGGGTCTGTTGGGTCTGGCCATGGAGTGACTTCCCTATCAGGGTCAGTCGCATATAGGTGTGGTGTCGACATCTCAGCGTCGCGTGAGTCGTTTGGACGTCGAGATCTCATACTAAAGTCCTTAAAAGTCTGTTCGGGGTCTGTGGGGTGTTGAAGTCCATAGTTCCCCCTCATAAAGATCTTCAATTTGGTCGGGTTGAAGCTCCCCGGAACCGGCAAGAATGGTTGGGTGGTTTCGGCGTGGACCTCTGCCACCGTAGCCTTCTTCTTACTCGCTCTCTGGGACTCAACTCCCTGGCGTCGTCGCTTTCTCCGGTTAGTGTTGTCCGGTTTGGCGAAATCCTCACCGTCACCCTCTGTGGTAGACCCAGTCTCATAACCGTCACCTTCGTTTTCCTCCCATGGCGCGGCGCCACTCGGTACATTTGTTTCTGGCTGCGATAGAGAATGAAATTTGTGAACATGTCCGTGGTCTTCATGAGTTAGACACTGAGCTTACAGTCTGTGTTACCGGATATGTTGAAATTCCAGGCGAGGGTGACCGTGGAGGTGGATTGTCGCTCCATTTCGTTACCGGGGAGAGTTTCATTTTTTTCGCTAATGTCAATCAAATCAGCTTCGATAGTTTATCTTAGAATAATAGCATGTGAGCGCACCGTCCATTTCCTCTGGTGTCAGCTTAAAGACCGTGTTGAGAGGATAAGGCCTCGCTGGGTCCGCTTTGACCGCCCTCCAGAACTTTTTTACCGTTTTTCTGCCCCACGGATCGAAGCTCTCTTCTGGTTCCCAAGAATTTTCGTTCCAGCCATAGTTAACCCACTAGAAGAGAAGTCGAGAAGCGAGCTGTGAGTGAAGATGAACTCATAATCAAGCTAAATGTTTTGCTCACCTTTGTCAAATATCGCTGAAGAGACGTTGAATTATTGTATTCCAACGGTGGTCAACTCAAAAATCGAAATGGAGTCTCAGACCTACCCATTCGTCGTCGTCGTAGAGCTTAGCGCAGTAGATAAATTCTACACAGATCTTGACGTTAGATGGCACATAGAATGAGATTAAGCGAGAGGGCGTTACCGGGTTCGTACAGTTCTCGACCATCCGGGGCGTAGAGAATCGGGGTACTTTCGCGGCGTCTCATTCTCTTAGTTCTGGAGTCCTTTTTACGCCTATTGACTCGCTTCGAAGGCATAAAAATGAAAAATAGAATTGAGAGTTAATTATAACAGAGGTAGGTCGAGTAGGTAAGTTAGTACAATGGTTGGAGTGGCGGTGGTTCAACTTAGTGGAAAAAAAAGGAAAATTGTACCGTCATTGTACGACTGAGTTTGAAACTCTTCCCACGCTCTTTTGTCGCGTATTTTTCCTTTCGCTTCCTCACATTTCCTCGACACCTTTCCTTCACTCTGGGCTGTTTCAGGATATTTGCCACTGGACTCAACGGCAATGACCACGATCAACCACTCCTCACTGAGCTTTGTGACTTCCCTATCGCCCTCTCATAACCAGACTAGTTCGAACCGCTTCAGTTTCCCTTTCCGCAACACCGTTACAGCTTTTGACCAACACCTCATCGAACAGTCACTTATCGATGCCGAAAACGAATTAAAAAGATGTAGAATGGAGCTCAATAGGCTAAATGCGGCCATCATCGCGGTGGAAAGCAGACGAACAGCAGTGAAGAGAGAAGTAGAACATTATCGGTCCTTGCTGTCACCCATTCAGAGGATGCCTCCAGAGGTTTTGACGGAAATTTTCGGGCACTGTGGTCGGTTATCGAACATGAATGGATTGATTATGCCTGTGCCTATGGCTATCTCAATGGTCTGTGGTCGCTGGAGAGAACTCGCGGTTTCAACACCATCGTTGTGGTCATCGATCAGCATCACGATGTTTAGTGCAGGGGACCCGGATGACTGTGACCAGCATTTGGTGGCTCGTCTCACGAAACTATTTCTTCAGAGATCTTTGAACTCTCCGCTAGAGCTACATCTGAAGTGGATTGGTGAAGAGACATATGAAGAAGAGGTAGCTTCTATTATGGACATCCTACACGCGAACTCGCACCGTCTGCATAAAGTATCCATTCTGATCGCACCTAGAACTCTTACACATCCCTCTTTCCAACTACTTCGAACTTGTGACTTCCCCATGCTGAACCAACTCAAACTAATCATCTCTCGATATGGCGACTCAAACGCTGACAACGAAGGGGACATTGTCATCATTGGGAATGCACCCAAACTCCGTTTCTTCGATTTCTCAAGGGATAGCGTCAAATACCAGTTAAATCTGACATGGCAAACACTAGGAACTCTCATCCTTCGCGGGAACTCCACTGGCCTTTGTTTCATGCTGTCCTCGTGCACGAACCTACGTCGACTCGAGTTGCGTGATGTGAATGGGATCGAACCAGTACCTACCGAGAGGGTGGTCTCCAATATCCAGCAATTATCCATCGTACATTGTATCGAGAACCGCGTGGCGAGGATCCTTCAACTTTTCACACTTCCCCAGTTGAAATCGTTAGAATTTGAGGGTATTTCACTATCCGACTACCCACAAATTTTATCACCTCTAAAGGATCTTATAATCCGTTCTGCTTGTACCATCACGTCCTTCCAAGTCCACTATGCAAGTATAACGGATAGCGCCATCGTATCACTTTTATATCTGATGCCCGACGTCCGCTATTTTTCCTTTGAAGAATCTTCGAATCCGCCTGCCAGATACGAACCAGTTGGTCACAATGTTGCCATTACCACCACTTTTTTGCGCCATCTTTCCCTTGACCATCGCACCGCCACATCGAAGCCCTTCCTACCGAAGCTAACAGGCCTCCGATTGATTGTCCACAAAGATGGGTTGGATGAGACTTCACTCGTGAATGCTATTGGGTCTAGATGGCACGGTAAAGGAGGACCTGTTGATGATAGTTCGCTAACCATAGGAACGGGACTGTTGGGTTTGAAGGTGGTGGCGGTTGGAGTTATGACGTGTCGTGCCAATGCGTTAAGATCCCTTTCGGCTTTGGAATGCTTCCAGGATGCTGAGCTGAAAATCAGTTTACGGAAGTTTGAGCCTGGTGACCGGTATGAAATTATGAATTTTGGTGATGCTTCACATGTTATATAGGTAGTCATTCTTGTTCGATTTCGATATTATTCGAGGATAGTAATACGGTGGTGGAACCGTGATTACCTACGGGTTCGCAATGAGAAATGACATGACCATTTTCCCGGACCAGCTGCAGTGAGGTTTTTAAGGGTTTTTTTTACTTGTGCCAGTGGGCAACCAGTGGGTCCGAAATCGCGCATCCGCGATTTTGTGACCTTTCCGTGACGTTCTGTCGCGGATAATTTTCATTCTCCCGCCATCTCGGTTCTTGAAGCTCTTCTACCTGCATGTCAAACGACACAACGACTCGTTATGCCTGTGTCAATGCCCCACACCCTCTAGGCGAGGAGGAACTCCATTCGTCGGCTAATCAAGTCTATTCGAAGATTTTTGCGTGGGTACTACCTAACACTGAAACCGCTTTCTTGTAGTACTGATTCAGAGTTGCTGATTGCAGGACTTTCAAGATCTGAAAGCAAACTCGTAATGAACATCATCTATGTAGACATGCAGGGGAACTTCTTGTCCATTTACTGGGTAAGTTTCTGGTTTTGAACATTTTTTTTTGTCCTCACAAAATGACGGAAGATACATTGAATAGAACGTGGGTCTGTCAGGAAGAACGTAACATGGAGAATTCAAAGCATGAACCTCGCGAGACGTCGCAAGCAGTTATCGTCATTCATTGAATCCCGGTATCCAGCGCGATCATCCACATGAAGGCACAGAAGGCATTCAGGGACCTCTCGTACCGACGTGCTGGAGGAATAACAAACGAGGCGAAGTCACTGGATTCGATTAGACTTCTACCCGACCGCCACTTTGACTGCCTACGTTCATGGACAAGCAACGCCTCTGGCGGCGGGAATTTGGTGACTGACAAGTAGAATATGTGCGTGTCCCAATCGTCGTGAGCGGTTCAATAAAATCTGAAGAGTTTATTGAGACTGAGATGTGTGCAGGAAGACACCTCGACAACGTTCCTTCAGGTTGCCGCCCAGCGTCGGTGCCCAACTTCCGCAGTTGGTGATTCAAGGATGTCGGCAGGCTGTGTAATGAACAAGTCATTCAGCGCGTGGGGTATACTATAGCTTTTGAAGTACGTCTAAACGGTCCCGATCTTCCGGTGCATAAAACTTACACACCTTTTGCCTATGTTTTTTTTCAGATATAGCACCAGGTTATTACATCAGACTCGTGCATAAACCCTTTTCATGATGGGCTAATGGTTGGACGATAGACGATAGCGCCAACTTCAAGTCAGCTTCCCCCCTGCACTTCGCCGTGACAGTTCATATTGGAAATGCAGAGCTAGAAATCGTTGAATTAGCCCTTGACTGGTCGTCCCGCTTATTTTTGGATACAAACTACTGGGTCTGCAGCTAATGTCGGTCTCTGTGCAAACCAGCGGAGGAACTCAGGACCCTTGGTCGATGGTGCTTCCCCATCACCCAACGTGAGTCGAGGTCCCTAAACTTTAGTGACCGCGTACACGTTAGATGAGTAGAGACGCGATGTCGTTGCTCGGGTATGTCTTTTTTCTCCTTCTCATTTGCAACTGGCTTCTAAGCTGATGATATTATTCAAGAACCTCTACTTCTACACGCTCTCGTGCACGCCTATGGAAACCGTCAAGGCCAATCGAAGGGCCACCAGTAAATGTGATTCATTCAGCTTCGACTTGTCCGAATGCCATGCATTTAATTGTACCCAAGCCTGCATACCCACACTTCCACGAAACAGCTTGGACAAGAAATCAACCTCAACAACGCCAGTACTTGCAACTTCAAGCACAATCACAACCGCACACCTCCTTATCCCTACTCTCGCCACGAGTAGCAACGACTACTTCCATTGTAAAACCCTCGGAAACAGGTAGAGCTGTACACCACGCGAGCGTTCTATTCAGAGGACACCGTTTGCGAACGCAGGGCCACCTGGAATACACGTTAATCATCCGGCTACTCATCGGTGGCGTATGCGTACCCAACGCCCAAGTTTCGGTATAGGAAGAGTGCCTGTTGAGGTGTATACCCGGCGTCATCATTCCTCCTCGGCCCTTCTACTTGAGGGCGGTAGATGGGTTTTCTTGATTTTCTTCGACTTTTTTTTATTAACGTGACGATGTCTTTTCTCCTCCCTATCCTACCTCAGGGACACCTTTATCCGCACGATAGAATTTTCATATTTCATAATTATGATGCCTCTATGCAAAAGATCGAAACGATGTCATGTTTCTTCTCTCGTCTTTCTGAGTTTTCTTTTTCTTCACATCTCGAACCCCCATATACTTACCCATATGTATTTGGTCATAACACCCTGCATACATACACTTTTTTGTAGCAACAACCTCATTTTGCTTTGAGGCAATCGAGTAAGGGGCAGGTTTCTCCAAATATGACCTTCTTTCTCCCGGACGTTTAGAACATTCCACGGCTTCAAGGGGGGCATGCGTGATGATAACATTCACAGAGTACACGAGTCAACAGTTTAATATCGTACATGGATGTGAGAGACGTAAACAAGGGTGCTTTGTTGGAAAGTTGTCAGAAAATAGATCATCTAATGTCACCGTTATAAACGTACTTCACAAGAAAAGTGATTCGATTGCCTCATCGGCCCTAACGCCAGGTCTAACGTTCCGGAAATAGGCAACAACCTTCTCTGCAGCTGCTTGATCAACCTGACCACCTGTCTGCTTTACGATGCCTGCCTGAAAATAATTAAAGAGACCCTGGCCCTGGGTAGCAATCTTAGGGAAGTCGACGGGGTTTGCGGCCTCCAAAGCCGGGAATCGGATAGCAAAAGCTTCTTTAACCGCAGCATCAACATTGATGTGGAACCCTTTGTCGTCGTCGTAGTCGATACGAACGCGGTAAAAAGGCTTCGTCTTGTCATTCAATTCGATCCCTGTCGATTACGAATGTTAAGTGCGTTGTACTACCTATATTATAATTTCAAAAATAAAATACCTGTTTGTTTGCCTACGTTCGGACCAAGGGTGCTGGAAGTAGTATAATTCAGGTATGCTTGACAATAGAAATGCATGAAATAAGATCATACCCGACGTAAACCTTGATTTTATCACCGTCCCTGTATCCCGAATGCGCGA
The DNA here is from genome assembly GCA_014904975.1 of Marasmius fiardii PR-910. Classification (NCBI taxonomy): domain Eukaryota; kingdom Fungi; phylum Basidiomycota; class Agaricomycetes; order Agaricales; family Marasmiaceae; genus Marasmius; species Marasmius fiardii. The sequence goes on from MU127820.1 coordinate 54,068, forward strand.
GGGCAGCTCTGAACGCATCCGCCGGCCCAGGATCAGTGTTGGGGTAGAGATTAATTCGTTCGCTGGCAAGGGTAACAATGATCCTCTTATTGCCAATTGCGGGTGTGTCACCAAGAATTTTTTGAGGTGGGAGCTTGGTGCCGTCTGTGCTAGTCAAAGTGACTTGCTGAATGGTTGGACTTGATCGAAGAAAAAACAAACAAACAAACAAACAGTCAGTTCCAAGGAGACGGTTGAAAAAAAGGCTCCCTAGAAGACAGCTCACACAGGGTTCAAACGAGGACGAATTGTATTTTTTGCAAGACCAACATAATTTCCCTTGTCCAGATTCAATTGGAATTGAGGGGTTGGTGCCGGAGGTGTGACGGTGCTATAAAAGAGTAAATAAAAACGAGTTGATTGTAAATGATGGAGCGTACAAATTGACCATAGACATTTTTGAATAACGTTGGTAAGATGAAGATGAGAGAGGGAGTCTCTGTGTTGCATGCTATATATGTGAGCTAAGACCCTGTGAAACTACAAGAGAAGCCGCTAGTATTTCAGGAAGGCATTGTCCTTTCATTTGGCATGTCAATGTAGCTTTGGCGCCGGCCAATGTGCATGGGGTTAAGAACCGGTAGTATGTATGAGAGCTGAACGCCACAAACAACCTGTTCGGATAATTCCGAAGGATACACAGCTCATTGAGTATCCCTTGTAACTCACCTGCTGCTCTTCGCTTCCAATCTTTTTTCGGTTCGACATATTCACGGAGACGTCGACACTTGGAACTCCCGAGAGTCTTATCTGGGAGTATCCGGAAGTAGAAGAAGGGTCAACGAGAACATCAACCCTTTTCACTGTTATCCGATGCCCACCAACGCGATGTGATTCAACCTGATTTGGCTCATCCCGGCAGACGTACAATCTGAGAACGGGTCATGGCAGAGTAAACTCAAGTTCAAGGTGACTGTCCAGTTGAGTCCCCTTTCTCCACTCAACCTCCTTTAATTTCTGGATTCGTCCTCTTCTTCGATGCCAACTTGCCCCGGCTTTCCTAAGATCACGTTCCACGAAGCCCTTTGCCCAACACCTCTACCCAGGCCTTTGCCGCGTCGTCTCATGTCCTACTACGGTCATCAGATGTCCCGGAGAGTCTGATATCGACGAGATAACTGTGAGATGTTATGTTGGATCTGGCTTCTGTCGGGATACGATTCTATTCGATGTGGATTGTCTCTTTGTAGAAGTTCACATTGGAGTGAGACGTTATTCGTGCAAACTAGCTTTTTAACCTTTGAGCTGTGAATAAGATGCTTTTTGCAAAATTTGCAGAGACTGCCGCCTGTGAGGAAGCAAATCTCTGTGACAAACTGAGAAACTCGCTTACGTGAAAGTTCCTTGAAAACGGTGGTACTAATCCGTAGCCAACCCGGACCAAGCCCTGGTGCCTTATTCTCAATCGAGTATATTGACACTGAAAACCCCGTCGTTTGGTCTTAATTATAATGAGAGTGATGTTCCGGTGGCACAATGTTCGAACCCTTTTTCAATCATGCACGTTCTTGAAGGTCGAGACTGGCATCTCGTTGTAGATGAGGCACCGTAAGTGCCACCGTTATGAACGGCCCATGTGAGCTCGAGGATGAGAGCTTGAGAAAACGCCCCAACTCACAAAGGATTGTAATTTGAAGTCAACGAGCGGGCACTATTCATTGCTGTTTATCTCTAAGCCGTGTCGATTACTTGCACTGTTTGTGGGGATATCGTGGCTGTCAGAGATTCCAACATTTCATACCGCTTCGCTCGTCGTCGTGGTACGGAGGAAAGCGCCCTCTTGGTGCCCATGATGGACAGTAGTGACTGGTGACGCGGACACGCGGCTACTAGTACTACCATATCATGACCGGTTGTCAATATAGCACTCTACCTGCTACGGCGATACAAGAGCTGGTCAAGCAGGCGGTATCACAGGTGAGCATCTCCGATCCATAACTTTGCCGTCAAATTCAGGCCACTCACGACCTCCAGAAACGATCTGCTTGCAGGTCGTTCATCTTCCCTGATTTAAATTTTTTCAGCTCTCTTCTCGTTTCATCAACGGTGTTCTATACGTAACTTCAAACGACTAGCACGTAGCCAAACAACATTCTCAAGCCCTCGAATTCTAAGATGGCCGACGATTTCAAAGACCTCTACGCGTCTCTCAGGGTGTAGAGCAAGTGGGAGCAACGATTTACTAGTATGGTACTATGCAGCTGGAACGTGCGTCTTCTTCCCAATGTTAATATTTCCTACTTATCGGTGGTCTACAAACACTTTGTACGCAGCTATCCTCACCCATTCCACGCCGATTCGATCCACCCTCAATATCAAACTTCGCCTCCAGATTTTTGTTGATCATACCACCCAAACAAGCCATAAAGGTTACAAAGTCCGAAGATCCACCTTCCCGCTCAGCCCTACGCACTCAAGATCTCACCTTCGACTACGCTGGTTGGAATACCCCGATTTCGTGGGCACATTTTCTTCACCACCACATCCTCAATTCACCGCAGTCCTTTTCGGCTAATTTGAAGGTGCAAATCCGGAACGTGCTTTTTCTCAACCCGGCATCCGTGATCTCATCGACCGTTCAGACTTGGAAGTAATGACACGATGTTGGGGGAAGGGCAGCGGAAGGAAGGAGATTGAGAAATTAAGAGTCGGATCTCGGTATCATGGGTATCTTTGTGATTCGTGGCTGCTAACTAAATGACTAGATACACATGAGTGTAGTTCGGATGGAGAATGATGTACGAAAGCAAAAGGAGTATCTGTGTAAATCATGTGTGCGCTGTCATCACAAGTACTTGCCGTCGTTCACACCGAAACATCGCCTCTCAATCAATCTCCTATCTCCCCCACCCTTCAACAGCCTCCTTCCGGCTACACCTGCCCCTTCTCTGCCTGATTTCAAAGTCGAAGAAAGAGACTTCACGAAGAAAGTTCTTCGAATACGCGTGAGTCAGAACAACGTCGAGCACACCCTTTCGCAAACGAACCACATCTGAGGCCGTATGTTCACGTCTCGTCAATATCTGCTCTAGCTTTTCACCTCCCGTTCCTTCCATTAAACGACCTGATGAATCATGATGCTTCTTATGCCTACCGGAATGACGATGTATGGTAGACCACAGTGGGCGTATACGTATGTATCTGGACTCGTGGATGGGGCACCCGGCGAAGCAGCACGAAAAAACGCTCTGGAGAAGGACGGGGGGATGTCTTAACCGTGCTCGTTCGCTTGGGGGTCTTTTTCGCCTTTTATCTCCATTCTGCAAGGTTCAATGGTGGATGGCTAGGCTGCTAAGATATGTTAAGAAAAATAGATGAAGAGGTGGTTGAGGACTCTGTGAACTTAAAGCTGTCAATCTTGTAGACATAGTGGTAGATTTCTGAGGGGAGCAAGGAGGACTGTACAGTGCATGAACAACCACTAGATGATGGGAAGATGCATATGACAGGGGGGATATGGATGCCCAAATATCGCTCTAAAAAAGGCTGTCAGCCTCTTTGACCTTAGGTAATTCATGCAGACTTTGACCTTTGGAGAATACAATTGTGCCTAAAACTCAGACCATTAGTCTACATCAAGGAGTAGCTCTGGATTGCTTGGTTGATCTGCAGACACAAGCATGCAAGTGTACAGAGCAAACAGGTTGGGAAACTGTGCAGGTTTCATGACTGCTGGAAGAATTTAAGGTTCAAAGGACTCTGAGAGTGTTATGAAAGGTATCCCTCACCTTGACATGCCACTGATGAATTCCCAATGAGTGCAGTTTTGAGGGAATATGAAGACTGAAACTCTAGAATGAGACCAAATCAATAAATTGTTACAGATCCATTGAGGACAAGCAATACACCAAGATCTTACCTTGATTTCCATTGAATAACATTTCAGGTGAGTAAGAATCATCAATCTGTTTCAGATGATGATCATCTGCTGACTCTGAAAGTGCTATGCCTTCATGGAAGATCATCTGTCAATACAGACCCTGAAGCTGGAAAACAAAGCTTGCCTTCTGTGCATGGTGAGGGATTGTTGAGCTCTGGCAACAACTGTTTGGATCCAGAAAGAAGATTATTTTCATCTATCCACATAGAATAAACAACAGAGATCATTAGAAGCAGTTCAGACAGATTCAAAAACAAAGAACTACCTTCATTGAGTTCTTGAAATTGGTTCTCAGGAGCTACAACTTCCCAGGTTGAGTACCCCATGAATTGTGCAAAATCTGTGGTTTGGGGGTCAAATCCCCTTGAAACTTGATAGTCATGCAGGACTTTGTAGATTTTGGTAGGCCATGTGTCTTGAATGTAATACACATTAAGGGAGAGTTTGAAAGGAAGGCCAAGGTAGTTGCACATGTCCAATGAGAGAGGATTTCGCCCAGTTGGGTCATGAGACCAAAAATAGAAGTGTCTGTCTAGAGAAGGATAAGGCTCAAGGAAAAAGTAAATTGGTTCAAATGGCTGGCGCCGTTGTTGTTTGGATTTTGATCTTTTAAGCCCTCCTTTGAGATAAAAATCAGCATAAATGAGCTCTGATGACCATTAGTTTGGAATCCATCAATACTTAAAAGCTACTCACTGTAAAGAGAAAGGTCTTCATCCAGCTGAATGTTATGAGCATGAAAAATACTTGAAGCTTGTGTAAGCCATGGCTGTACTACATCCCCGGATTGCACTTCTAAATGATGCTGATCATCTTTGAGGTGAAACCTATAGTATAATCAGTGGATTGAAGGGTGTATTGGTTTTAAAATATTACCTTGTCAAACTGTGCTGAATCACTTTTCTGTTCTTGAGACAACCTCTGAAATGCTTCCACCTTACACTCCGTCGAAAAGCAATTGTGGAATTAGTGTTATGTAAACTTGAAATGACTTGAGGATGATTTGATCGAAAATTCTTGGCACGCTTATGATGACTAGTGTAGTTAAGCGCCCAAAGAAGGCTAAGATCGTATTTCTTGCTGGACAGATATCGGATGAGGACACCTTCTTGAAGAAAGTTGACATCTGTAGGAATTGTGATACGGCTAGAATCACCACGCCAATTCCACTGGCATTTAGGCCCAGCTGGTCCACGACAGAACTTTCCGTTCATAGGATCCATCCATATCTCATTCATAGAACAACCCAAAGTGTTCTATATCATTGGTTAGTCAACTCGCAACCGAACCCGGGTCACTCGCCTTCAGTATATCAACGTACACCCGCATCAAATGTGCTGGCAGTCCGGCTGGAGATCCAATACGTGCAATTGGAATAAGCTCTGGAACTATGATGTTAACAAGGGTGGTAGTACTCCGTTAATAAGAACATACCGCAGAAGATTAATAAAGGTACAGCAGAACTGTTATAACCAAATAATGGAATGTCCCTACTGAAACGTTTCAGCAAGTAACTGTAATCAAATGATACAACTTACCGGCACCAGTCCTCAGAATCAGAGCACCGCAAGAAATCTCGGCGCCATTCCTGATGACAAACTTATCAGTCTGCTGACACAAATCATTATTCTGTTCATACCTTCATCGCATTCCGCCCACGATATGTTTTGACCGTAAATTTCTTCTGCCCAAAGGGTCCAGTAATATTAAGTTCGGCGTGATAGACAGCCGCTTCTGTATCATCTTTCCCGTTCGAGCACAATCGCCACGAGTAGCAAACACCACTCGGATCCTTGTATATATCCCCTCGTTTGACCTCGGAGAACTGTCAAGGTAACATTAGAGCTAGGCTATACTAAAGATATCGAGTACACACAAACCTGGGAGAGTTCTGGTAGATGCATTCGAGTTTTAAAATCCTTCTTATGTCGAGTGTGAACGATAGTCTGCTGGACCGTGCAATGACTGTACTGGTACTGGTGCTGGTCTCTTCCAACGTTGGAAAAGGAGCCCCCATGAATCGTGACTCCAGACGCATGGTTCAATATCTCGTTTTGATGACGGTTGTTGGGCATCGCAGAAGAATGAGAAGAGGAGGGCGACGTGTGATGTTTTCAGAACGAGCGGAATGAGGTTCGAGGGTGCCCTGGTGGTCCGATAAGAAGGAAGAGAGCAAAGAAAACGCATGTTCAGTGAAAGCTGTACATTATTCAAATAATACGCGCCCATCAGGCAGTGCAGCGTGGGCGGTAAAATTTCCACTACATGTTCAACTAATCATCACACTGGCGAGGCTGCAGAGACGAGGTTGTGGTTCGGAGGGAAATAGAAATTCCGAGTCGGATTTTGAAGCTAGAGTCCGGTATCCCCGAACGACCGCGTATTGTCAAAGTCGTCAATTGGTCCTCCCTAGGCCTTAGCTTCCATCTCACTCACAACATCTCAGTTCCTCCAAAAGAAACCTGCGCAGGTAGATGGGGTAAATCAGTTCCTTGAGGTGAGTAGCCTTTCTTTTTCATGATTAGTTTTCTCTTGTTGAATTCCTTTTTGTTGCAAAACCGAAGTCTCTCAAACGAGACGAGTGAATGTTGGAACCACCATCTTCATCGGAATTGCTGAGCAGTGAGTTCTCAAGCTGTTTGATTATCTTTTCAATTGACATCCACCATCTAGATCTCGACCCAGGAAAGTTAATCAAGGGTCAACAATCTCGTTCTACAGCCCCAGCCAAGAACGTAGACACCTCTTTGTGGACCGAGACACCTGCAGAGCGGCAACACCATCTAGCTGATGAGGTATTTGGCAAGAAACGGAAAGCTGTGAATTCCGAGGATCCAATATCAACAAAAGAGGCTTTAGGAATTAGTAAACGTCGGCGAAGAGATGAGGAAATAAGGCAGAGCGTTGTTGACCATACGGTGCGTCTCTACCTGAAACTCTTTGGCCCGCAATATTCATTTTCAGTTTGGAAAAGTGCGCGGAGGTGTGCTTGTCGACACGCATGTAAAAACCCATGAAAAAAGAGGAAGATGAGAAGGTCAGAGGGATGGGATCATAGTCGTGATATGGCTCTCGGCGCGCGCCTCATGAATGACAGTTCGAACAAAATGATTCACGATGCAAAAAGATTAGGAGATCAGTTTTCGACGGGGGAAGAGGGGTGGCTTCCTCTAAACGCCAACGGGGTAAGTCATTGAAACTTGAAGTCAAGCCTCGTCTGATTTACGGTGACATGTGTCGATAACAGGCTGATTCATCAGTAATCCGGTTTTCAATTGCCATGTTCACGTCCTTCGTCGAAACATGGCTACCGACACTGCTAGATGTCCTTGAACGGCGTCTCACTCCTTGTTATCACAGGTGAGTATCCTCGATCCACAGCTTTGCCGTCGAATCAGGCCACTCACCACGACCTCCAGAACCGATTTGCTTGGTGACCGTTCATGTTTTCCTTCCCTGAATCACGCAGTTCTCCTTTCTCTTCTCGTTTCATCAACGGCGTACCTTCAATCGACCAGCACGTGGCCAAATGAGGTTGTCAAGGTCTCGAATATTTAAGACGGCCGAAGACTTTTACGCGTCTCTAGGGAGTAGAGCCGGACAAGGAAACAGTGAGTCTGTGGGTGTTGGGTAACCGGAACGTGCGTCTTCTCTTCTTGAGCGCAATTTGATATACTTATCTGTGGTCTACAAATATCTTGTACGCAGTGATCATGACCGTTCTACGCTCACCTTCAATGTCAAAATTTGCCGCCAGATTTTCGCTGATCATACCGCTCAAACAGGCCATGGCCAGCTAGAACCGTTCGTGGGCCATGGCACAGGACAAGCATTTTCTGTTTGAAGGTTACCGGACCCACCTTCCCACCTCGATCCTCGGGAATTCTCAAGATTCACCTTGCCCCGCACACTGGCTAGATTGCACCGGTTTCGTGACACGTTTTCTTCCTTCACAACAGCATCCTCAATTACTGCAGCTGTCTGAAGGTGCAGCCCGGTACGTGTTTTTCTCAACCCAGAATTCGTAATCTTATCGAATTTTCGGACTTTTTAGTAATGTCACGATGCTGGGGGAAAGAAGGAGATTGGGAAAAGGTTCAGATGTGGGCATCCGTGAAATCGTAACCCCTAGCTAAAAGACTAGATATACAGATTTTACATATAGGCGTAACACTCGGATGATACGAAGTGAAGGGATATTTGTGCACGTCATGTATGTGCCGTCCGCACAAGTACTCGCGTTGTTTTCACTGAGAGATTCAGATAGCTCTGGATAAGGTAGACGATATATGGCAAACGTTGCGGTCCAAGGTGAGCTGCGATAATACCCCCACCGTCATCTCTCAATCTTTCCTCCTAACTCCCCACCCCTTAACAACCTCCTTCCGAGTAAGCCTGTCTTTTCTCTACCCGATTTTAAAGTCGAAAAGACACGACGAGTCGATGGCGGCGTTCAGAAGAGAGAGGAAAAGGCCTTGCTTTCCAAAAATTATCATTCCGTTGAGATCTAGTTTGATTCGATGAGCTGGGGCCAGCGAATAGAGACGAGGAATGGGACCCACGGGTAGTTTCAAGTGTCAGGTGCCGGATTGACTTGTGGGATGCAGCTTCCCGCAATCGTTTCGCAGTACTGAGAACTCGCTCCGTGAAGTCGGTCTATGAGATGATGGTTTTTTTTCCCTTTCTGACAAAACGGAGGGTTCATTTTCGGCATCACCGATAGGAAGGGAACGAGGTTTACGTGCCTACGTCTGCCTTTAGCAACCCCAGTTTCGATCCGCTTTACTGATAAGTTGGGTTGTCAAAGTTGGGTGATAAGATGTGTGAATGAATAACGGAGATGTCATTGAAACCAAGACAAGCACCTACCGGTCGAAAAGGGCTAAAATTCGTCTTAATTATGTTGTTCTCCAGTATAAAAGCTTACGATTTTGCAACACGAAGTTTGGGAGTACCGTTATGAATACCGTTGCGCGTTGACGAAGCTGAAGTTGAAGTTGAGGTGAAGCGGGATTGGATTGACCGACCGGACCGAGATCCCGAAATCTCCGAAAATTACCGTTTAAAATCCATCCACCATGACCAGGTCAACTGCGAGAGTACACCGACATAAACCCCTTCCTTCCAGCTAAACCTACCCTTTCTCCGCCCCACGAACAAACGTCTTCAGGTATACGTGGGTCAGAGTAGCATTGAGCACAGTCTCTCGCAATCGGCGCCCAGCAGAAAACGAGGGGGCCAAATCTGAGACCGTACGCGTACGTCTTGTCTCCTCAATAACCACCCAAGCTTTCCATCCTCCCGTTCCTTTCATTCTACAAAATTCATGAATATTCCTTATGACGCTTCTCTTTAGGAACGATGTATGTGTCTGGACGCACGGATGGGAATTGTATGGGCAGCCCAGGAATGTTGTCGAGATAACACCCCCGTAAAGGAACGGAGGATGTCCGAACTGCGCTCGCTAATCAAATCAGTACAAACCGACGGTTGGCGAGAGGAGTGGGGAAGGAATTCATGGAACCTTGAATCCGGTGCGTGACGTTGTTCAGAGATCCTTCTGTAAGTTCCAGATTTACGTTCAACGGAAAACCGGTTTCACCTCATGCAATATCTAAACTTCTTGAACTACTTCAACCCTCAATTTCTGCTTTTGCCCAACGGTTCCTCGAGCATATCGATAGAATGGCAGCTCCATGAAACGATGCCCCTCTCAATAGCGCGCCCTCCCCACCTTATCGATAGACTCTAACAATCTTCACATTCGTTCTTGACACTTGGCTATATGCAAAATCTAAATGACAAGAAAGTGAAAATTTAGTCTTCACCCTAACCTGAAGGGTTGACATGCACGGAAGGGTAGCTTTCGCATCTTGTTCGCGCCGATTCCCGACTTTCCATAGTAATTGAATGTCAGAGGGAGATCTGAGGAGGGACTGCCTACGAGTGCATAGTTCGTTCATTCAGGGAAAACTGAGGAAGTGGGATTGGTCGCAGTACGGAGACGTAAGTAGGCATGAAATCTTCGGAAGATCGATGCTTTGACCAAGGTCGACACTTATCACTTATTACGGTTGCAATCCGAGGTTTTTACATATAGTAGATAGGTTTACTACTCCTTCCGTTTCTTCGACTCGGGTATACGTACATTGTACAAGATATATTAGGGGCTCGAACGGAAGTTGCGCGTACTTCGTCAGTTCATGCCCGAACACGTTTCCACAATTCTTTGCCTTTAGTCTTCATTTTTGAACTCAACTGAGTAAATGAAGACAATGGACGAGACGGCCTATTTTTCACGCCTGTAGGGGTTCATGAGTTTATCAATTTGATGAGGGATCAGCAAGGAGGTTCTTACCTTTGAGGACATGATCAATCGCTGCTACCTTCATCAAGTTCTTGAAATCGGTTCTCAGGGGGCACAACCTCCCAGGTCCGATAATGCATCAATCGTGCAAAATCTGTGGTTCGGGGGTCAAATCCTCTCGAAATTTGGTAATCATGCAGGGCTTTGTATATTTTGGTAGGCCATGCACGCTGAATGTAAACCACCTTGAGGGAGAGCTTCAAAGGAAGGCCGAGGTACTTGCACATGTCCAGCGAGAGAGGATTCTGTCCAGTTGGGTCATGGGACCAGAAATAAAAGGATGTATCTGGGGAAGGACAAGGCTCGAGAAAGAAGTAGATCGGATCACATAGTTCACGTCGTTGTTGTTTGGATTTGAATCTTTCAAGTGTTCCTTCGAGCTTGAAGCGAGGGTAAACGAGCTCTGATGCCCATTAGTCTGAAATCAATCAACACTTAAAAAAGCTACTCACTATAAAGAGAAAGGTCTCCATCCAGCCGAATGCCATGAGCGTGAAAAACGCTCAAAGCTTGCGCAAGCCAGGTTCGTGATGCGTCCTTGGATCGCACTTCTAAATCATGCTGATTGTTTTTGAGGCGAAACCTATAGAGTGGAATCAATGGGTTGAAGGGTGAGTTGGATTTTGGATATTTACCTCGTTAAACCGTGCTGAAACACTCTCCCCTCTTCGAAATGACCTCCATAATTCGTCCACCATACATCCCGCGTGAACGCAATTGTCGAACTATGGACACCTGAAATGACTCGGGGATGATTTGATCGAATACTCCTAGCATGCTTATAACGACTACTATAGCTAAGTGCCCAAATAAGACTGTGATCGCCTTTCATGCTGGACAAATACCGGATGAGGACGCCTTCTTTGAGAAAGTCGACATCTGCAGGGATTGTGATAATGCCAAGATCACCAAACCAATCCCAGTATTTAGGCCCAGCTGGTCCACGACAGAATCTTCCATTCATAGGATCCATCCATATCTCGTTCACAAAACAACCCAAGGTTTTCTATACCATTGGTTAGTCAACTCTCCACTGCACGCGGGTCACTCACCCTCAGTATATCAAAATACAGCCGCATCAAATCCACTGGCAGTCCAGCTGGAGATTGAATATGTGCAATTGGGATAAGCTCTGGAACTAAGATGTCAACAAGAGCCAGTAGTGCTCCGTTGATAAAAACGTACCTCCACAGAAGATTAATAAAGGCACAGAAGACGTGTTATAACCAAATAATGGAATGTCCCTACGAAACGTTTCAGCAAGTAACTGTAATCAAATGATACAACTTACCGGCACCAGTCCTCAGAATCAGAGCACCGCAAGAAATCTCGACGCCATTCCTGATGACAAACTCATCAGTCTGCTGACACAAATCATTATTCTGTTCATACCTTCATCGCATTCCGCCCACGATATGTTTTGACCGTAAATTTCTTCTGCCCAAAGGGTCCGGCAATATTCAGTTCGGCGTGATAGACAACCGCCTCTGTGTCATCTTTCCCGTTCGAGCACAATCGCCACGAGTAGCAAACACCACTCGGATCCTTGTATATATCTCCTCGTTTGACCTCGGAGAACTATAAGGGTAACATTAGAGCTAGGCTATATTGAAGATATCGAGTTCACACGAACCTGAGAAAGTCCTGGTAGATGCATTATCATTTTAGAGTCCTTCTTCTGTCGAGCGCGAACGATAGTCTGCTGGAATGTGCAATGACTGTACTGGTCTCTTCCAACGTTGGAAAAGGAGCCCCCATGAATCGTGACTCCGGACGCATGATTGAATATCTCGTTCTGATTACGGTTATTGGGCATCGCGGACGTATGGGAGGAGGAGGGCGACGTGGGCTGTTTTCAGAACGAGCGGAATGAGGTTCGAGGGTGCCCAGGTGGTCCGATAATAAGAAGGAAGAGAGCAAGGAAAACGCATGTTCAGTGAAAGCTGTACATTCTATGCGCCCATCGGGCAGTGCCAGCGTGGGGCGGTTTTCCATTATAAAAAGAACGGTCACTACACTGATAGTGACACTGGCTGGAGAGATATCACAACTACAAAAACGAGGTCGTGGTTCGGAAGGAAGTGAAAAATTGAAAATTCCGAGGTCGGATTTTAGCGCTGGAGTCGGGTATCCGAATCGCCGAACAACTGCGTATCCTCCCATGTCGTCAGTTGGTCCACTCCTCATTTACAGCACTTCAGAGCTTAATCTCTCAGTTTCTATCTTCCATCTATTACGATTCATACCTCTGGGTCTCTGGCAACTTCGCATTCATCCATTCGTTGGCTCTGAGGGCTGGTTCCCATCATCGGAGATTGCCAAGCAAAATACACAATAGAGAATTCAAAAAGGCACGTTCGCTGTTTCTATCTTTCAGCCCCATCTGATTACCAATCCGTTTTGCAGAATTGAATAAAATTGATTGAATGTGGGACGAGTCTAGCATCAGTGCCCCGCCAACACTGACAGGACATATATTCTCAGAGGCTCATAAGTGCTGCGGATGTCATTGACCCGGCCGGTGGGGAAGGTCGTAGGAAAAAGTTGAGACGTGAGGACAACAGATCAAGTTCGGAACGTGTCGGTTATGCTATAGCCTTTCAAATACGTCTAAACGGTCCTAATCGTCCGGTGCACACAGCTTACACGCCTTTTGCCTCTCGGATATAGCACCAGGATAGAACATTCGAGTCGTGGTCGGATGATAACAAATAATGCCAACCTCAAGTCAGTTTTTCCTCTGCACTTCCCCGTGGCAGTTCATATCGGAAACGCGGTGTTGGAAATCGTTGAATTAGCCCTTGACTGGCCCTCCCGCTTCTTTTGAAGCCCAATTACTGGATCTGTAGCTAATACTGGTCTCTGTGAAAACGATGAGAGGAATCCAGGGCGGGTATATATCTCGATCGTATTAATACGCGCCGGCGATTGAGTAGACCTCCATCGTTTGTATCAGGTCACCGCCCAGCAATAACCTTATTCATTCGCTCGAAATCTCAACTCACTTCGAAACCCTGGCGCAGTGGACCGCCTGGGAGGCCCTCAAGACTCACTTTACATCGTGGACTGGTAGTGGTGATTTCGCACCGATAAAAAAAGGCCTAGATAATTGTCACAGGGGTTTAGTTAACGGGCTGTATTGAGAATCCACTTGTTACAATCCACTTCATTCGGGGCGTCTCGTCATCCGAGGATTTCATTGACATGTTCACGTATGGTGGTAAGTCTTGTATTCAATTCGTATGTTCACCATTAAATCTGATGATGAATAAAAGCCTATCATTGTCCCCCCTGAAAATGAAAATTTCGAAGTATCGGGAGCTAGTCCCGCTCGATACTTGCTGATGGTGTCCTCAATCACTCTTCTCATTTCCTTTTTAATTCTTGCATGGCCGGCATGTGCTCAGAACTCTTTTAGACCCTCTGCAATACCTCTGGCTTAAAGCAAGACCCCAAGATCACATGCCCAATGATTGGGCTAAATTTTGGACCACGAATTCGGTATCCACGTTCATTATTTTACTGCCACACCATCTAACGAACTTCGTTATAGACTGCGGGGATGGCAGGTCTCATGAGGGTGGATGGGGAACTGTACGTTTGGCTGGGTGCTGTTGAGTACGCGAGTGCCATCAATACCGAAACGCTAAGCGGGAAATCTTTGCAAATCGTGCAACCGGTCAACGTGGAAATCACCCCAACGAGTACAGTTCTGTCGTTAAATACGGGAAAGATGCGAGTGAATGTGACTTTCCTCAATCCGATAGAGGTGAGCAACAAGGATTTATACGCACATGAAATCGCCTTACATCGTTTGATCAGCCCAATGATCTTGTCTTACAATCATTCCCGTTCTCTTATATAATTTACGAAGCCGAGTCAACCGACGGCCTGGAACACTCCTTCCAAATTTACCAGGATGTTACTGGCGGTGAGTGCGAACCTCTTCCGGTTTCACCACTGAAAGGTCATCTTCCATCACACAGAATGGTTGTCGGAAGCTGACAGGAAAATTCAGTGGGATACGCAACAAGATGGACAAATACTCGTTCACTCCTCCCAGTTACAATCGGGACAGACCTTCAACGTTCGCATCGGCGTATCTAATTGCGCTGACGACGGGGTCCTTTACTTTGCTACTACGTCGGTAAGTACCCCAAGCTCTAATAGTCTTCCTCCGCCATGTCAATCAATTCCTTCCCTAGCTCCCGCGTGTTACATGGTAGACGGGGACCGATTCGGTCGTTCGGCTACAATTCCTCAACAAGGGGTCTTTGGCAAACACTAAAGATACAGAGATTACAAGGTATGTATATACCTGCTTAGAGAAAAAGAACACACCTTTCATTCATCTCGCTCAAGGTTTTTCCCTGTCTTCGGAATCTCACATGACTTTGGAAATATAACTAGTACGGCGCTTTCACCTGCTGTGGTCGCCGTTGGTCTAGCTCGAGATCCCGGAACTTTTGAGGATGCTGTCAACGGGAGGCAAACTAGACCGTATTTTTTTAGCAAGTATAATTCGGTCAACGAGACGGTGTGAGCATGTGGGTATCGGTTGAAGTCTTCATTACTAATTTGTATCAGATAAAGGACTTTCTTTCGGACTTCCCTAATGCGAGGTCGAGAGCAAAAGAACTGGACCGCAAGATACTCGAAGCAGCCGGCTCGGTATCATCCAACTATGCAGAACTTGTTTCGCTTTGCGCTCGTCAGACGTTCGGAGGCGTTGAGACCGTTAATGTCAACCGCACACCTATGATGTTCATGAAAGACGTTGGGAATTCTCAGTGAGTAAATACCACTCTCGCTTTAATGTAATCTTGCTGATCTCCGTGCGAGAGGCGAATCAGTCCCGTGGAAACGATCTACGCTTCATTTCCCGCCTTCCTCTATGTCAATTCCAGTTGGGGAAAGAATCTGCTTGAACCTATTTTGAGTCTTCAAGTATCTTTAAACTCCAGTAGTAGCTACGCTGTATCAGACTTGGGTGCATATTCTCTTTTGATGGTGCGGAAGCCGTCATTTAACACTGTTGTGCAGGTGGTATATACCCAAATGCCGGCGTCATCCCTTCTATCAGCTCACGGAGAGCAATCGAAGGTAGCACGCGATTGAAACTGTACATTGGTCATGATACTTATACCATGTCCACAGACTCGGGGAGTATGTTGATCATGGCCTGGGCTCACGCCAAATACTCTGGCGATAGGTCACTGATGTCTCAATACGTTCGTCATTCAGATATTTCTTTCGTTTCCCTACGATGTCGCTAACGGTTTGAGCAGTACGACACCCTGAAAAGATGGACGGAATACCTTATACCCTCGACCCTCGACCCGGATGAAAAGGTGTACGATGATTTTCAGTCATTTGAGCTGTGTCGTTTGCTGATTTCATTCTCGCAAGACTGCCGCAGATGGTCAAAAACCGGCGCACGGAACCAATCTTGCCATCAAGGGAATCATCGGAATACGTGCAATGGCCGATATCAGTAACGCTCTCGGAGAAACCGGAGACGCAAAGAGATATCTTGTTAGTGGAACCTTTTCACCGGCTTCCTCCCCTCTCATTGTGCATTTTCTTAGGACATATCATTGTCGTATGCCACTAAATGGCAGTCCTTGGCTACATCACCCTCTGGGTATCTGACTTCAACCTACGGGAGAGATGAAACCGGCGGAATGATGTACAATTTGTACGCCGACAAACTGTTGGCAACTAATCTCGTTCCCAAAACGGTGAGCTTGGAACTGCTGGTTACTTGATTTGGCTGAGTTACTGACCGTTCCGCAAATATTTAAAGGTCTACGACGTACAAACTAGCTATTATATCGATCAGTTGCAAACTCGTAAGGTTTACGTCCAACTGATACGATTTGGAATTGACATTCACTTTTTTGCGCAGGCAATTCCGGGCTGATGGCCCTCGATAGCCTCTTCCCAGATACGGCAAAAACCCGTCGGTTAATTCTCCCTACTAGACCTCGTTGTTGGGTACTCAACGCGTGTTGGCTCGTCAGACTGGACCCTGTTTACAGCTGCGACCACGAGTATCTCTTCGTTACGAGAATACTTTATCAAATCAGTACACGACAAAGCTACAGATCCACAGAATCTCCATACCTTCGCTACAACTTGGAGTACTAGTAGTGGGGGAGTGGTCTCTGGAAACGGAAGGTGGGTTAACCCGCGCATATGATCCTTCTCCGTCTCATCATCCTCAATTAACCAGTCCTGCGCAAGGTGCCATGTTCGCAATTCTTGCCCTGAAGTGATTTAGGTTCCTCTGCGAAACCTTTGACGCGTGTTCTGATGCCTCCGAATTTTGTCCCATAGTCTTGAGAGCAAGATTTCCGGTATGGTCGAAGGGGCAAGCTCACCCAGTGGGACGAAAGTGAACGCGGGAGTGATAACAGGAAGTGTCGTCGGTGTAGTCGTCTTATGCCTCTTATTCGCTGGAGTCTTTCTTTGGCTCAGGCGGCGGCGCAGGGGCGCTCGAAAACCTCAAAGAGTCCGGTCCATGCATGAAATGATCATGCCTTTCATAGAAGAAGACAAGTCTGTCTCTGAACTAGAAACGCCGCCTGACAGTCAATTTGCTTTAGGTTCCTCGGGAATCCAACCGCTTCGGCCGTACAGTCCACGGAAGGAAGCTCCAACCGTGGCAAACACTTCTCCTTCAGCCTCCAATCACGTCAGGCCCTCACAGGTGGATATATACCGAAAAGTTCGTGGTGGAGCGTCGCCGTTCAGTCCCGAGAGGATGGTTTCCAGGACACTATCCCCGCAGTCGTCAAGTCGGATTCACCTTGCGTCGGATGAGACCCTCAACATCGTTACGTCTTCTTCCCGAGCAGATGTATACAGAGAGAATCGTGATAGAAGACCTGCAGCGCTTGCGCCCGTCAGGCCTGAAAGTTCGACTCGTCGGAGTCACCGCAGGATGCAATCGTCAGGACTCGGACAGTCGTCCAGTCACTCAAACGTCCAAGTCTCACCTGCTGGGGAGGATACCATGATATCTGTAGAGGCTCATCAACTTCGTGCAGATGTCGAGAATTTGAGGCGGGCGTTGCAGGATATGCGTGCGCTTACTACTGTTGAACCACCTCCTTATTCATCGGATACTACCAGTCTATTCACGACTCGAAGATGATTTGAGCGTGATGTTTTTGTTATAGTAAATGTTCCCACTCAGAACTAACATCTCAGTTCTATATCTACTGTTTGAGCTTCCATGTATGGCCGACTAGCTCAGTTGGTTAGAGCGTCGTGCTAATAACGCGAAGGTCTTGGGTTCGATCCCCACGTTGGCCATTCCCACGTCAAATTGTTATTTTTGGAAGTTTTTCTAACCTCCTAGGTTCTTAAGCTTCTCAGCATTATGTGCTGTCATGGGTGCTTAAAACACAAGGTGCTGTATACATACATGGATGTCCAGAGTTTACTTGTCAGCCTTGGAAAGCTACGCCTGTCTTCGATGTCTCTGCCATACCACCACCAGCAAACCCGGTTCCTGTAGCATAGCTCGTTAAGCGAAAGATCGCGAAGGCAGCAACAACAACTAACCTTCTCGCTTCAGCTCAATGATATCCTTATCACCGAGTTGTTTATCACACACAATACATTGCTTTGCTGGACGCACAAGGCTGTCTGTACATGTCTTGCAAGTGACATGTGAGCAAGGTTTCATCACTGTTCGTCGTCGTGAGCTGTCACTTTTGAAATGTATGGACAAAAATGCGCTGCTGCACTCACGGAACATGAGTATGTTATTCGAGAGATGTTTCTTGCACGAAGGGCACATAGGTTTAGGCTCTTCCTTCTTGACTGAGCTGCCGCTGCTTCCTTCTGCAGGTGTTGACTCGACGCTCGATGCTACATGTCCATTCGAAGTGTAAAGAGTAAACTGAACTGGGACCAGATTTTTCAATCTAGAATCAGGAAACATCAGCCATGGAGATCCTTCACTGGTGGGAAAAAGCTGACGCCAAAGAATGCGAAGGGTTCCCTCCACGACAAGTTGTTTGTAGTTTAACGTCCCCTAAGGACGTAGGCGGGCCTTTGCTCGTATATGTTGGTGTTAACGATGGAAGCCAAAAGTCGGGTAGTTTGTGTTTGAGAGATTCCGCTTGTTCACGTTCAATTTGGCGAAGAGCAGCCTCCTCAGCTTCTTGAGCGGCACTTTCTACTGCGAATGGATCGAATTCGAATTTGCGTTTCGTTCCTCGGCCTGTAGGCGCAGGGGTTCGCAGACAGCGTAATTGTGAATAGGAGAGAACAATTGGAAGCCAACCCGAGACTCACCATCTTGCTTTGACTCTCCACCAGCCTTCGTACCAGTCGCAATACTGGGCTTACTCGACAACCCAAGCTGGCCTTTTTCGAAATCCGCCAAAACCCTCTCTCTGGCAGCTTCTTTCGCTCTAAATCTCTCCTCTTTCGCTTCTTTCTTCAACACTTCCAATTTCTCTTTTTGCCTCTTGATATCCTTCTTCTGTGTTACTGAGAAACTCAACATCCCTATCTCCAGCTTCCATTGGGGCAGGAAACAACTCACACAGATCCGTATAAACACACTCTTTACAGAAAAGATGACCTTCGTTGCATGCGACAGGTTCACGGGCTTTATTCAGACAGAGTGCGCAAGCATCGAATTGGCGCATAGATTCGTTTCCTAGACGTTGCTGGTGAACATGAACCGTGATGCTGATCAGTGACCATGATGGGAGGTCAAAATGACGGTGAAGAGTACCCTTCGAGTTCCATAATCGAGTTTCTTGTATTCTGCGTATGAAAATATTGATGAGGCAGTATTGTTTTTGCTGTGCTTCGTCATGGTCGTCGACTGGTCGGTCAAAGTGGAAGCGAATGATAGATTAGCACCGTGAGAAACGCACTGGCAGCGTGGTAAGTTATTCCGAACTTGATCGTGACTAAGGCACGAAGTTTACCCTCAGCCGTCGACCCTTTGTGCCCTCAGGCAGTATCGTGGAGTGTCCTCCAATTTAATGCACAACAGAGGTTTGAGTTGTAGCTTTAGGGAAGCTGGTCGCTGCAAAATCTCGTGCAATAGCAAACCCTGCGTTGACCCTAGGAAGGCTCTCCTTGCGTATTTGCAGTCTGGCGGTCTCTCTGTAATCGACCCATTCGAGTCACGGTACACGATCATCGATTCCAACGACACAGGTATGATAAGTAAGGCTACATAATTATACACAGTGGATTCATTCACTTCCAGACTCCAATTCATTATAGACACTGCGAATAGTACGCTGCAAGTAGGCAATTAGCAACCTTTACCCTCTGAACGACGACCAAAAACAAATCAAAGACTCACGGTTTATAACCTTGCAGCTGTAAGGCGAAACACTACAGTCGGGGAGGAACCGAATCAACGTCCTGGACAAGGTAGAGAGAGTAAGGTCAGAGCACTTACCATCCAGTAGGTCCAGTCCAACCAATACCTCCACACTGCCCATACTGAGCGATCGTTCCAGGGCTTCCGGTGTTACCAGGTCCGGAAGTCGTGGTCGTTTTCGTTGTCGTTTGAGGAGGGTTTTGTGGTGTCGACTGTGATGTCGACTGAGGAGGGTTGGATGGTTGCTTCAAAGAAAGTAATAATCAGGACTAGAATTGAAAGAAGTGCGCGAAAAACGGAAAACTCACGTTAGAAGACCCATAAAGAGGCGGACCGGGGATCTGATAAGTCGTTTGAGACATGGCCTCCTGGGTGTACAGATTTGTTGTCACTGCAAGATGCATGAGAAACCGATACCAAAGCAGTCTGACTATCCGCAATGACACGTTCAGATTTAGAAACAGCGGTAGTACTCACAGCCAGGATCCGAATTGGAATATGCTCCAGGGAAAGAAACAAGGATCGATGAGCTCGGAGCAACGTTTCCTCCACCAGTGACTTGAAGTTGAGCGCATTCGGGATAGAGTTGCTAATGAAAAGGAGGAGAGAACTATTCGAACGACCACCCACTCTTCAAGATACGACCACTTACAGCAGGCAACGAGTGAAGAGCAATCGTCTCAAACCGAATCATATACGCTCCACTAGGGATAGTAGACGGGATCGTACTCGTCCAAGTACAGTTCTGGTCAATCATCTTTCCAGATCCCCAGTACCCATTGCCGACGGTACCAGAGAGGAGACCGGCTTGGTCGATCTTGAACTGTAGACCAGCGTTGTTGATAAGAAATTCTTCCTCGTATCTCGAGTTATTAATTTGACGCACCCATTTGAGAGACCGAGAGTTAACTCCAGTGCAAGTTGATCCAGGGCACTGAGCCATATAGACGAGCTGGGTGTCACGGCGACTGTAAGACAAGACGCCCCAACGTTTTCGGAGGTTAAGGAACGCACCATTGGCCCATAAGGATGAGGCCAAACCTGGTTCCAATAAGCAGTAATCTGGGAACCAGCAGCCACCGTCGCTGTTAACTGACCCGAAGGAGAAGTTCCATCATCGTTACAATGAACGGTGGAAGCAGTCGCGTCCGTGATCGGGTCACTGAGGTGGGAGAGAGGAGAGGAAGCATTTCAGCCACAGTCAAGCGGAGAGAAGTGGCAGCCTGAACTTACTACGTCGCCCAAGGTCGAATAATTGTAGACTGCCCGGTTGGTGAGTTGTAGGGAGACCATCCATTATACCAGTTTCCGCCATTGGAGATGGCAAGAACCCCTCCATGGGCAAGGACCTTTGGTACGGCAAGCAAAGCGATACCGAGAAGTTGGGATAACATGCTCGTCAGGAGTCAACTAGAGTTCAAGATGATTCTGGTTGAAAGAGACTCTGTAGAGCGTCAGTCCTTGGTGTTCCGCCTATTATATGCAATGTTCGGAGGCCGGATCTGAGCAAGGATTCGAGCTGACGTTGCTGACAGCTCACGGGAAATAGACCTTGTCCCGTAAACCAGAGCCTAAATTTGGCCCCCTGGATGAGCCTGGATGAGAATCAGTCCGATTGCTCGAGCGACAGAGCGTGAAAGGCATTCTGTCACGCGAGAGGAACGATAATCCGATGAGTCCTACGATAGGACAAGTTTGCAGGAGTAAACACGTATGAAATCATAACCCACTATTGAAGGCTAAATTTCTTCAAAAATTCGGACTGCGAAGAATGACACATGAGGGTTTTGCAGCTGTTACGAAGGTCCAGAGAAGGCAACTTACGGCAAGCAAATACCCATTCGACAATAGTGTGCCTTATCACAATTTATTCTCGGACTCTAATGTTGAGAGAAAGCGGGTAATGTTCGCAATGTTGAGAGGGGAAACGCATGCATGCCGACGGCGATTAGTTGAAAAGGGGTATATGTCGGTATGTAGAGGTAGAACGCGAGAGGTCGTGAGTTTGTGATGCAATCCTTTCGCCGGTTTGCCGAGTCCTCTTGCCAGCGGTCGATGTTCAAATGTCCAACACGTTCAACGTTCAAACTTGTGCGCTCAGGCCACACTCTTCGCCATGCCAGCAAGCAGCTGTTCTCGGAGATTATTCAGGTCCCTTTGTTCTTCTCTGGCCTTCAATAGAGCAGCACAGGCCAGCTCGAGGTCCTGGACGAAGGCGTGTCAGTATTCGATGGAAAAGGAACCAACGTTGTCCGTTACTTTTCGGCGACTTACAGGTGATAAACCCTGGTACGATTTCAACTTGGTCTCCTTGTTCCGTTCTTGTTGTGCAGAGGTCGAAAGCCGTCACGGGCATATCTTCGATCTTGATCGCGTCGAAGCTGGCGCTTGTATTCCCTGGCTTTCTTTAGCATCACCTATGTTCCAGTAGTTCGAACGTCTCCTTTACTCCCTGTGATTGAGCAGTTCATCAAAATGACTCTTCCACCTAATGATCAACAATCTAAATCCAGAAAAACCTCCGAAGGAATGGTTCTGGCCAGCAAGCCGGTCTAACCGCCTCTGTTCACGCTGCATTCCAGCAAAACGAGTTTCGAGTTCCTTCCTGGCGTATTTTGAACGGTATAGCGATTGCTTCAATGACAGTTTTCTTGATGTCAAGGGTCCAGCGCAGAGCGCTCCAGTACCTGAGCGGCGAATCGAGGTTGTTGAGTCATTTTTAGACGAAGTTCTTCCGTAACTCACCCAGTAAATGAGATGGCATCAAGTCCTGACCTGTAGGTATGCGCTGCTCTACCGACGCCGGTAGCTTTACTAATAGCTCGTCCAGATAATCGAGATTATCTTACTGAACGGGTCTTGAAGAGGGAAATTTCGTCGACCTATGAAGCAGGAGATTGCGTTGGTAGCATTTTCTGACATATAAACGACGGAAGGGGCTCGTCTCTACCACACTCGATGTCGATGGAAGGCACGGACCGCGCCGACGACCGTGGAAGATCTGCAAAGACCTCGGTCACGGTTTTCTTCGCTTTTCGCGTTTCAGACACGTCAACAAGGCCAAACATCATGCTTGTTGATACCGCCCTGCTAGGTAATACCCCGATGCTAAAAATCTCTCTCCAAAACCACCATCACGACCGACCAACATCAGTGACCGATTCAATCTTTGCCCGCTCAATTCAACGCTTCCTCTAATTTCTACGAAATAACTTCAACACTTGCAAATGCGGGTTAATGTCAAACGTTGGCACGCTGTGGCACAATGGCGTTGGGACACCGGGAACGACGACGTTGACGGTGAAGAGGGTGACGTATGTGGTATATGTCGAGTTCCCTACGAAGGATGTTGCCCGTCGTGTAAAGTCCCCGGGGACGATTGTCCTCTAAGTGCGTTTTATGGCTCTTTATCACTCCTTATGACTTCCTCACCCGCTTTCATCTTTCAAATCTAGTTTGGGGGGAATGCAGCCACGTATTTCATATGCATTGTCTTTTGAAGTGGATTGGAACAGCAGCTTCAAAGCAGCAATGTCCTATGGATCGAAGAGCATGGGGTACGTCCTCGCTCCATTAAACCCCTTGACCGACAATTCATTTGGATGCACAGTTACTGCCGAACGAAAAGTGGCAAAGCCATAAAACCATGAAGACGGTTTCATGAATACTTCATATGGAATAATGTCATATGGAATAATAGGTCATTCGGAATATGCTTTTGGGGGAACCAAATTCCAAAACCCACCGTATTCTGTATGTCATATGGAATAACCGTGGTTTGGAATAGGATTTTGGCTGCCCCGAGCATATTCCATATGAAGTATTCAACTGTATACACCACGTTCTGTATCCATATTACTCTATACCTTGTATCTGCTGTTTCGATCCTCCATAACTCCCCTCCCACGTACCTTCAATATCCGCGGGTGTCCTATACCCTCTTGGCCCGACTGCTCTTCACTCGCCAAGGGTTCTCAACTGCGTTAATTTGTACAGCACTTTGTATCGTTCATATCGTTATCTCTACCCGTTTAATTTTAAGCGCAATATAATATATACACCAAAACAAGAAACGAGACAACAGGGAAGAGAGAGTACTACGGGAAACCGATAACAGGTGTTGCTATTGTACAGATCTTGATATGATCATGATGTAGGAGTCGCGCGAGGGTCAGAAAAGGTAAAATTTGACCCATGTAAGTGAAACGAAAGCATGTAAGATGGGCAAAAAAACGGAAGCTTAAACCGCAGGTTGGGATGTTGTACAAGGTGTGAGCATAAGATGCGCAAGCGGAGAACCGCAAAGCAGTATATAGATAGATTAACTCTTAATCAAAGGCAAAAAGAGGAGTCCAGGTGACAGAAAAAAGACGAGAATGCAGAAAATATAAAACAAAAAAAAACAAACAACAGGATGTCAGTGGAACAAGACGTAC
Source organism: Marasmius fiardii PR-910 (assembly GCA_014904975.1). Taxonomy (NCBI): domain Eukaryota; kingdom Fungi; phylum Basidiomycota; class Agaricomycetes; order Agaricales; family Marasmiaceae; genus Marasmius; species Marasmius fiardii. Next base: position 78,154 of record MU127820.1, read on the forward strand.
ACAGTACAAAAAAACATTTCGATTTTCCGGCGGAAAGAGAAGGAGGGGGACTCGTCAAAAAGTTCCTTCGAAGAACTGACTAATAAATTAACGTTTTTTGTGGGAAAATGGTTTGCATACGGCGACGTCGAGAGGGGGGCCTTTTCCGCCAGACTGGGTTGTTTGTTCTTCGCCTTTTTCTTCTTCTTCCTTCCCCACCCTCGACCTATTTGAGAGACACCCCCTTCATCCTTCAAACCCACCACTACTCTGCAACGAAGCCATCCAGATCCTAGTCTTGTACAGTCTGAAAAGCTCTCTGACAAGCTCACGGAAATCGATCCTCTTCTCCGCAACGAAATAGAACGTCAACTTTCGTCGATCCCTAAAAAAACCACGTCAGACCACAGAGAACAAAAAAAAGCCAAGAAAACTCACCACTGATACTCAGCATCAACAACCTCCATAGGCAGCTTCTTCGCCCTAACCTTACTCTGACACAACTGCAAGGCCTTCGCCTCATCCTGCATCTTAATAGCCAACTGCGTAATCTCCTGAGCTCCAGCCTTGCCATAAATCATCTTCGGATTAATCTCCTTTTTCGTACTAGCCCCTCCCCCTGAACCCCCAGGACTCATAGGCTGCTCTCCCCACTGAGACCCAAACTGTCCTTGCTGATGTTCCCTCGTCTCAAGCCACCTCTCAACCTCATTGACAGTGATACTATCATTCACAACTCGTCCCAAATCCCTCCCACGATCAGCCTCTACAATAACAAGATCACCCACTTTGACGGGTTTCTCCCCAACATGTCCGTTTATCTGTGCTTGCGTCAAATTAGACGCAACCTGATCGGTAAGATAAAACAAATCCGTTCTTCCAGCTTTAAATTCGACGATGAAAAGCGGCCAGGTAGGGGGAAGAGATGAAAGTGGGAGTCCTTTGCCTAGGTTTTGTTCACCGGCATCTTGAGAGTTTGACGATTGACGTGTATGTTGGCCGTGGTGGTGGCCTTGCTGTTGATGGTGTGGATGCTGCTGTTGTTGTTGAGGATGTCCAAAGTAAGCCTGTGTTTGCTGTTGGGTCATTCCCTGATGGAGTCCGAGACCAGGACCTCGAGAGCTTGTAGGAGATGATACAGAAGGTACTCTAGCGCGAGCTGCATAAGTGCCTTCGGTATGAGGTGAATTGAATTGCTGTTGCTGATGTGGGCCCGCTTGGGAGGGGAAATAGTGCTGCTGTAGTTGACCTGGGCTAACACCGCGGTCACTTGGCGTGTCTCCCCTCGAAGAGCCATCACCGCCAATGTTGAGGCTGGGATTCATCGGCCTGTAGTTTGATACGAGGTCGTTCGCACCAGGCGGGCTTCGCGAAAGCGGGGCGTGAATGGGTAAAGAGGAGGAGGCTGATGCACTTCCAGGTGTCTGATTCTGAGGTGTAAGCTGTTGGCTGTCTCTCTGACTCGGGCTAGACCGATCTTGTTGTGACTGGAGATGAGCATCTAACCGACTGTTCAGGTTCAGCATTCTCATCCCCAAATCACCTGCTGGTCCTAAAAGATCTTCATCGGACAGCATCAATCCACTAGCACCCCCGCTCCCACTGCCTCCTCCACCACCACCACCAATAGCAATACCCGCCAGATTGTTATCGCTCACCCCACGAGAGGAAGAATCCTCTTCATCCCCAAACACTTCCTCCTGACCAGCACCGCCACCTCCACCTGCATCAAACCCGACCTGAATACCCCTTCGAGGCTGAACAACACTGACACTATGTCGTCGACTCGAAGTTCCACTTCCCATTCCTCCACCACCATAACCATACCCACCACCACCACCTCCTCCAAGCCCACCTCCAATCGCACCGTAGATACTCCCGTTCCCACTACCACCACCCCCTAGATAACTTCCGCTTCCGATGTTACGACTGAACCCTGTACCGCCAAGTCGAGAAACCCCACTCGATAAGATTTCATCTCGGTCAAGTCTGCCTTGTTGTTGTGCCCATAACTGTTTAAATTGAGATGACTCCTCGAGGAGGATCTGACCGACATCTCGGACGAATGGGGATTGGTTGGATATATCAGTGGGGTTTCTGTCGTAAGTGTATCAATGTCAGCCAACGCACATGAGAAAAAAAAGGGTGATAGAACGTTTGATGGAATGATACAGAATGCGAGAAGTGCGTTGGGAAGGGGAATTGAGGTTCTGGAACGAACGAAGAACAGAACTAGAACTGACCTCACGGGAGATCTGATGTCTCCCCATCTCCCACTGCCAAGTGTACCAGGAATATTCAACGAGTTTGTGCCACTCAATAAGCCTTCATTCCAACTGGCATAAGCAGACCCAGTGCCAACCTGATGACTGTAAGAAGAATTGCCGATAGACATCGGAGCAGCTCTAGCAGTCGTAGCAGCAAGCGACTGAGATCGACTCCTAGACCAATCCGACGCAAACTGTCTTCCACGATTCATACTAGGCGACATGCCCATTCCGCCAACAGAGTTATCCGTGAAACCTCTCCCGACAAAGTCGTAATCACCACCATCGTCCGCGTAATCTTCCACTAGATCTTCATCGTCCTCAAAAGTGGAAGAGAAAGACCTATCGCGCATCGCAGACGCGAAATAAGAGGAGGACGTCGAATTTCGTTGCTGAGCTGATGCCGATGTTGAGAACGATGCGCTTCGGGAAGGAATGGGTACCGGGATCGCTCGACCTCCCCCACCACCGCCGCCGCCACCTGGTCCTGTGGTAGGACTCAAAAGTCGTCCTGAATTTCCCTGAGTACCCCATGGACTTCGGGATGGTATGATGGGTGACGACAAGAACGGTTGGTCAGAGGTTCTCGGTGGTTGAGATGCGGCACGTTCACGATGGGATAAAGGTGGTGGACCGGTGTCTGTCGTAAATCTGTTCGGTCTGTCTTCATTGTTCGTGTTGGAGCCAGGGAAACGAACCCCGAGTTTGTCGAGCTGGTCAAAGGTTGCCATATTTGAAAGTTTTTAAATCTTTTTTGGAAGTCGTTACAGAACGTAAACTTGGTACTACAGAATGCCTGTCAGGCCGCAAACAGCAACCCTCAGAAATTCCGACGAAGACTGAGCAGACGACCTGTGAGATACAACGTACCGAACGAGACTGGATCTTCGAAGCTCTTGTAACAGAGATCTTAAGAAGAAGAAAGAAATCTAGAGTCTTTAGAAGATAAATCTAGAGGAGGGAGAAAAAAAAAGGAATTCTAAGGACGGTCGAAGGATGGAGGGATTGGTAGAGAAGAGACGAGTGTACGATCAAGGACCCGCTGACCCCCGCAATTTCCAGGGCGCGTCACATGGGTTCCTACTTTAGCGCGTCCTCCGTTCCATCATCCGCTCGACTGGGTTTCAAAGTTTTTGGTCCCAAAATCCCACCCAATTGGCCACTTCCCATGGTTTTCGACATCTCACAACAACATATGATGTTTACATGTCCAAGCTAAACTTGCAAAAAATAAAAAAAAACATCACAACGAGAAGGTCATGGGGGAAGGAAACTTCGCTATTCTACTCACACCCACGACTCATTCTAATTTCAGTCTCGGCAAGATCAATCATGTGCAGAAACTCAACCCAATATCGGGATCGACACCAGCTCTCAATGCAAGACTGAACGACATTCTGTTCGTGGCAGATGACCCGCTGCTGCGCTTTTTGCGATCGTCAATTACTGGCAGACAGCTAGAATTTTGCTCTGGTCCAGTTACGACTCTAACTGGTTTCCCTCCCAGCAACGCGTCCAAAGCTGACATTGCTCGAGGAGCGGCCTTTAATTTCCATCGGACCGTGCGATGGTACAGCCCTCTATTCGATACGATGCCAAGGGACCAAAAACGTACAGGGTTTCCATCATCACTGAAGGGTACGTGCACTACTCACGGCCGTGGACCAGCAAAAGGAAAGATTGCAGTCAAGTAAATACATATTGTCGTTCGTTCAATCTCCGGTCACAAACCTTGACTTCTTTCATATCTCCGTATTGTTTGTTTTTGCACTAACGTGGACTAAAGCACATCACCAATACCCGCGGAGCAAGCGCCCTCTCGCGCATCCATACCCCTCCCTCCCTCGAGCAGTCAAGAGGCTTCTTTCCATATGAGTCATGCAGACTCACATCTTTCTCCGAAGGGACGGAGCGGTCGAGACATGGTAGCTTTTACCGACAAATCACGTCACGATTCCACCCCCGCTCTAGCCTCGACATTTGTCACTTCTAACTAAACGCTAAACCTCTCTACATAACTCAAAAACCCCTCATGGCCCCAGGCGCACAATAAAGCCAAAGCAAAGGCCTGACTCACAGTAGGTGCTTGGAGGTTCGCAGAGGACGTCTGAAACGGGGCGGGACAACGGAGGAGCAAAATGACAATCATCAGTCATTCATAAAACACGGCGACCGCAAAGGAACCAGGACCCACATACGTATCCACAGCATGCACTAATGCTTCAGGTCCTGATATCCAACCCAACCCTAAACCAGGAGCGATAGTCGTCGATAACGTGTCAAAGCGGAGGACATGGCCTATTTCTCCTTCCAACTCTTTCTCCAAACTAAAGTACGACGGGCACTCTGCACGCTTGGATGGAGAGGAAAGGTAGTAATAAGGGTCGTCTGATGAGGATATGACGGGTAAGTGAGGATCCAAACTTCCAAACTAAAGGCACACCTTCTAAGACGATGATATCCCACTTTTTTGATATTCTCAAAATCTCTAATTTTCTTTCTCGGCTGGTTTCAGACCCAACGCCAAACGGGATAGTGTATAGTACTTTTGGTCGGGGATTCGTCGTCCAGGTTTCGAGAATGTATTCAAGGCTAGACGGTATTATTCCGAAAGAATCCGCCTGAATATCTGAAACAGATATCATTCATTGACGCTGACAAAATAACTAAAGTGACGTACCAACAACTTGACACGAATGAATACCAAAAGTCGCAATTCGATCACTGACAAACATTATATCTCAGCGAAATAAAAGAAAAAAAAAAGACGAACAGATGTGGTTTGGTATGTACATCGACCATAACGAGTCCTCCAGGGTTGATAAACGCCTCGATTGCCTAAGTGATCTCTTTGAACAATAACCGAAAAAAAAACAACACGACAACCCACCTTCCTCACCAACTCCCTCGACCCACACCCAACACTAATCCTCCATCCCTCAACACTAGCTTTCCTTCCATGTACCCTTTCCTGAAGCCGCTCAAACCACGAAATAAGCCCACCAATCCCAGGAGTAGACGTATACTGAAGTCCCTCTGCTAACAACCCCCCATTCACAGTTACAGAAACATCCACAGATTCAGAACCTCGTCGATAAGGATCTTTCACAGTAAACTTGACCTCCGTGAACGGAAAAGTACCAGCGTTTGGTTTTCCAGCTAATAGAGAAACGACGCCCGGTGTTTGTTCGAGTGGAACCAGTTCGTGGACTACAAAAAAAAAAAAAAAACACGGGCTTGAAAGTCAGAACAGACGAAAACGAGAGTTATCGTCGATTTCCACGCACTTGCACTCGGTTTTCTACGAAGCGCAAGTTCCGACATGAACTGAGCGTAATAGATCTCTGGCCGATATCTGACGATCCCGTTCAAACTCTGCACATCGCAAGTTGTGATAGGCTTTTCTACCATCGCCGTATCCACCGGAATACCATCGCTGTGAGTTACACTCGTCGATATCGGGTTCACCTGGGCGTCTTGAAGTCAGTATATAATTCGTAGTCGAGATGTGAAAGAGAGGCTTTACCACCTTTTCACTCATGACGATGGCAAAGGGCGATGGGATAGATTATGAGTCATAACCAAGTCGTTTGGGAAATTGTGAATATATGGGGCTCGATAAGGGCTGGAGGTTCTGCCATGAGGAAGGCAGGAACTTGGAAACGCCGGGAAAATTCTTGTTTTCTGCTTTACGGCATTTTCCGGTCAACGATACGTATAGGTGCCGAATTCAGAAGTTGGGATAATCATATACTAGTATCATAGAGCCGCCTCGCCACTACTGGATAATTTTCGTGTCACAGGCTGCACGGGCACGTCTTCTCGAGTTCCAGTCAACGTCAAGTGTGCTGTTATACACATTTCGCGTTTCTTTTGAAACAACTTCCTACCTTTGAACCCTATCGATGGAAGCACCAGAAAACGCGTGGCTCTCGGGTTGGCCGTTGCTCTTCATACGCTTTGGCAGCCTGTCAAAATCTGAATGAGAAACACGGTACCGGGCCAACGCGATCGAAAGTCGGAAAAACGAGACAGACCTCGTAAGAACTCGAAGCAGTGGCAGCGATGAGCCCGTGGGGCCCATGGTTTATAAGGTCTTTTCTGGTAAGAAATTTGAGCGAGACTGAGGTTGTAAAGAGGTAGATGTGAGGAGGAACTTGGACCTCGGACATGCAATTTAAAATTTGGAACGCGTCCAAATTGAAATGCACTCAACTTTCCCTTGTCGAAGGTGAACCCCGCAGTATACTGGATGACTGACGTTCTAAACTGGGGTGTGGAGTGCGGGAGAACAATCGGCTGTGAAGATGTAGCAACTGGGTCGACCGACAACAGGTTCAGTTTTCAAAGTAGGCTCGGAGTAAGCACTGAGTACTGAGTACGAGTCTTCATGATGAATCGATGAAGACTTGCTTGAGATGAAGCTTATCGCGTATTTTCCTACAAAGTGCAAGCTCAGACAGTAACTGCGCGTATGGGTCTCTTGTCGATACTCGATGATATTGTTGTACTGAAGCTGGAATACCATCGTCACGACGGGTTAATACACTAATTGAAATGGGGGCGAAGGGGAAACATCAACAGACCTTTCGCAAGAATACGTATCGTATCTCTGATGCCCGTCCGAGACCCTTCGGGATTTCGGAATTTGTCCACTTGGATAATAACAGAAGCACCACGAATCTCAGTGCTATTCGAATGCCTATACTACATACTTAATAATAAAACCTTTCTACTTGACTAATTCCTCAGTATTGCTGGGCTACATATTCTTGATTCTGCTCATGAGCTGTTAAAATGAAAAAGAAAATCAGCGTCATGTATGCTATCAGTTTCTACCAGCTTACCTTGGCGCTTGGCCCTCTCCGTATCAATATAATCTAATCCTTTGGTCTCGACCATCCTGTCGATGAAAGCACCTGCGAATCCCGCAATGATCTCTTTAGCTTTCGCGTGAGAGTCGGGCTGCCCATTTTGCTCGCAGTGGTCTTCGTACGCTTTGGCGGCCTGACCAGTCGAAGATTGGTGTGAGAAGCGAAGATAGACTTCAATGGAAGGTGACACAAACCTCGTAGGAAGCAGCAGCAGCGATAAGCTCATGGGACAATTTGGCTTCGTGTGGTGCATTCTTCACCTATGAGAATGATGAGCTCGAGGAACGATGATAGAGGCAAGAAGTCGCGAACCTGTTCATAGGCTTGCGCTTGCTCAGAGTCGTCGCCGAACCAGACCATGATGATATTCTAGTGAGTAAGGTTGTTGAGAGAGGTGGAAGTAAGGAGGGAAGAAACGATTCGAGACTCTTTATATGCCGTTTATCGACCCCTTTCTCGAGCGTCTAATTTTAGACACAGTTAAATATAGGACCACTCAACTCCCCAAATCGAAGGCGAATATCGCAGTCTTCTGATGCTGCGGGATGCGGGGCTACAGCTGTCGGTGAAGATGACGACCGGTTCAATGTTCAGCCACTTAGGCACAAAGAGTCAAAGATCTTCATAGCATTGACTACAAGTGAGTAACTAGTGGTACCACCATCTGCTTCTCATCATGATCAAGACGAGTGATTTTCGCCGAGTGTATTCAAATTTAGTAACCCCAACTAACGAAGTGGAGACCGTCGCTAGCAACTATCCCGAGAAGGTCACCATCGGAATAAAATTAGACAACTTGAACGTGTTACTGGTGAATTGGGCTTGATGAATTCTAGTAACTGTCTGTCTCGATTTGCGTCCTGATTTCCTGTGTTATTCAAAATGTTAGGAATGATATCAACAGACAAATTGACCTCTCCTAGGTTGGACCCTGATCGTCACAAACGTGGGCTATGTGGGATGAAAGATGCTAACTAAATATGAAGATACAAAGATGGGAGTATCTTATGAATATCTGACGGACAACTCCAATCCATCATCATGGAAGTAGAGCTTCTAGGCCCCATTTATCCTTATTCTCTCCACTGCGACCAAAATAGAGGATCAAACCTAGTAACGCAGGTTGTACGACGCGACGGACTGTTATTACTAGCCTATCGGGATTTGCCGAGAAGAAATCGAATGGCAGGTGTTATGCAGAACCAATCATAATACGAGTAGAGTGTCAAACGTTGGCGGACGTCTCTTATTCACATTGCTATCGTCAAGGTGTTCGGAAATTGAGGTTATCTCGGCATTTGCCGAACGCCCCTCTGATAAGTACACACTCGGAATGTCGACCCACACTCACCGCACACGAAGCAGGGAGCCAGTAGTCGCTGGTCCAACACCGGATAACGGCCAAGCACTCCCGGTGGAGGTGCAGAAGAGTGGCTTGAGGAAAACAGAACAGATGTCACTTAGGTTCCGATTAAACTGCTAGCGAACGAGCCAACTCCAAGATTCGATTCAACGTCTCTTGCCAATTTGATCAGGCTTCTACCTCCTCTATAGCTAAATATTGCCAACTCAATCCTGGGCCCATCTTAGATCAATCGACAGCGACGGCTCTTCTAATTCCCTGTCTACTTGAATTACCTCAAGACCGGAAATTTCGTATCGTACTGTCAGTATTCGCGCCATAAGCTCATGGCAGCAGGAAGGTAATGTATGACGCGAAAGCGCGGCAGCGAGTGTGATTCTTTTCGGAATCTAGTAGATACTATGTACTGTAAATCGATAACGCTTTGTTCCGGACACAGGAAACAAGCACCATATTGATCCTGCATGAAGCCACTTCAAGGCAGTGGTGAGCCAAGACGAGCGATCTGAGCTACATAGTGAGTATCAATATCAATTTCTGTCGCCGCTGATTGTTAGTACTACATAGTATAGATATCAATAATTAATCACGAATCGTAGCAATATGTACAACCCGAGTAAACTACGCTTATTCATGTACCTTATCAGTGCGGCAGATTATAGCCGGCCTTTTGACAGTCTTTTAAGCGGTTTTGAACGATTTTTTCACATTTAAGGGAAGTTTGAAGGAAGTTTTTTAACTTGATTTGCCACAAAATAACCGATTATAACCAGTTATTACGAAAACGTTGCGTTATAATGATTTTTTGACAAATTTGCGGCATGTCAGTGGGACGGGGTTTGCCGGCTGCCTAATCATTTTGGGTCTGGCAGGCGTGCTGAGCGCTGCGGCCTAAACGCGTCCCAAAGTACCAACTTCTTGCCCCGACGCCAATAGCCGACGACGACAATTGATCAAATCAGCCCGTGGTTTATACGCCCTGCGAAGCTGAAACATATACTGTGATATAGGTTTCTAACACGACTTTTTTTCAGCGCAACCCATCCCCGAACGTTGAACCTTCCCTAGTCCATCCATGGCCATCCACAACGACACGATACTCTTCTTCACCAACTCTGAATACGGCCAAGCCAATGTCGTGCTCGGTGTCACGTATCAATTAGCAATGACCAGCAACTGCAACGTCCACATCGCGTCTTTTCCTGCTCTCCAACGGCGCGTCAAGAAATTGCAAGCGAACATTCCTCGAAAAGGAGCGATCACCTTTCATACCATCGCAGGAATATCATACGAAGAGGCCTTTGGAAGAAGAGGACACGATATTCATAGCTTGCTGCATCCTTCAGGAATGAGTGGTGCTGTGCATAGCTTTCGACCTGCTGGTTTTGGAGTGGTACCGTGGGTGGTGGAAGAATATCATGAACAGATAACTTCAATTCAGTCAATCATGGAAAAAGTCAATCCGGGACTGGTAGTGTCCGAATTTTTGCTTTTCGGGGCACAGGACATGTGTAGGATGAAGAAGCAAAAAATGGTCATCCTGACTCCGAATTCTATCAAGGACGCAGTAGGGTCTCGTCAACCTTGGTTAAAAGGGTTTTGGAAGTATCCTTGGTGTGTGACTCCCCTCTCCAACAATTTCTTCCCCCTCGCTCATTTACGCGTTCCAGTCTTTCAACGGGTTACCCCTCGCCTGTACCACTACACCTAATTCCAGCAAATTTATATGTCACGTTCCAGATGACATACACCATGGTCACCCACCCACACCTCAAAGCCATTGACCATCTACGAAAAGAGCGTTACGGCCTTTCCAACCCCATCATGGACGCATTCAGCCCAGACATTCCATATCTCCTTCCCGGGACACCAGAAACCGATTTTCCAGGTTTAATCCCAACCCACAACCTCACATGCTGTGGACCCATCCTCACTCCGTCTTTCAAATCCATCAAAGACGACGACCCAGAATTGAAAACGTGGTTGGACAGCTCGGAAAGACCACGAACGGTCCTGATCAATCTAGGTTCTCACGTTATATCTAACGCGGAAGCTGCGAAACAGATCGCAATTGGGATCAGGCTTATGTTGTCGGATTCAGAGGAGGGTGGGAAGGTTCAGTTTCTCTGGAAACTCTTACCAGAACCGGAATCCCGAAAGGCTTTGAAGGAAGTTATTTCTGAAGAAATGGAAAAGGGGATAGTGAAAGTTGTGGATTGGTTAGAGGTTGAGCCAAGGGTGATTTTGGGCCATCCGAACGTGGTTTGTAGTGTTCATCACGGAGGAGCGAATTCATATTTTGAGGCTGTCGAGTGAGTTGTTTTTTTCCGTCTCAGCTTTTACTCCCGAAAACTCGCGCCGACTTTTTTTTCTTTTAGCGCTGGTGTACCGCACATCGTTCTCCCGTGTTGGTACGACACGTACGAGTATGCAAATCGCGTGGAAACCCTTAAAATCGGGGTATGGGGTAGCCGACAGTCTGCGCCTTATGCTAACGGCGTTGAATTTGGGAACGCGTTGAAAAGTGTGCTTCTCGGTAGAAATCTTGGGCCTCTCCAGAGTAACGCCGCAGTCCTGAGTGCAAAAGTAAATGAACACGGAGGTGGGCGGAAAGTAGCTGCCGAAAGAATTTTGGAGCTCGCTAGGCTTGGAGAGTCTAGCCTGAATGGAAGAGTGTGATGTTATTTGGCGTTTCTTACTCGATCAGTAAGACTGTCTTTGTCGGTCATCCCGTATCATCATCAAGTTAGACACTACGATGGCTTGTACTATGTAGTGATACCCGCCTCTTCCTGGGGGCATATGAATACAGTTGAGGTTGAAATGGTGTAGGAGAGGTGCTTGCCAGGAAACCTTGTAAGGGTTGAAAGGCAGCTCTTGAATCATCCTTTGACACTTGATGCAGGATCGAATGAAATATGACACTGAGTCATACATGTTGGGCCAATAAAAGCGATCAGTAAGCAGTCGGTAAGTGGTGTCTCTACCTTTGTGTCCGACCTGATTATGAGCCTTTGCAATCAATTCCCCTCGCCTCGAGATGTCTTCAACAACAAGTCTTGGGAGTCCGTTGGCTTTTTGCTTTGCATACCACAGGTGATTGTTGTGTAAGAAAAATCTGTGGGCCAACCTCTTAAAGCTCAATTTGATTTTATTAGTCACACACCTTTCAGGGACTCTTCTGTTCATAAGAAATTGTTGAATCTCTTTCCAAAACATCGCGCCGTCTTGATCCTTCTTTCCATGACAATAGCCTGTTGCAGCTGTGAAGTCTGAAATGTTTTGGGTATAGTGTTTGTATTCCAAGAACTCTAACTTGATGAGTTCGTTACCTAGAAGAAATTCATCAGTCGATATAACCTCTGTAGTATGGATTTTAAAATCTGGAAGTGGGCGAACTTCAACCATAGAAGAAGCAAGCACCGTAAAATTTGTGATGGACTCTGAAACAAGCAAATTATGAAGAAGAACATCCTCGATCATAAAAGAGGAAGTCTCTTTGTATATTGGCAAGCATACAAAGGCTTTCCATTTAGATGTGGATGAAATAGAGAGTTGTGTATGAAATGAATCAAGAAGGTACTTAGCGTTTATGGAGTGTGGTGAAGTGCTGGTAGTGAACACACAGAGACTGGAGCAGAGGCTCAACAGTCAGTAGCTAGTCCCAAGACAAAGATGATCAATACTACCCAGTATACTACAGAGTACAGATATGCACCTAGTCCCAAGACAAAGATGATCAATACTACCCAGTATACTACAGAGTACAGATATGCACCTAGTCCCAAGACAAAGAGGTCAAGATGGGGGACTAGGTGACGAGTCGGCTTATATATACTACTTGGCATGTGACCTATGATGTCATGACCTGTATCGTACGGAAACTAATAGAACGTAGCAGAAAGAGAAGTAAAAGATAAAATCCAGGGATGAAATAGAATGATGTCATGTATCATAGTGAAAGGAAAAGAGACTGTAGGAAGGTAAATGAAAAATAGTATGCACTTCGTGACATGGAGCTGGTACGAGACATTCTTGCTTCATTGAGAAATGAATTGATAAAATCCTCGATCTGGGCATTTTGCTGTTCTTCGTTGCTTGTAGTGGGTGGCCATCTCGAAAGCGCATCCTCGACTCTATGTTTATCTGCAGAAACATGATTCAGTGTGAAATTAAACAAACGAATCCAGGAAACCCAGCACAGCATTGGCACATTAGTTCATCATCTGGTTGGAAGATCATTTGAAGAAGAGACTTAGCATCATGGTCTAAATGAAAGGGAACCCCCCAAACTCGGAAACGAAGCTCCTTTAATGCTTGAAAAATCCTGTACAGTTTGATCTTGGGTTGGCTGTATTTCTGTTCACATTCATTGAAAGTGCAAGATCCATAAATAGCTGGATGCTTTTTGCCATCTCATATTTGATAGACTGCCCATCCAGCACCCATCCATGAAGAATCAACACCTACTATAACTAAATTCTCGTCCGAGATGTGGTTCCATAAAGAGACTTGAATGGCTTTCTCGTAGTTGATCTTGATGAGAATGGGAGCTGTTGTAATGTGATGAACCAGAGTTTTCATCACTTCCTTGGTGTCATCTGCGAAAACGAATTCTTCAATAGTTTCATTTTTGTGTAGAAGAAGTGTGAGGGGCTTAGCTATCATCGAAAACCCTTTTATCCATCTTTGACCAACTCCGGCAACGCCAAGGAACTGTCAAACTTGTTGTACGTTTTGAGGTATTGGCCATTCCTGTACCTTCTTGACCAGGTTTGGTTTCACTAACCATCCCTCCAATGAAATGACGGAGCCAACAATTTCTAGATGAAGAGCCACTAAAATGGCTTTCATACCAGATGCTGTGATCCCAGCATTTATAAGGGCACCTAAGAGAAGAGTCAGATTCTCTGCATACTCGAAGACAAACCTTCTAATCTCTGGGTTCTGTGGTATAGGCTTGTTGTTATATCTTGAAGGTGGTCCTCGAAGGCTACAATCATCAAGAAAATTTTTAGTGATGTCTCGGACAGAATCTAAGGCATGTTCAACGCATCTCTGAAACTCTTGCACTGAGTTCATAAAGCCTTGTACAAGCATACACTGTTGCTTCGCCCCAGCTGGTGATGTAAAGGCTTGAAGAGGTCTAGAGTTAATGTGCACATAGTGGGTGTCGAATCCAGAAAAGAGGTCAAAAAGACCATATATCAAATGTCTCAAGTGCTCTTCCGCAAACTCATGTACATTTGGGGGTAGGAAAGCATCCTGTATGGTAACGGAATTCAGTTTCTGTAAGTCAATAACTAAACGAATACCACTTTTCTTCTTGACCACAAAGAGAGGTGAGTGATAGCTTGATGTGGTAGGTTCAAAATGTCCTGCTTTCTCTTGAGAAAGAACTTCTCAGCAAACTTCTTTCTGAATCGCCATGGGAATTGGTCGAGGAGGTTCTTGCCATGGAGTGTGTTCAATAGTTGCTATCTCGTAGTCAGGGTAATATTGGCAAGAGAAGAAACCCTTCTCTGAAAAATCAAAGGCAAAGGCAAGCTGCATACATATGACAACCCATGCTAGCAAGTCAGTTTCAGTTTTTGACAAAATGCCGGGCTCTATTTTGGATATCATGAGTTCAAGACGCTCGCAAGTCATCCTTTCTGAGAACTTTAATGTCTCCCATGCTGGTGGATGTATGGGAAGGAGTATAAACGAGGGAGGTGGAATGGGTTTGAATTGTTGGGCTTGAGGATTCGGAAAATAAATGGGAACTGGTCAGTGCTTGAGGTGTACCGGTTTGTATTTTCGAACAGGCAGAGTTGCTTTGGACTTCCCTGCCGAAGATACAAACATGTCAGTAAAAGCTCTTTTAAGCCAAAGGGAAGAGTCAAGTGAGTCTGGTGATAAAGAAGTTAGTGTTGAAGCATTGAAACAATGGTAAAGTAAAGAATCATAAGAACGGTCAGGAATGATTTGGGAAAGAGTATCAAAATTTGAAAACTTATCATTGCCTATCAAGGCTTCAAGGGATCTCCCAATCATGGCTCCAGGAATTGTCGGGGAGAACTTGTACGACTCCTTTAATCAAAATCTGAATCATTGTAAGCCTTGTAGTCAGAGGTGAGAAGTTCTTGTTCTTGATCGTATTCTGTAAAATGAACCTTCTTTTTGTTAGTAGAACTGTGATGAGGACAAGTCACCGTTGTCTTGTTCCTCGGGTCATGTGGCTTCATCAAGTTGATAGAAATCATCAGTCATCATCCATCTTCCGGTTTGTGCCACAAAAACATCTTGACTAGACCATTTCGATGATACTGGATCCACGCACAAAACCATGAAAGGAAAGGTTGTCTGAGAATGATATCTTGCCAATCCATCTTCTGGTGAGATATGAAAAGATGATGTGAAAAGTTGTGTCCACCAATGACGATAGGAGCATCGATGACCACACCCTGAAGCTGTTCGGCATTCCCATGGATTCCCTTTAAACTCCAGTTCATACCCTCGAAATCAATGGGAACTCCTGCTTGTTCAGGTAGATCTATAGAAGCAACATTCAGTTCAGATCCAGAATCAATCATAGCAGAAAAGGTAACACCTTTTATAGTTATATTGATTATGCCTGTGACCATTGCATACAGCTTCAGGTCAGGCTCAGTCATGATAGTGTTTGAACAACGAGACATGAAATCAATCATTGCAGACACATCTCTGACAGAGAGGGTGTCTACTTTGTAGATATCTGTTGAACCGTCCCAAGCTATGACTCTCATGGAAACAGCTTCCACATGAGTGTCTGTGCTCTCTGAGTAGGCAGGGGAAGAACTGAAACAATCATAATCTTGAAAGGACTCAGCTGTTTTTGTGACGTATTCCCTTCTTGACTTGGTAGAATCATTGAACAACCTCTGAAGGGAAGGGCTATTTCCTATGAGTTGAAACAAGGGGATGTTAATTGACATATTAAGGATCTGGTCGAAAACTACTTTCGGATCAGCTCGCTGCTGTAAATCAGAAGTATAGTGGAAAGATGGCTTATCGCTTTTCATCTTGTCTTTCATCTTTATGTCCTTCGTAGTCTCAACTTTAGACTTAGACGGCACCGACTCCTTCCAGCCATCTTGACGATTGATCCTGTTGGTTGGTGGCGGAATCGATACAGGTTTCGGATTTGGTGTCTGTGGAGGTTGAGATGTTGGTGGTATATGTTCGATCCGCACTCCAGGAATTCCTGGCCCAGCCAATGGTGGCCATGTCGACGTTGACTGTTGGGGAGGCTGAGCTCATATATTCTCCCTATTTCTTGTGTTCAGTCCTTCTCTATGCACAAGACGATCAAAGTGATTGCTGGGATTTCTAGAAGAGCGATCAGCAGTGTAAGTATCATGTTCAAGATGGGAAGAATCAAAAACCAGATATGATAAGACAGGTTCATTGTTGACATATAAGCCGACCATATTAGTCTTCGCTTGATGCAGTGGTTGATCTTGTTTGAAGTGAGTACCCGAATGATTTGGTCCCATAGTTTCAGAAATTCGGTTGTCCTGGATGAAGGCAGTGACACCTCCATCATAATTCCTAGGAGCTCGCGGTAAGTCTCTGCCATTAACGAGTGTATACCTTCTTAGAGCCTTGTCCCATTTGAGATGTCCTTCAATGACTAGCTTCTTTGTTTCCAGACAATGTGAGATGTGGAGTCGATGTTCTAAGTGAGGTTCTTGAATACCACACATAAAGCAGTGCTTTGGAAGATCACTAGGAAACAAGGAGAAAGGTTTAACAGACAGACGTAAGTATGAGTACTGTTAGGACAAAAGATAAGCTTGACAATCGAATAAGTGAATGTACAGGAATACACACCTCAGCAGACCATGGAAGGGTAAAGCTGAGGTGTCGGGAATAGCATATGCAAGTAAATAAGTAATATAGGAAAGGAGTTGAAACAATTGTATAAAGGAGCAAGCAGAAGTATCAATCATAAATAGGGTAACCGCAACCGGAAACATAGATATCAAATTAGGAGACTATCGGATATGTCGAGTGTATGGGATTCCCACTTCCAACACCTCCCCAGAATCCCATATGTCTACTCATTCACCAGTCCTAGGATCTTCATGAAGCGTTCGGTAGCAAATCGAGGGAGAGTCTTCATGAAGAGGTCAGCTATGTTGTCGCTGGACCGGATATAAGTGTAGGTCAACTATTTTTCTCGCATGCTGTCCCTAATCCAAGCCCAGTTGTAATCAAAATGTTTAGTGTGTGCGTGTTTCGTGGTAGCCCCCGTGAGTTCTAGCGCAGGCATGTTGTCGACATGGATCTCGAAGGGTAACCCTTGTTCCATCTTGAGCCCATCCAGGAATTTCCACATCCAAATCACTTGCTTCCCCACATGTACCATAGCTCCCATCTCTGCCTCAGTAGTCAAAGTAGCAATGCATCGCATTTTTGTCGAACTCCATGATACCACCCCTCCACTGACAATAAAAGCATATCCCAAGGTCGTCTTCCTGGTCACCACCCCACTTTCCTCTTTGATATCACCATGCAATGTGTCTGTGTACCCAAGTGGTTTGAGACTTCCTCCCCCTCCCCGGTACGAGAGTCTATAATCTCTGGTTGTATTGAGATATGCCATGATATGGAGGGCAGAGTCCCAGTGGATAGAGCGAGGGTCATTGCAGTAATGCTAGAGTAAGGCAACTGTGAAGGCAATGTCTGGATGGGTTCCTTGCGCAATGTGGTTTAGTGATCCAATGAGTGACATGTAGTCTTTTCCATGCATATAACGAATGTCCTCCGCAGGTATAGGAATAGGTTGTGAATCCTCCAGGTCAAGACTAGTTGGTAGCAGCATGAACTTCCGAGTGCCTCCCTCGTTGCCAAACCTCTTCACAATCTTGTCAATGAGGACTCGCTGTTGTAAAGAGATATCCCCCGATGTTTTGTCCTGTTTGATCGTAATCCCGAGGTAGGCATCCAGTTCTGGTGACACCGTCCATTCGTACAGATCTCCTATTTCCTCCACCGTCTCCTTCATCTCTTCATTGTCGGTCAATAATCCAAACACATCGTCAGTGTAAGTCACAGTGATTGTGGAGCCAGAATTTATGCAGATTCGGGAACGGACACATGGGTTGGCTGCTAAGGGGGTATGTCCGAGTGATCAATATGACTTGTCGAGGAGTTTGTACCAATTATTTCCAGTGTCTGTCACAAAGTGTGTACTACTCTTATTTCCCTATGGTCTCTTTTCCTTTCTCCACGATACACGATACTATCCTTGTTTCATCTCTTGAGTCTATTTTCATTCCACTGCCTTCCATCACCTTCTGCTATGTTCTATCCATTTCCGCATGATACCAGGTCATGACATCATAGGTCACATGCTAGGTAGTATATATAGGATGACTTGTCACCTAGTCCCCCATCTTGACCTCTTTGTCATTGGGACTAGATGTGTATTTGTACTCTGTAGGATACTGGGCTGTATTGATCATCTTTGTCATTGGGACTAGTTGTTGACTGTCGAGCCTTAGCTCCAGTCTTTGTGTGTTCACTACCGGCGTTTCACCACATTAGGTCAAGATCCTCTACTGCACAGGCACCCTTCCAATAAGGCTGTCTCTGCAGGCCATACCGTTCTGCCACATCTCCGACATTCAGCGCATCAAGACCCGACTCTGAAGAAGAATCCAAACAGGAGAAAACCAACTGCTCCACACTACTGCACGCTTACGACGTTACCGACAATGAACATGTACACCTAACCACAGACAGAGAGTGGGCTAGCTGTGACCAGAACCAGTGCCTGAACACACTTGCAAACTCAATCTCCGAACCGCACAATCTAACTGACAATGACGGTAGTGTTCTCAAATTCGACCGTTTCATCCCAGTACTCCCACCACTACCACCATCCCCACTTCCAGCCTGCCCAGTCACCCCCAGTCTATTCAGAACTCCTGGACACTCTAGACCCGGGTCCCATGTAGGGTCGACATTCTAGACCCACATCACGTATTTCACCCATAGCTTCTTCCGTATCCGCATTAATACCCACACCTCGTGGACCTTCCATATTCCTGGTTATTCTCCGAACACCATCTCCAGAACTACAACCGCCACTCCACCCCCAATCATGAACAACGAACAACTTGCTCACCTCTTAGAGGGCCTAAACACTGTCACCAATGCCCTGCTAATGCAGACAACTCGATCAAAGGACGTTATCAGCAAACCTGAAGCGTTCAAGGGAGAAAAAGGCCACAATGCCCAACGATGGCTCAATCAGTTCGACAACTGGGCTAGGGAGCAGTCTGACTTGGTCCAAAATGATCCGAAAAAGATCTGAGCGGCCCTCAACCTGATGACTTCCAAGGCTGGCGACTGGGTGAACCAGTTCCTGGCCAAATCAAACGATCCCACCAACACCGACCCGATCTTCAATGGCAGATGGGTTGATTTCACCACCACTTTCAGGGGCCACTTTTCCTCTATTGACAAGGAGAAGCAGGCATTGGCCGATCTCAGGGTCCTGAGGCAAGGACAGAATGAATCCGTCTCTGACTACGCCCAAACATTCACAGAGCTGGCCAGTCTCACCAAGCTCTCGGACTACGATCAGCAGCAATATTTTGTAGAGGGACTCATGTTGGAGATGTAGAAGTTGGTAGGATTGGCAGCAGCAGTTGCCACGACAGAGCCAAGGGACCTTAGCGAACTCATCACTAGGGTGAACAAGCTGGATGTCAGCATTAACAATCCAGCCCTGAACATTGGAAGAGGAGGTGCTCGAGCACAGGCTAGTGGCAGAGGAGGAGGAAGAGATCCAAACGCTATGGATGTCGAGGCCACCTCGACCTTGACCCAGAGGACTGGCACCAGGGAGGAGTTCTTGTGACGAATGAGGAATAGGTGCTTTGGCTATGGTGGCCTGCACCTCAAGAAGGACTGTAATTGGGCATAAGGTGCCACATGCAATTACTGCAAGAGGCCAGGTCATTTGGAACAGGTCTGCCAGGACAAGTTCATGGGAAAGGAGAGAGGGGGAGGACTAGCTGGAAGAGGTCACCAACGGATTGCTGCAACTAATATGGAGGAGAACTTCTCGCTCTTTGACAAGAAAGGGGGGAGTCACCGTTCTCTGAATGACCCTACGACCACTGTCGCGTCCACCTCATCCCTGGTGCCCAGCAGCTCGACTGTAACTCTAGACAGTCAGGGACAGCTCACTGCCCAGATCACTCAGCTCAATAGTCTTCTGGCCAGCCTCAGCTCCGTCGTTAACAAGCCACAGGGTTTTTAGGAAGGACGCCCATCTCAGCTGCAACAAGAGCGTCCCGAAGTTCGATTGTAGTATGCCCTTCTTCCAACTATGACTTTATCTCTTCATGTACCATAAACACAACTCGCGAATGTACACCATTATCATCACATTTCTGAGTACGCATGAAGATTGAGAATGGAAGACTACAAACGACGACAGCGGCCATGGTGGATAGTGGAGCAACAGGCCTATTTATGAGTAGGAGGTTTGCAGAAGAGAAAAATTTACGGAAGCTTTGATTAAAGAAGCCGATACAGGTGTTCAACATTGATGGTACCCTTAACCAGGCTGGCAGTATACAGGAGTTCACACAGCTGGCAATAACGGTGGATGGACATAAACACTGGGTGGATTTTCTGATTATGGATCTAGGTGAAGAGGACATAATATTGGGGTTACCCTGGCTGAGGCAGTTGAACCCAGATGTAGACTGGTTGAGAGGGTTGCTGTCGATTAGGACCCACAAAGTAACGGTGGAGGACGTACCAGATAGGGAAGGGGAAGCAATTGGTGGGACGACCCTTGGTGATGGGGTACTAGAGGACACTCGAGATGACGCAGTGAAGGAAACTTGGCACCAGAAAGATGGATTTAAGGGGCAGGAGGAGACTGTACTGGAAGAAGAGGAGAAACAAACACAACTCTGCGTTCTCAAGGCCAACCAAGCACTTCATCGGAACTGGCTGAGGCAGGGGATTATTAAGGATGTTAAGGAACAGGTCTGGATCGTGGCAGGATACACCTACTCCCAACAACTTGCAGAAGCGGCACAGAAACTCAAGCCAAAGAAGACGTTTGAGGAGATGGTCCCCAAGCATTACTGGGAGTACAGCAAGGTCTTTTTGGAATGGGAATCAGAATGGTTGCTGGCACACAAGCCATGGGACCATGCTATTGAGTTCACTCCTGGGGCTCCAGAATCACTTCGTACGAAAATTTACCCCATGTCCCCGGTAGAACAGGAAGAACTTGACCGATTTATTGAGGAGAACCTATGGAAAGGATACATCCGACCTTCCAAATCACCCATGGCATCCCCAGTGTTCTTCATAAACAAGAAAGATGGAAAGCTACGGTTCGTGCAGGATTATTGACGGCTCAACAAGTTTACAGTCAAAAACCAGACACCACTCCCTCTAGTATCGGACATCATCAATCGACTCCGCAATGCGAAATACTTCACCAAGTTCAACATAAGGTGGGGTTACAACAATGTACAGATTAAGGAGGGAGATGAATGGAAGGCAGGGTTTGTGACAAATCGAGGGCTGTTTGAACCGACGGTCATGTTCTTCGGTCTTACCAACTCTCCAGCTACATTCCAATCCCTGATGAACCTCATTTTTGCGGATCTTATCGCAGCAGGAAAGGTAGCAGTGTACCTGGATGACATCTTGATTTTTAGTTTGGACTTATCGGAGCACCATCACGTGGTTAAAGAAGTCCTCAAATGGCTACAGCAGAACGACCTATATCTTCGACCTGAGAAATGCGAGTTTGAGAAGACAGAGGTGGAATATCTGGGTTTGTTGATAAGTGAGGGAAGAGTACATATGGACCCAGTGAAGGTAGCTGCAGTACGAGATTGGGCAACACCAAAATCAGTATGCAATGTTTGTGGATTTTTAGGATTTGCCAACTTCTACCGACGCTTCATCTGGGATTTCTTGAGGATCGCATGCCCACTCAATGACTTAACATGCAAGGATGTCTGGTTTGAGTGGGGAACTCAGCAACAGGCAGCATTTGAACAACTACAGACAGCGTTCACCTCAGCACCTATTCTTGCCCTGTGGGACCCAGATAAACCGACTCGGATAGAGGTGGACACTTCTGGTTATGCTACAGGGGGAGCCTGTGGTGAAGCGCCAGTAGCAAACACACAGAGACTGGAGCTGAGGCTCAACAGTCAACAACTAGTCCCAATGACAAAGGTGATCAATACAACCCAGTATCCTACAGAGTACAAATACACACCTAGTCCCAATAACAAAGAGGTCAAGATGGGGGACTAGGTGACAAGTCGTCCTATATATACTGCTTGGCATGTGACCTATGATCTTGTGACCTGTATCATGCAGAAACGAATAGAACATAGCGGAAAATGATAGAACGTTGTGGAATGAAACTAAAAGGTAAGACCAAGGGAAGAAACCAGGATAGTGTCATGTATCAGAGTAAGAGGAACAGAGACCATAGGAAGGTAAAAGGAAAATAGCACACACTTCATGACAGAGCCCTTATGCAGCAGCAGGAGGACAGTACATGGCACCCAGTGGCATATCGCTCAGCTTTGATGCAACTAGCAGAGAGGAATTACCAGATCTACGACAGGGAAATGCTGGCAATCATAGATGCCCTGAAGGACTGGCGCTACTTCCTAGAGGGCCTCCATGAGGAGTTCGAAATCATCTCTGATCATAGCAACTTGGAATACTGGCGAACTGCACAGGATCTCACCCGACGCCAAGCTCGCTGGTCCCTCTACCTATCCAGGTTCAACTTCCGGCTGATTCACTGCACAGGGAAAAGTAACACTCAGGCCAACGCACTATCACGGATGCCACATCACCACATCCAAGATCACAAGGACAACCGACAACAGGTCATACTTTCACTAGACTGGTTTCACAAGATAGCCGCATTCACCCTAGTCAACCCACTGGAGGAACAGATTCATCAAGCATTAGAGAAAGAAGCAGAAGTACTAGAAGGGCTGAAGAAGTTGAAGGAGGGAGGTTTGAAGAGACTAGCAAATGGATTACCAGAATGGGAGGAGGATAACGGTTTGGTCTACCATCACGGCAAAGTCTACATACCCCCAGACAAGGAGTTGCGATGAGACGTGCTTTGACAGTGCCACAATTCCCCATCAGCAGGGCACCCAGGACTCCACATGACTTACAACTTGGTTACATCTTACTTCTGGTGGCCAACAATATGGTCATTCACTGAGAAGTATGTGGAGGGGTGTGACACCTGCACACAAAAGAAGCTACAACGACATCCACAGGCGGTAACTCATCCGCTGGATGTACCAATGGGAATTTGGGAAGAGGTAGGGGTAGATCTGATCACGCAGTTGCTGAAGTCAGATGGATATGATGCCATCTTGGTTTGTACAGACTTGTTCAGCAAGCAGATTCGTGCCCTTCCCTGCATGACCAGCATCATTGCAGAAGAGGTAGCAGACCTCTATTACTGAGAGATCTTTTGACTTCATGGACTACCACTACGCTTTGTATCTGATCGAGGTCCCCAGTTCGCAGCAATGGTTATGAGAAAGCTCCTCAAGGGACTGGGTATCAAGAGCAACTTAATGTCTGGATACCACCCACAGACAGAGCGGGCCAACCAAGAGGTGGAAAAGTACCTCTGACTGTATGTGGGAAGGAGGCAGACAGACTGGGCAAAACACCTGCCAATGGCAGAGTTTGTTATCAACTCTAAGACCCACTCCACACACGATCTCTCTCCATTTGAGGCAGTATATGGATACCAACTTCTCTTCAACATTCCAGTGGGACAACGTACAGGACGGAGGGACGTAGATGAACAAATTGAGATGTTGAAGGAGCTACGAAAGGACACTAGGGCAGCGTTGGAGGCAGTGAAGAAGGAACAGAAAGCGGCATATGAGAGGAGGAAGAAGGGAGCTCACATGTTCAAGGTTGGGGAATATGTGTGGTTGGACACCAAAGACATCGACCTGAAGACACCAAGTCACAAGCTTTCAGATCGACAGCTAGGACCATTTGAAGTACTGGAACACGTAGGAGAGCTGGACTACTGCTTGAAGCTCCCTTGGGGACGACATCGAATCCATCCAGTCTTTCATGTCGACAAGCTGTCTCCTTGGCGAGGCAACGAGATTAATGGAGAACGACCATCACAACCCGGACCAATAGAACTAGAGGATAACGGAGCAGTGGGAGAATATGACATGGAGAAAATCCTCAATAGTAGGATTCACCGAGGAAAATTACAGTATGAGGTAAAGTGGGAAGGCTGGGATGAAGGACACATCTCCTGGGAACCAGCAGAAAACGTGAAGAACGCTCAGGAACTAGTGGAGGAGTTCCATGCAGAGCATCTGGACACTGTGGGGGAGTCAGATATACTGATGCCAAAGAAGAAAAAGAAAAAGTCAAAGCGATAACCATCGAGGACGATGGTCTTAGAAGGGGGGTAATGTCACAAAGTGTGTACTACTCTTATTTCCCTATGGTCTCTTTTCCTTTCTCCACGATACACAATACTATCCTTGTTTCATCTCTTGAGTCTATTTTCATTCCACTGCCTTCCGTCACCTTCCACTATGTTCTATCTGTTTCCACATGATACCAGGTCATAACATCATAGGTCACATGCTAGGTAGTATATATAGGACGACTTGTCACCTAGTCCCCCATCTTGACCTCTTTGTCATTGGGACTAGGTGCATATTTGTACTCTGTAGTATACTTGGCTGTATTGATCATCTTTGTCATTGGGACTAGTTGTTGACTGTCGAGCCTTAGCTCCAGTCTTTGTGTGTTCACTACCGGTGTTTCACCACAGTGTCCATGGTACCGTAAATGTTTATATTCATCAGTAATGCTGTGGTCGTTCTATCATGCAAAGAGTATCTCTTCTTGTATCCTGGTGGAATGCATAAGAAGTTTGTTCCCTGTGGCTTGGCATTGAGGTAGGCTCTGGTGAAGTCTGCAGTCCACAAACAAAGACGTAACTGTGTGCTGACTGCTGCAAGAAATCAAATTGACTCATACCGGGTGACCATAGCCCAAGACTCAAAGTAATGGGTCTCTTGGACTTGTTTGAACCCCTTGACTACTAACCTCGCTTTTCGTTTCTTGAGCTTTCCTTCCCCATTGAAAGAGACCAAGTAGACCCACATAACAGGAACTAATTCCTGTCCAGGGGGGAGAGGCATGGGAGTGAAGGCCTTATGTCCATCTAGCTGGTCCGTTTCCTTGTCCATAGGTCCTCCCCACAGGTCTAACTGAGACCTAGCCTCCTCATAGTTCCTCGGGACCCATGTGTTCTCTGGTTCAGGAACTTGAGCGACAAAAGCACCTGGCATATCCTCCTCGACGTCCTCTGGAAATGGATCAATGGACGGATTGATTTCCTTCAGGTTTCTTGGCTTCTTCCAACCTCCAGCTCAATCCTGGCCCACCTGCCTAGCCTCGCTCTCCACTTCTTCAGACTCCTTGGACCAAAGCAGTCGTTGAGTTGGAGCACAGACTCGTTTCAAGGAATGTGTAGAGCCCGACCCAGGATGAAGAGGTGGTTGGGCCTCATGGTCGATGGCGTTGTCAGAGTTACTTGGTGTCAGTGCTACAGAGGCGGAGTCCTTATTCGACTCCATATTCCCCTTGGGGATAAATGGTGATGTCGAGTCGTGCACAAGTTTGTGGTCTCAGTTCTTGATTAGGAAATCATTGTCTGAGTCGAAATGTCCCTGGCTCCCAGTGTCCGATACCCAGTGCCCTTCCCCTTCGAAGAATACTACATCCCTCGAAATCACAACTTCATTACTCCCTTCAACCTTACACCTGTAAATACCCGGTGCCTCATATCCCACCAACTTTGCTTTGACAGAACGCAGTGCAAGCTTTGAAAGTCCTTTTTCTTTCGGGATGTGCGCATACATGATGCATCCGAATGGTCGCAGGTGGGCAATATTTTGACGTTTACCAGTCCACATTTGTTCAGGGATCTTTCCAGGGTGACGTTTTGATGGGAAAAAATTGCTTGTATAGACTGCAACATTCATCGCTTCACCCCACCACTCGCAGTGTGTCTCTTGGGGTTGGCACACTTGGAATTCGTGCACATTTTCCCATCAGGTTTGTATTCTCTCCTATTCTTTTGTGCAAGGAGTGCCTTTACCTCAGCTAATTCAGCCTTCATTGCCGCCACTGTATCCAACCCACCAGCTGTGGTAACATTGGAATCATTTCCTCCCATGCTATGGAGGTAATATTCTTGGAGTCGAGTAGCCACTAGGGTGATATTACGCTTATATATCAAGTTACCGGTCACAATGTTCCATTCAGTAGTCTTCGGGAAAGAATCGAGGAAAATGGTTATGAAATTGACCTCGGTGATGAAGGCCCCAGCATCTGTGGCTTCTCTTCATAAGCTCCTCATCGTCTTCAGGTAGCCGTCTTCTCCCGTTATAGGTCCAGATGTATATCGAGAAGAACGAAGGGCCGCCTCCTTTCTCTGGCGAGCATAATTCACAACGGATCCGTATTCTGTGCGAAGGTAGGCCCATAACTTGTGTGATGATTTGCCAATGAACGCTGAAAGACTGAGACCGATAGGGTCTTTGATGTTGTTCCAGATGGTGAGGAATGCGATGGATTCTCGTAGCATATATTCGAGGAACAGTGGTCTGGGATCATTTACAGGGGTAGGGGTATGGGTGTCAGTGGCATCGGTAGTAGTTGTCGTGGTTGCAGGGGCTTCAGCCATCGTGGCCTGTGTGGGCTTCAGAAGGTCAGGATCCTTTGGTATTACAATCCTGGCTTCCCAATACAGATCCAGGCCTTTCACTCTTCCATGCATTAGGATTACATCCTGGAACATGAAGTAATTCTCCCCATTGAACTTCTGTTTGTTGGGGAGAGCCTGAATACTGGTATAGTTATTAGATGACTGAACAGTAGTCATAATTGTGAGCTTTCGGAGTAGTTTGTGATCTATTGCAGTTTACGAGAGCTTGGGGCCCATAACCTAACAGACAGGCATAAGTATGAGTACTCAGCAGACCACGGAAGGGTAAAGCTCTGTATATATCGTATCTAACAGACAGACATAAGTATGAGTGCTGTTAGGATAAAAGGTAAGCTTGACAATTGAATAAGTGAATGTACGGGAATACACACCTCAGCAGATCACAGAAGGGTAAAGCTGAGGTGTCGGGAATAGCGTACGCAAGTAAATAAGTAATATAGGAAAGGAGTTGAAACAATCGTATAAAGGAGCAAGCGGAAGTATCAATCATAAATAGGGTAACCGCAACCAGAAACATAGATACCAAATTAGGAGACTATCAGGTATGTTGAGTGTATGGGATTCCCACTTCCAACAAGGTTGATTAGCAGTATTCATGTTCTTAGAAGAGCCAGAAAGAAGCGACAAAACTTGTGCTTGGTTGAGCTTCAATGCCTCCATCTGTTTAATCAAGTCATCAACTGAGTTCGAAGGAATACCCGTGCTACCCTGGTTTCGATCCAACCTTCCCAGTGATGGGATGTGAGTAGAGTCCTGGGATTTTCGCTCCCCTTCTTTGTCAAAGCGGATTTGGTTAGGCTTGGATGTTGAGTTGTCTTTCCAAGTGTTGTAGAATATGCTGCTCATGTCAAAGCAAACATATAGGTAGGCCAAAGTCTCACTTATGGTGAGAGTATCTTCTTTCTTCTTCTTCTCTTGAGGCATCTGCATCTCGAGCCATCTCTTGAGTTCTGTAGGAAGACCCAAAATAAAATAATAATAAGACTCAGCTTTTGTAATAGTCTTTTTCTTGAGTAAAGGTCCAGAGTAACGGAGGAATGTTTGGTGATAATGATCTACCTCAAACCTGTCCATAAACGGTGCCTTTTCGGATTGTCTAGTACAAAATTTTTGCAGGTCGTTCAGTGTAACTGTCGGTTCTTGATCTAATGAACCATAGAGTTCGAGAAATTTGTACTTAGCTGCTTTCCATTGTTTATCCGTGAGTTCTGTGTTGAACTCCTCCAGATACCGGATGGTGTCTTGTACTTGAGTCGAAGAAAACCAATAAATCTGATTGACAGATTCATTGTCGGATAATCCAGCATTGTCGCAGAGATGGCGTAAAGTCTCCAAAAAAGTACGAGCACAAGGTCCCACAAAATATGGAGCATTAGCCAAGCCTGGGGCTGGCA
This sequence comes from Marasmius fiardii PR-910, assembly GCA_014904975.1. Taxonomy (NCBI): domain Eukaryota; kingdom Fungi; phylum Basidiomycota; class Agaricomycetes; order Agaricales; family Marasmiaceae; genus Marasmius; species Marasmius fiardii. The sequence goes on from MU127820.1 coordinate 105,876, forward strand.
TTGAGACTAATAGCTGCATTTGTGACCCTAGGCTAGTAGATGTAGGAAAACTTCCACTGCTATCAGTGGTGTTGATGGTGCCATCACCAGTAGAGTCAGAAGGACCAGCGGTTTGTGACATGGTGAAAAGAAAAAATGTTGTCAAACTATTCGGAAAACCAGACCCCTCGCAGTGGGCTCCACTATCGAAGGGATAGATGTTCGGCTGGCAAAAGGTGATGAGAGATTCTGGTCGATAGGTTGACTGTGAAGCATAGTATTATTTATCTAGAAAACGATGATATCAACTAGACAGCAGCACCAACTGAAAATAATAGAATGTAAGAATACTCAGCTAATAAAATTTTTACTCTGGCTCAGCTCATCTTGGCTCGGCTCGTTGGGGCTCAAGGGCTCATTGTGTATATAGAAAGGCTCAAAAAGGGCTCAGTTATTCAGAGTGACTCGAAATAGGAGGGGAAAAAAATTGATTCTCCTTTCAATACACATTTTTCGTATATAAGAGATAATGGACTGAGTGAAAACCGTGAGAACGAGAAGCAAGTCAAAGTCAAAGGAAAGGAAGCAAATAAAGGTTATCTATCTATCAGTTCCTTAACGAACGGTGTGGAACTCTCCGTTCACCCTCGGACTCACAAGCTTTTCTCTATGCCAGCAGCACTCAACTCTACACAGGATGGACCCCAACATCCATGGAGGATCGCTAACAAGGTGGATGAAGTCTTGCAGCGGCGCACATGCAACGAGATATTTGGCAGCAATAGTCAGGAAGTCGGGAGAAATCTGTAAGGTACAAGAAAAGGGAGATAAAGGAGATGAAGGGAATATAGTGACGTAGCATAGGGTAAGCTTTCGTATTTGAAGGGAATTTGTGAAGCTGATAATGGAAAGGATTGTCGTAGCTAGAAAGAGAAAGAGAAATAAGAATTTCATGAGCCCTCCGCTTGGCTCTACCACAATGGGTAAACCGGAGAGGCAAATAACCTACTAAGTAATAGTACAAATCTTTGCGCTCGGAACCCTGCGCCTTTCTCTTCATGGCCCTCTCATGACTATTCCTTCTAAATGCGTTGAGGCCACTGAAAAGTCGAGGGGGAAGTCGATAACAGAGACGTCCAAGCCAGGGAACATGGGACATGAACATCATTCTCCAAAACGGAAACAGTCAGCAACAGAACTACTAAAAAATCTGAAAGTAACGCATACACATGACCACTTCATATATCTTCCAATAAACCTTTGGGATCGCCTTCCTCGAGCATGTTCGACCCTCCGGAGAACCTTTATGGATTCAGAGTTAACTTTTCCATACATGCAGTGATTCGCCGGGGAAACTCACACAAAGGCCGTCATCATATCGTACCTTGAAAAAGAGGCGAAGTCAAATAAGAATGAATTTCTAACAAGAGCCCGCCTTAGTGTACTCACGTGTAATAACTCAACCACTTGTTCATCTGAATAATCTTCGTTCCCTTTCCTGAAATCGAAACAAGTTTCTCGGCCAAAACCTCCATTTTTGCTCTGACAAGTACTTCATATTCCTTTAGCGCGTTCGTACTGAAAGCCTTACTCCACGGAATTCGACATCGATGATGTTCTTCAGCGTCGCGAAGAGCTCCGATAGGATAAATCTTTTGTGTTTCTGGAAATCTGCCGTCAAAGTCTTCCAAAAAGGATGCAACATGTCAGTGGGACGGGGTTTGCCGGCTGCCTAATGTCGTAGGCCTAAAGGCTGAGGTTGATTTTCAACTCGGGGCAGCGTTTGTTCGCACTCATAGTTCCATTCCTGGCACATGCTATTTGATTGTACAGAGACAACTGTGAGCTCAAGGAACTAAGGAAGACTAAGAAATATTGATTTTAAATAAGGAATACCTTTTTGAGGTTTTGAGGTTTTTGACCCCGAATTCCGCCTGGAAATTGCTTGAGTTATAGACTTGTAATTTTCTGTAAGCAGATTTCGAGAAAGGTGCAAATCCGTGATAAAAAAGCGGCGCTTTGACCGGTCTCCGTTGCTTTTGATGGCAATTTGTCACAGGAGAGGGCATATGCGATGTCCAATCCATGATACTCCCCGTCTTTGGCCATTTTTGGTACATACTTAGGTCAAGTTTTTGCGCACATCCGGATCGGGCGGATCGGACTTGGCTATGACTAGGCCGGGATCAGAGTCCGGGTAATGTCATACCCTTTTTTGGTACATCCCGGTACCGGTGCCAAAGAGAGCTCCGCCCCGAACCGGGCTTATTGATGGGTATTTTCAGGTTATTTGAGTCATTTTGACCAAAATTGCACAGTTCTTGCCCAAATCCACATGCTAATTAGGGTGCAGAAGCCAAAATACGTTCATTATTCATGGTAAGTGCCTAGCAACTACGACACTCTGCACTTGTATCCGTGTATAAATTTGCTCCTAGGCTGGCTTGTGGCTCATCCATGCCCCGGGTAGTGCCTATCACCGGATTTCAACCTCGGCCTTTAGGCCTACACCATGCCTAATCATTTTGGGTCTGGCAGGCGTGCTGAGCGCTGCGGCCTAAACGCGTCCCAAAGTACCCAATTCTTGCCCCGACGCCAATAGCCGACGACGACAATTGATCAAATCAGCCCGTGGTTTATACGCCCTGCCAAGCTGAAACATATACTATGATATAGATTTCCAACACGACTTTTTTTCAGCGCAACCCATCCCTGAACGTTGAACCTTCCCTAGCCCATCCATGGCCATCCACAACGACACGATACTCTTCTTCACCAACTCTGAATACGGCCAAGCCAATGTCGTGCTCGGTGTCGCATATCAATTAGCAATGACCAGCAACTGCAACGTCCACATCGCGTCTTTTCCTGCTCTCCAACGGCGCGTCGAGAAATTGCAAGCGAACATTCCTCGAAAAGGAGCGATCACCTTTCATACCATCGCAGGAATATCATTCGAAGAGGCCTTTGGAAGAAGAGGATACGATGCTCATAGCTTGCTGCATCCTTCAGGAATGAGTGGTGCTGTGCATAGCCTTCGACCTGCTGGTCTTGGATTGGTACCGTGGGTGGTGGAAGAATATCATGAACAGATAACTTCAATTCAGTCAATCATGGAAAAAGTCAGTCCGGGACTGGTAGTGTCCGAATTTTTGCTTTTCGGGGCACAGGACGTGTGTAGAATGAAGAAGCAAAAAATGGTCATCCTGACTCCGAATTCTATCAAGGACGCAGTAGGGTTTCGTCAACCTTGGTTGAAAGGGTTTTGGAAGTATCCTTGGTGTGTGATTCCCCTCTCCAACAATTTCTTCCCCCACCCCCCGCTCATTTACGCGTTCCAGTCTTTCAACGGGTTACCCCTCGCCTGTACCACTACACCTAATTCCAGCAAATTTATATGTCACGTTCCAGATGATATACACCATGGTCACCCACCCACACCTCAAAGCCATTGACCATCTGCGAAAAGAGCGTTACGGCCTTTCCAACCCCATCATGGACGCATTCAGCCCAGACATTCCATATCTCCTTCCCGGGACACCAGAAACCGATTTTCCAGGTTTAATCCCAACCCACAACCTCACATGCTGTGGACCCATCCTCACTCCGTCTTTCAAATCCATCAAAGACGACGACCCAGAATTGAAAACGTGGTTGGACAGCTCGGAAAGACCACGAACGGTCCTGATCAATCTAGGTTCTCACGTTATATCTAACGCGGAAGCTGCGAAACAGATCGCAATTGGGATCAGGCTTATGTTGTCGGATTCAGAGGAGGGTGGGAAGGTTCAGTTTCTCTGGAAACTCTTACCAGAACCGGAATCCCGAAAGGCTTTGAAGGAAGTTATTTCTGAAGAAATGGAAAAGGGGATAGTGAAAGTTGTGGATTGGTTAGAGGTTGAGCCAAGGGTGATTTTGGGCCATCCGAACGTGGTTTGTAGTGTTCATCACGGAGGAGCGAATTCATATTTTGAGGCTGTCGAGTGAGTTGTTTTTTTCCGTCTCAGCTTTTACTCCCGAAAACTCGCGCCGACTTTTTTTTCTTTTAGCGCTGGTGTACCGCACATCGTTCTCCCGTGTTGGTACGACACGTACGAGTATGCAAATCGCGTGGAAACCCTTAAAATCGGGGTATGGGGCAGCCGACAGTCTGCGCCTTATGCTAACGGCGTTGAATTTGGGAACGCGTTGAAAAGTGTGCTTCTCAGTAGAAATTTTGGGCCTCTCCAGAGTAATGCCGCAGCCCTGAGTGCAAAAGTAAATGAACACGGAGGTGGGCGGAAAGTAGCTGCCGAAAGAATTTTGGAGCTCGCTAGGCTTGGAGAGTCTAGCCTGAATGGAAGAGTGTGATGTTATTTGGCGTTTCTTACTCGACCAGTAAGACTGTCTTTGTCGGTCATCCCGTATTATCATCAAGGTAGACACTACGGTGTACGTTTTGGGGGGGAATGACAACAGGATTATGGAAGAGAAGGATTTCGCGACAAGGCGTGGTGACGCCAGGCTTCCCGATCACATTGAAACGTACTCTCTCAATCTGATAGGCAGCTTCCCCATCTGCATCGTAAAATAATCCGTCACCGTATCCTCAAAATCTTGCTTCTTATCCCCCACCCACTCCATCTCAAATTTTTTCACCAACATAGACAAAACCATCCTCATTTCCATCATTGCCAAATTCTTCCCAACGCAATTCGTAGGTCCAGCAGAGAACGGCAAAAACGCCTGAATAATATGTTTGTAGTTTCCACTGTCTTGAAATATACCGGGTTCGGATCGAATCCTCTCTGTTTCATTGAGCCATCGCTCGGGTATGAATTCGTCGGGAAGAGGAGAAAAGTTCCGCGCGTCCCGATGTATAGAGTACGTTGGGATAATGAGGTTTGTTCCGGGCGGAACGTATCTGGTTTATTCAAAAAATCGTCCGTGAGTCCGTAGGAGACCAAATAATCAGAGACCCCCCCCCACCTGTCGTCAATCATCCTTCCGGGAGCACCAGCTGGAATTCCTCTCGGGCTACCGTTCAGTACAGGTGGCCAAAGTCGGAGAGTTTCATTGCTAGCGGGTTCGTTCGTTGTCAGGGTTTTCTTCGTCGATTCCAAACGCATATGCTTACATGACGGCGTTCAGATAAGGCATTTTAGCCAGAACACTACCATCATTCCAGCCTTCGCCTGACGCGTCGATTTCCTGCTTGAGACGTTCGTATACTTTCGGCCGTGTGGTGAGGTGATAGCATATTAAGGTCATAGTCGATGCTGTTGTGTCTGAGCCACCCAATACGGCTGATGAGCCTAAAGGAGCTGCATTAGCACGGGAGAAGAATAAGTGCGTCCACAGCGCGCACCCACCATCCGAAATGACTTGAGCTTCGGGTACTTTAGCATCAGGGTTCCCTTCGTCGAGCTAGAAATTCGAGATATGGTGAATACGGGTAAACCGGAGAGGCAAATAACCTACTAAGTAATAGTACAAATCTTTGCGCTCGGAACCCTGCGCCTTTCTCTTCATGGCCCTCTCATGACTATTCCTTCTAAACGCGTTGAGGCCACTGAAAAGCCGAGGGGGAAGTCGATAACAGAGACGTCCAAGCCAGGGAACATGGGACATGAACATCATTCTCCTAAACGGAAACAGTCAGCAACAGAACTACTAAAAAAATCCGAAAGTAACGCATACACATGACCACTTCGTATATCTTCCAATAAACCTTTGGGATCGCCTTCCTCGAGCATGTTCGACCCTCCGGAGAACCTTTATGGATTCGGAGTCAACTTTTCCATACATGCAGTGATTCGCCGGGGAAACTCACACAAAGGCCGTCATCATATCGTACCTTGAAAAAGAGGCGAAGTCAAATAAGAATGAATTTCTAACAAGAGCCCGCCTTAGTGTACTCACGTGTAATAACTCAACCACTTGTTCATCTGAATAATCTTCGTTCCCTTTCCTGAAATCGAAACGAGTTTCTCGGCCAAAACCTCCGTTTTTGCTCTGACAAGTACTTCATATTCCTTTAGCGCGTTCGTACTGAAAGCCTTACTCCACGGAATTCGACGTCGATGATGTTCTTCAGCGTCGCGAAGAGCTCCGATAGGATAAATCTTTTGTGTTTCTGGAAATCTGCCGTCAAAGTCTTCCAAAAAGGATGCAAGTTAAGATCTTGAACCGAATGGGGGAGGGGAGGGTATTGCGACGTACAAGGACCCCTTGGTACATAATTCTGACCACTCTGACCAAGGATGGGATTGATCGCGCTCGCGCTGAGAAATGAGAGCTCGTTAGGACCTGAGATTTGTGTGGTTCCTTCAACTTAAATAACATGGTTTCCAATAACAAAAGGAACGCACCTATTCGAACAACGTCTCCATATTTTCTGTGTAAATCTCGATAGTAGAGATACTGTTTTCCACCATGACCCACGATCGCCCCTTTCAATTTCGTTATCTTGCAAATAAGAGGTCCCGGATATTTCGCGAGGGGATGCCAAGGTGAGAGGCGATAGAGAACGACGCAAGATAAGATTGTTGTGTAGTATCCGATGAATGATATGACCACTCGGATCCCTAAGAAGTCACCATATCTAGGTTCAAGAATACCTGAAGGTACAGGGACAACCGCAAGGAAAATGGGCACGAAGAACAGTAAAATGAGGAGATTCGTTGACGAGATGGTCTCCGTGCGTTTGAAGATGATGTAGGATATCTGAAAGCGAACCTTTAGATAGCGTCAAACCTGCTAAAGTACTGTACTCACCACTCCAGCTATCCCAATGACAAGGGTATGATCCATAGCACAACCGCTCGTGGACGTATTGGGGACCAAACTGAATTCGACACCGAGAAAATGAACGCCTTTAAACCGTCCACGTTACGAGTGACGACCGAATAAAATAGAATACAGACGTCAGCATATAGGTCAGCATCAGTAAAACAAGCTTTGCTGTTGTGCTGAGTTACCCTGCGTATATGTGTCATATCCGAAGTGCCAGAGCCCCATGCGTTCCTAGTATTTTATCAAACGCCGGAGGTTGCGGTGAGCTACGTCTTTTTGGGGCAATTTATAGATGGAGATATCTGGTCTAGGACCATCAAGTCAGAAGAATGGAGAACGCTGTGGTGCTAGGAATAAAAAAGCCGGCAAAACATGGGAGAGGGAGGTCGGGGTAGACGGAAGACCAAGGGCTAGTAAGAAATTGATCCATAAATGACCACTTTTGCGAGATAACAAGCGTGGAAACTGCTTGCTTTTTCAGGCAGCTGTCTGCAATAGTTTCTACACCCTTCTATACGAACAAAGAGCGGTCGACAAGTGAAAAGGAAAGCATTGTATCTTCATATGATAGCTAATGCAACCTACGAGGCGCGACCTGAACCCCTGTGAGCCCCTTCTCATGCTATTTTCCACTCCAAGTACAATGCAGTGTGTGAGTAGCTTCTGGTCGGCACGATGACTTTATTACTCGCGCAAGGAGTGAGACTCCGTTCAAGGGCATCTAATGGTGTCGGTAGCCGTATTTTCTCGACGAGGGATGTGGCTACAGCACTCGAGAGTCAGACTAGCGAAGACTTATTGATGAATTGGCCTGTACTTGATAGAGTTCAGCGTAAATCAGACGAGACCTGAATTCAAACTTCAATAACCTACCTTATTGACGTTTAGAGGAAGCCGCCCCTCTTCCCCGTCGAAAAGCGATCTCCTAGTCCTTTTGCGTCGCGAATCATTTTGTTCCGAGAACTGTCGTCCATAAGACGCCCGCCGAGAGCCATATCACGACTGTGATCCCATATTCCTCTGTCCTTCTCGCCTTCCTCGTCTTTCTTCACAGTTTTTACATGCGTGTCGACAAGCGCACCTCCGCGCACTTTATTCTGAACAGAAAATGAATATTGCGGGCCAACGATATTCAAGTAGAGACGTACCGTATGGTCAAGAACGCTCTGCCTTATTTCCTCATCTCTTCGCCGACGTTTACTGATTTCCTTAGCCTCTTCCGCTGATATTGCGTCCTCGGAGTTTACAGCTTTCCGTTTCTTGCCGGATACCTCATCAGCTAAACGTTGTTGCCGCTCTGCAGGTGTCTCGGTCCACAAAGAGGTGTCTACGTTCTTGGCTGGGGCTTTGGATCGAGAAAATTGTCGACCTTTGGTTAATTTTCCTGGGTCGAGATCTAGATGGTTGATATTAACGTTTGAACAAAGGTAATTCAGATGGCCCTAGGAACTTACTGCCCAGTAATTCCGATGAAGATGGTGGCTTCAACATCCACTCGTCTCGTTTGAGGACCTTCGGTTTTGCTGCTTCCTGCTCGCAACAAAAATGAATGAACAAGAGAAAACTGACAACGAAGAAAATGTCTGCCCACCTCGATATTTTTTCGTCGCTTTTCTTCTTGCTCAAGAAACTGTTTCACCCCATCGACCTCCGCAGGTTTTTGATATCCAGCAGGAAGAGGCATTGGACCAACGTCGTCGTCGTCATCGTCGGAATATGAACCGTGTTGCGGCGGAAACGCCGGACCTATAATCTTCTTATTTGTTGACGTTGCCGCAAATTCAGGTCCAGATCGTGAGGCTGCTAGATCTGGCGGTAGAGCTGGCATGTAATCATCCTCATCCTCTTCTTCTTCTTCAGGAGCAGTTGCACGTTGTTTTAATAATTCTGAGGGGATTTGAGGGCCCACAACTGCGACCTCTTCAGTTGTCGCCGTTGTACGTTTCTTTAACAAGTCTGAGGGGATTTCGGGATCAACAGTAGCATTCTCTTCTTCCGAGTCGCTATCTTGCGAAGATGTGAGATGTTGTAAGTGAGGTGGAAGCTGAGGACCGATTGATGACATGGAAGTTTGAGAGCGAGAAATAATGCGGGGGCACGCGGCTGTTCGGCGATGCCGGGATTTGAGCGCTATAGAACCCGACTGGGAATTTCAACTTCCTCCGAACCGCAACCTGAGTCTCGTTGTGATATCTCGCGCCAGTGTGGTGATTGGTTGAAAATGTTCGGCTCATAGTCAAAAAACTACTTACACGGGCACTACCTGATGGGCGTTTATCATGTAATTACAGCTTTCACTGAACACGCGTTTTTCTTGCCTCTCTTCCTTTCTATTGGACCACCAGGGCACCCTCAAACTTCATCCTGCTTGTTCTGAAAAACAACGCACGTCGCCCTCCTCTTCTCATTCGTCCGCGATGCCCAACAACCGTCATCAAAACGAGATATTGAACCATGCGTCTGGAGTCGTGATTCATGGGAGCTCCCTTTCTAACGTTGGAAGAGACCAGTACAATCATTGCACGGTCCAGCAGACTATCGTTCACGCTCGACAGAACAAGGATTTTAACATCGGAATGCATCTACCAGAAACTTCACAGGTTTGTGTGTATGCATTATGTCTAGCCTAGCTCTAATGTTACCTTTACAGTTCTCCGAGGTCAAGCGAGGGGACATATACAAGGATCCGAGTGGTGTTTGCTACTCGTGGCGATTGCACTCGAATGGGGAAGATGACACAGAGGCAGCTGTCTATCACGCCGAACTTAATATTGCTGGACCTTTTGGGCAGAAGAAGTTTACGGTCAAGACATATCGTGGGCGGAATGCGATGAAGGTATGAATGGGAAGCTGATTTGTATCAGCGGACTGACGAGTGGGTCATTAGGAATGGCGACGAGACTTCTTGCGGTGTTCTGATTCTGAGGACTGGTGCCGGTAAGTTGTGTATGTTTTGGTTACAGGTACTTGCTGAAACATGTCGGGTAGGGACATTCCATTATTTGGTTATAACACGTCCTCTGTACCTTTATTAATTTTTCGTGGAGGTACATTTTTATCAACAGAGCTCTACTGACCTTCGTCAACATCATAGTTCCAGAGTTGATTCCAATCGCCCATATTCAACTTGAAGCAGTGCCAGAAACTATGATAGGGCTGTATTTTGGTATGCTGAAGGCTGGTGACTTGTGCTCAGTGGAGAATTGACTTACCAACGGTATAGAACACTTTGGGTTGTTCTACAAATGAGATATGGTTGGATCCTGAAAATGGAAAATTCTGTCGTGGACCAGCTGGGCCTGAAATCTGGTACTGGATTGTTGATACTATTAGCAGTATCACAGCTCCTATGAATGTTGACTTTCTTAAAGAAGGTGTCTTCATCCGGTATTTGTCCAGCAAGAAATATGATATTTTTCTTCTTTGGACACTTAACTATAGACATCTTCTTGAGCATGCCAGGAATTTTCGATCAAATCGTCCCCAAGTCATTTCAAGTGTAGATCATTCGACAATTGCTTTCAGTACTCAGAATGTAGAGTGGAAGAGTTTCAGTTTTGAAGATTGTCTTGAGGAGAAGGAACTAATCAAGCATGGTCTGACAAGGTAAATATCCAAACAACCAATTCACCCTTCAGTCCAATGATAATTCAACCTTGCGAAGGCAAGGCTTTGTGTCAGTTCTACGGACGACTGGATCAGAAATATATGATGTCGAGGTTTAGCATTGTCATGAACGGAATTTCAGCTCGTCCCCCGGATAATGACCTGAAAGGTTAGAGGTATGTGTGAGAACGCACACTTGCCATTCCGATCATCATAACACTAACGTACAATACTTTCGACGCAGCGCACGATTGATCAAGTCTCCTGGTTGGTTCGCTAGTTGTCGATGTTGGTGGGGGTATTGGAAATGTCGTTCACAGCGTCGTGAGGAAATTTGAGGGTTTGAAGTTTGTTTTACAAGATAGATCTACGACGATTGAGGATGCGAAGGCGGTGAGTACTCTGGAAGCTAAACGTCCCCCTCTCTCTCACACTGACGCAAAATCCAAATCTATCATCCTAGTGGTGGGCTGATCGGATACTCGAAACCATCTCTCCAGTCGCTTCGGAAGGTCCTTGTTTATCCATCGCTGGTTTTTTGTGACTTGTACTTCAAACAGGACACAACTTCTTTTCTCCCCAGCCGGAACACCTTCAAAACGCTGTTTTCATGGCCCGGATCAAGCTTAAGCAAGCTTCGCGCACCTGGTCGACGATCAGTCTGTCAAAAATCTCGAGTGTCTCCGGGAGGCGGCGGAGCGATTGCAGTTTTTACTTGCCATCATGTTGATACCTATGCGTGTCGTTATCCAGACCGTGCGGACGGTGAGAGTGGGGAGATACGTGTGGCGGTACAACGAGAGACTCTGAAATCGTTATTGGCTAATCATGGGTCAGTGGGAGAGATGGAATATGAATTCCTCCGTACAGATGCTCATTATTTTCGATGCCGAACCTCGGACTGCAAAGCAGTATGAAAGTTGAGGTCTGTTGATCAGGAAGTGCAGGCTTTCATTCCATCCCCCGTTTGACCCATCATATGCGGCTTCCCATCGACGAACTCTACATTCGTTCATTGACAATCGTGCATGAACTGTATGGCCCTCATAGCTCCCACATAAACCACCAGTGCATTCACAAGATTCACGGCTAGCGAAATCCTCGACCACTTCTCCAGCGCTATCATTATCATATCTCGTGCTATGTGCACTCCAGCCATCCAACGTCGGACCTTGCAGAGTCCTGAATCTGACATATTTCCGTAAAACTTCGCGACCTCGTACTCCGGGAATCTTTTCTAAAGCACAAAACCGCTGATATCAGCGACAGAATTCAAAAGGACCTCTGAACGACGTCACATACCAAACTCGAACTCCCATGATGACCTTCCCCCACTCTCAGGCGTTATCTCGGCAACCGTTGGTTTGTCACTAAATTATGCGGCTTGGACATCCCCCGTCCTTCTACGGGGGCGTTCTCTCGACAACATTTCTGGGCTGTTCCTACGGCATCCATGAGTCCAGACACATATATATACACTATCTGTCATCTACATTCACTGTCGTTCCAGTAGGCGCAAGGAGAAGCGTCACCAGATGAACTTGTAGAATGCAAAGAACGAGGGGACGCAAAGCTTGGGTGGCTGTTGACGAGACGAGACGTACGGCCTCAAATTTAACCTCCTTGTTTTCTCCTGGGTGCCGATTTGAAGGGCTGTGCTCAATTCTTTTTTTGGGGGGGAGAGATAAGAGGATGGGTTGACGTTGAGAGATAACGGTGTCAAAGTTGACTGGTCAAACTTGAACCGCAACGATTGCCGTATGTCGTCCACCTTATCTTTCAGTGCAGACTTGCGCTGACAGTGCATACAAGACGTGCACAAATGTTCGTTTTGCTTCCGCATAGTCGGATTTATCCTTCATCCGACTTTTACACCCATGAAGTCCGTGTCTCTAGTCATTTAGCTAGCAACTAGGAAGCAAACATGATGCCCACATCTGGCTCTTTTCCTAATCTTCTTCCTTCCGTTGTTCTTCCCCCAACAACATGTCATTACTAACAAGTCTGGAAGGTCGATGAGATCACGAATGCCAGATTGAGAAAAAGTACGTACTGGGGCTGCACCTTCGAATAGCCGAAAAGGACTGCGGTATGTAATTGAGGATGCTGTTGTGAAGAAAGTGTGTCACGAATGTAGAGGGCAAGGTGAATGCGTCGGTGATTCAAGGGTCGAGCGGAAATGTAGATCTGAAGTCTTCGGGGAAGCACCCGTAACCTGTGCTATGGCCATGGCCTATTTGGGCGGTAAAATTTAGGGACAAGAGTTTCACGCTGAAGGTGGATCGAATGGGCGTGGAATGGTGATGATAGCTGCGTACGAGGTGTTTGTAGACCATAGATAAGTAGGAAATTCCAAGTTGCATCGGGAAGAAGACGTACATTCTAGCTGCGTAGTGCCGTACTCTCCTAAAAACTGCTTCCTTGTCTGGTTCTACACCCCGAGAGACGCGTACAGGTTCTTGAGATCGTCGGCCATCTATTCGAGGGCTTGAAAATCTTATTTAGCTACGTGCTAGTCAATCGAAGCTACGCATGGAACAGAGTTGATGAAATGAGAAGAAAAAGGAGAACTGAACGATTCGGGCCCTCAAGGAAGAAAAAGATGAACGGCCACCCAAGCAAATCGGTTCTGGAGGTCGTGATGCATATGAGTGGCCTGAGTTTGAAGGCAAAGCTATGAATCGAAGATGCTCACCTGTGATATCGCCTGCTCGACCAGCTCTTGTATCGCCGTAGCTGAGGCAGACTACCCGTGCTCATGACATGCTCGGATGATGGTACATAGGTAGAAGGCCAAGTAGCCGCCCGGCTCGCGTCAGTACTAGTACTGTCATCATGGGCGCCAAGGCTTCCCACGACAACGAGCAAAGCGCTCTGACCGCGATATCCCCACCAGTGCAAGCAATGGCGGTGAAGGCTGTCATTGAATTCACACAATTTAGAGATGAACAACAATATGAATAATACCCACACTCCAAAGCAATTCTCCAAGCTATTCCAGACTACCTAAATTTGGTTTCAGACATAGGCTGCCTGGTTCATGTCAAACAACTGACAGACCTGGTCCACCACAATGTTTTGACCTTTGGGCAGGAGAGTTTACAGCTATGAAGGTATTTTCCTGAAACTATCCAGATTGGGAAATAGCTATTGGTGTTAAATTTCTGACTGACAAGGGACAGTAGCTGTCACAGTTAAGCACCGATTGGTTAATTATGGGAAAATTCCCAAAAATATTAGGAAAAACAAATCCTGTTAATTCGATCGTATCCGCGTCAGATCTCCCAAAATTGTTCCCCAGGCCAAACAGAATATAACGGACATTTACCCTTTCATCTAAATCCCGTGTGCTCCTCCATCCACCCCTTCGTTCTCCTTTCCACTCCCTCAACCACCCCAAACCTCATCTACTCAAACCGCACTACGATGGAGGTTCTTGCCAACGCTACCAAGGTCAACATCAATAATAGTCACTTCTCAAATGTCGGAAGAAATCAGTACAACAATTGCACATTTCATCGCCCGATTGCTTGGTCTCCAGAAAAGAGAAACAAAAACTTGAATTTACCACAACTTTCCGAGGTGCGTGTACAAATTGTTCGACCCTAGTTTGAATCTAACGCCGTCTTTCGATAGTTTACTGAAGTGAAACGTGGCAATATATACAAGGACTCTAGCGGTGTTTGCTACTCGTGGCGATTGTGCTCGAACGGGAAAGATAACACAGAGGCGGCTGTCTACCACGCCGAACTTAATATCGCTGGACCCTTTGGGCAGAAGAACTTCACGGTCAAGACATATCGCGGGCGGAATGCAATGAAGGTATGAACAGGAAGATGGTTTGTATCGGCGGACTCACGAATGTGTCATTAGGAATGGAGTCGAGATTTCTTGCGGTGCTCTGGGGACTGGTGTCGGTAAGTCGTGTTTCTTTTGATTACAGGTACTTGCTGCAACATTTCGGTAGGGACATTTCGTTATTTGGCTACAGCGCGTCTTCTGTACCTCTATTGATTTTCTGCGGAGGTATGTTTTCATCAACATAGCACTACTGGCCCTTCTCATCGCTATAGTTCCAGAGCTGATCCCAATCGCACATATTCGATCCAAAGCCGGGATGCCAGTGACTATGATGCGGCTGTATTTTGATCTACTGAGGGTGAGTGACCCGTATTCGGTGGAGGCTTCAGTTGACGAACCAATGATATAGAAAACTTTGGGTTGTTTTATGAATGAGATATGGATGAATCCTATGATCGGAAGATTTTGTCGTGGACCAGCTGGACCTAAGTTCCGGGATTGGCTTGGTGATTCTGGCAATATCACAATTCCTGCAGATGTCGACTTTCTCAAAGAAGGCGTCCTCATCCGGTATCTGTCCAGCGTGAAAGGCGATCGTAGCCTTCTTCGGGCGCTCAATCATAGTAGTCCTCATAAGCGTGCCAAGAATATTCGATCAAATCATTCCCAAGTCACTTTAAGTTTCCACAATTCGACAATTGCTTTCAAGCGGTATGTAAAGTGGGGGATTTCCAAAGGTTTTATCAAGAAGAAAATGACCCGACACGGTTTAACGAGGTAAATATAAGCCACTTCACCCTTCAATCCACTGATTATTCTCTATAGGTTTTGCCTCAAAGATGACCAGCGTCATTTAGAAGTGTATTCCACGGATGCATCACATCCGTGGCTTGCGCAAGCTTTGAGTGTTTTTCATACTCATGGCATTCGACTGGATGAAGAAGACCTTTCTTTTTACAGTTAGTAGCCTTTTAAGTACTGATCAATTTCACACTAATGGCCATCAGAGCTCGTTTACGCTGACTTTGATCTCAAAGGAACGTTTAAAAAATCTAAACAACAACGGCGCCAACTATGCAAACCGATTTACTTTTTCCTCGAGCCTTGTCCTTCCCCGGATAGACGTTTGTATTTCTGGTCTCATGATCCAACTGGACGAAATCCCCTCTCGCCGGACATGTGCAAGTATCTCGGTCTTCCCTTCAAGCTCTCCCTCAAGGCGGCTTACAAGCAGAAGGCATGGCCTACCAAAATCTACAAGGCCCTGTATAATTACCAAATTTCGAGGGGATTTGACCCCCAAACTACGGATTTCGCGCAATTCATGCGGTATCCGATCTGGGAAGTGGTACCTCCTGAGAACCGACTTCAGGAACTCGATGAAGGTATCAGCTTTTCGTTTTTGGACCCCTGAACTGCTTCTAACGAGACCTGGTTTTTATTCCATGTGATAGATGAAAACAATCTGCCTTCTGGATCCAGACAATTGTTGCCAGAGCTTGACAATGCCCCGCAACACCCAGAAGGTAGGTTTCTTTCTCCGGCCATTTTTGGTTTATCACATCTCTTTGCGAAGGCGTAATGATGGATGAGGTTCGCCCTGAACGACCCGAGGAGTCCGAATGTTACTCGTTCGATATGTTGTTCTATGAAACGCAGGACAAAGGTAATCATCCTGTCACTTGCCTACTCCTAGTCGCGTTCATGATTATTGTTCTCTATCTTTCAGGATCTGATCACGTCCTCAAAGGTAATGACCTCGTTGCCGATCCCTCAGCCTTCCTCTAATCGTTGAATTCGTGAACCTCTACAGGCGTGAAACACAGGCCGTTTCGCCCTTTTTCGGCTCCATTTACTCGGTTGCGTTCGGAAATGAAGACTAAAGGCAAAAGATTGTGGAAACGTGTTCGGGCATAAACTAACGAAGTGGTTCGCGCAACTTCCATTCAAGCCCTCTGAAATAATTTGTACGATGTGCATATACACCCACGGACACGGTACACGAAAACAGGACGAAGAGATAGAAGGAGTAACATACCCACCTACTATATGCAGATAATCGATGACAACACGTCTGAAAAGTTATTCAAACGGCCTAAGAACCGACAAAGATGGTGGTTTCAACATCCACTCGTGTTGTTCAAGAGCCTTCGGTTTTGCTGCTTCCTGTTTGCAACACAAATGAATGAACAAGAGAAAACCGATCACGAAAAAAAGTCTACTCACCTCGGTGTTTTTTTCGTCACTTTTCTTGTTCGAGGAACTGCTTTACCCCATCTACCTCCGCAAGTTTTTGATATCCAGCAGGAAGAAGCATTGGACCAACATCGTCGTTGTTGGATTATGAACCGCGTCGTGGCAGAAACGTTGGACCTAGAATCTTTTTAATTGTTGGTGTTCCCGCAAGGTCAGAACCTGATCTTGAGGCTGCTAAATCTGGCGGTAGAGCTGGCATATAATCATCCTCATCTTCCACTCCTTCAGGAGCAGTTACGCGTTGTTCTAATGATTCTGAGCGGATTTGAGGGACCGCAAGTGCGACCTCTTCGGCCTCTTCAGTACGTTTCTTCGACAAGGCTGAGAGGAGTTTTTGGCTCTTTCGGAGAGTTGAGATGTTGTAAGTGAGGTGGAAGCTGAGTGCTGAGGACCAATTGACGACATGGAAGTCTGAGAAATATGGGGGTAGGCCTGTAATTATTCTAGCGGCGTCGATTTGACGCCAGTTCCCGACTACTCTCGGCCCTCCGAGGCTCTGAGAGACCTTGGTAGGTCGGCATCCCGATACCCGCGTTGACGGAACCCTTTACTTAGGACCCTCCAAAGCTTAAGAGAGAGTCGGGAAACCGGCTCTCACTGCAGAACAGGAGTAGATTTGGCTGGAGACCCATCAGCCGGTTACAGGCCTAAATTATTAGGCGATACCGGGCTCTCCGAATTTTATCATAAGACTCCTGTCTCAAACAAACTATAAGTAGAGACAAGTAACTGGACAAGTCTCAAACAAATCCTACTTGGCATCATGGACCCTACTGTTGCGAACGTGATAGCTGGAATAGTAAGTGACTTGCGCACTTTTCTTGGTTTTGCTTCTGATAATCCTACGGTTCAGACGACTTATTTCATCTTCAAACGAACAGAGACCATAGCTTCCATCAATCTATTCATTTTGCTCCTTATACTTCCGGGATCACTGCCATTTGTCACCGCTCAGAAAGGGCTCGGATCCGGAGTGATCCAAACTACTCTCGGCTTCCTAGGGTACTACGCAACTATAATCGCATGCACAATCCTCTATCGTCTCTCCCCATGGCATCCTCTTGCCGCCTATCCAGGACCTCTCATTTGCAAGCTCACCAAACTAAAAGGAGCAGCTGTTGGCAGAAGTGGGAAACAGTATCTGTACTATCAGGAATTACACAGAAAGTACGGGGATGTCGTTCGGATCGGTAGGTCTTTGTCAGTTTTCAAAGAATGTGTTGAACATGATTCCCTCTGGCAGGTCCGAACGAACTCTCGTTTCTTCCTGTTGAAGCCATTGATCCTATCATGGGAAGAGACGGCATCCCCAAAGGCCCTTGTGAGTCCCCTTTTTCTTGATAGTCTTCCGGTGTCCTCGTCTCCTGATTGAACACGGCGTTTTCTTAGTTTGGGACGGTAGAATTCCCGAAACGCAAAAAATATATGCCTTACCTGCCATCCGTGATTTGGATGAACATCGTCGCCGTCGGATTCCATGGAGCAAAGCATTTACAACCAATGCTCTGAAGGAATACGAGGTTCTCGTCAAGGCCAAGACTGATCTGTTTATTGAACGGCTCTCATCGACAGGGCAGAATGGAAAGAATGATGTGGAAATTGGAAAGTGGCTACGCTATTACACGTATGTTCACTTGTTCTCAAGAAATCGGAGCCGCTACCACTCTCTGACAACTGTCTCTTCATAAGATACGACTTGATGACAGACTTTGTGTGAGGCATTTCTCGCAGCATTAGTACATTTCGCGCTCATCGTTCCTCAAGCTTCTCTGGTGGTTCCAACATGCTACACGAAGGCGATCCCGAAGGACTATGGGATGAGATTCGAGATGGTCTAGTGTACATCCTCTACTATTTCCCTCTCTTCGTGCAGATGCTCACTCTAGCAGCAGTAGAGCAATGTATGGTTCCCACGTACCATGGCTCGGACGAATCTCCTATCGGCTGCCTGCTCGATTCTTTAGGGGTCTTCATGCATTTAGGAACAACAGCATCCGAAGAGCTATGAAGCGCAAAGAAGAAGGATCCGAGAGAAAGGACTTATATTATTATTTGGTGAAAGCTGATTCGCCTTCTAGGGTTGACTCGGAGGTACTCATGGCCATTGTCAGCTAGACGAAGGAAACCCACACGCAAAATCCACTGTACCTCAGGCTATCGCTGACGGTAGTTCCATCATTCCCCTTCTGAGTTGCAGTGCACTGATTACGCGTATATCAGCTTCTGCGGCGGTACTAGCCGGCTCGGATACCACATCAATGACACTGGCAATGGTTATATATTACCTCCTCTCACACCCCAAGATTTACGAGCGACTCAAGCAGGAGATAGACACCGCGGAAGACGACTGGAATGATACAAGCGTACAGGCCAAGATGGGCTATCTGAATGCCGTCATGTACGTCCACCCGCTACCATCCTCTTCAAAGACCCGTTATTGATTTTGTTTTTTGGTAGAAACGAAACACTTCGACTATGGCCTGCAGCTCTAAACGGGAGTGCTAGAGGTATTAAAGCCCATTCACCTGGGAAAATAATACTTGATAGGTGAGTAACTTGGCTTCCGGCAATCCATTTTTTTTTACTGAACCGTACCTACTGGATGAATAGATACATTCCTCCTGGCACGAACGTCAACATCCCTTTCTACTCCGTTCACCGAGATCCCCGAAACTTTGCTCCTTTCCCAGAAGAGTTCATTCCGGAACGATGGTTGGACGAGAATGAGAGATTGAAACATGAACCCGAAATATTCAAAAATGCAGAAGACTACACCCACAATACGGATGCTTTTCTCGCATTCTCTGCAGGACCCGCAAACTGTGTCGGTAGGAATCTGGCCATGATGGAGATGCGGATCGTCGTTTGTACGTTGATGAAGAAGTTTGAGATGGAATTTGTAAAGGAAGAGATGGAGGGAAGGTTTGAAGAGACGGTATTGGACTATTATACGATGCACGTTGGGGAGCTGTGGATACGATTGAGGGACAAGTCTGCATGACTTTTTTTTCATGATCTTTGTAGAATGTACCATCAATGTGAATTTTTGTCCATCCACATCCACCGTGATACGAAACATCAGCCACATTTTCAGAGCAAAAAGTATATCCTGCTCTCGAACCGACTGTCAACATTGAGGTCGACAGAACCTCGCCTCGGTGTAGATGTAGGGTCTTCGGCCCAGAGTTCATGTGTTGCACTGACGCGTTGGCTTGCTGAAGGTTGCCGATGGTAGACGCGACCTCCTCGTACCTGGAGGAAATGGCTGTTGCGGCCTAAAAGATGCCCACAAGCAACGAGAGCGATCACTTCGGGCTGTGTAGAACCTTGCTGGCCTGAATGAGGGGACCTCTACACTTAGCGACTCCGACGACCCACGACGGCTCTTAACGCCATCATGTCCGCAGCTACATTGTGGAATTCCTGGGGCTTACACGACATCATCGGTGTGGTGATCCCCAAAAATTTTTTTGAGGATAATTCGTCTCATTCCGATTTCCTATATCCTTGAAGCAAATCAGTGCCCACTGCCGACCAAGGAGAAGTAAAGAATAGTCCAGTGTAGGCGTACCTACGGTCTACCAAACCCAATAGAAGCATCTAACCTTCTACTCCCCGTCATCTACGTTTCGTCGACATGTCATGGTATGCCTTCAAGAATAGAGAAACGATTACTCGGGTTGAGATCGAATATGAATGGTTTACGCCAGTCATATGCCTTGAACAACAATGACCACGTTTATCACGTACTGTGACCGGGGGAGCAAAAAAGTCCTTTCTCCTTCGAGTTTTTCAATCGGCAAGTTGGCCTAAATGGTATGCAGCGATAGACAACATTGTGGAAAATGATGACGCCTCATTTGAAAAAAAAATCAATGAGACCATCGGAGAGCGGATATTGCATTCTGATGGCGTGTTCTTTCAATGGGGCAAGAAATACAGTCTTTTGTGGGTTCCAAGAGTTTTTATACTGATAAGAAAATCACTGTAGAAGGGCTGAAAATACCGGAATTCATTGCTTTGATACGGTAACGAGATACTCGACTTCACGTTTGTCCCGTGAAACTGAATAGGCCAAAAGATCCCTCCAAAAAACAGCTTTTCCTCATCGGCGCATGGTTCGAATCGCAATGCCTGCGTCAAGAGCTCGATTACCACTTGCTGCTCTTGCCAAGTTGCTTCAGCGATAGTTGAAACGATACGAGGTGCAAGTTCTTGTTGATCAGTGTACAGGAACCACTGTTTTCAGCGTGAATGAGACCGCGTTCTTTGAGTCATCTGTGGATCAAGTCAAATGAGTTCAGAATCGTAAAAATTACTGTAGGACTCACGTACCGATTCGACTGCCATTCGAGCTGATACGAGGGGGAAACTACGAGATTCAAACGAGAAATTAGCGGGAGTGCGTCATGAAGTCGAGTTGAACTGTCGAATGTGAGACCATCTTCAAAAGCCCTCAGGTGCTACGAGATGATGAGAGTAGAAAGGAAAGAGCCTCAAAGTTGAACGTTGAGGCGGCACACCGGATAATTTCAATATCGGTCCGAGCAGATTGGGCGGAAACCTATCCCGATTCGTCCGCAAAGTTCGAACTGATACTTATATGATATACACTGAAACTTACGATTGAGTTTTTAGTTATCAAATTCAAGTTCCACAATGAAATTTACGTCTACATACACATATGTATATTCCTCAATCAGGAGGGGGAGAGAGAGAGAGAGCGGAGAAGTCAAAAAAACCATTCATTAGAAGACCACCTTCACGCTCGTCCGCTCACAAAGGGACAGCTTCCAAAGCCTGCACCTCCCGATTGATAAACCTCAACTTCCACCCAGCACTCCTGAAGACATTTTCGTACTGCTTGGCAGTCCGAGCTTGGGCATCGAAAAGAATGAGCATCTATGAGAGGAGCAATTGATAATTTTCAACCCATTGAGCAGAACCCCCTTCAGATAGCCAACACTTACATTGATATCCGAATCATACTCCATCTCCCCCACCAACCCATAATTAGCCAACAATGGTTCAGGAGCCTCTCGCGGTACCGTCCCAGGTATTCCACCCTTCGCACCATTCGGATCACGACACGCATAGGGAAGTATATACTCGATGGCAAGTAAAACTGTATCAGGCTTTGCAGCCTCCCGAAGACACTTGAGAATTTTGATACACTGATCGTCGGACCAGTTATGCAAAACTTGCTTGATCATGAAGACAGAAACGGTGTTTTGAAGGTGTTCCGGCTGGGGAGAAAAGAAGTCGTGTCCTGTTCTATGTGTAAGACCAGCTATGGAGAAATAAGAGAGGGCAAGAACCTTCCAAAGCGACTCTGCCGGAAGAGATAGCTTCGGGCATCTGACCAGCCCACCACTAAAATGAGAGACACGCATTTCGCGTCAGTGTAAGAGAGGGAGGGACGTTTAGCTTTCCAGAGCACTCACCACCTTTGCATCCTCAATCGTTCCAGGTCTATCTTGTATAACAAACTTCAGACCCTCAAATTTCCTCGCGACGCTATGAGTGACATTGCCAATACCTCCACCTATATCGACAACTAACGAACCAGCCGGGAGACTTGCCCAATCGAACGCTGCATCAGTGTTATAATGGTCGGAATGCAAGCGTGCGTTATCAGAAAAGAATCATACCACTGACCTTTCACATCATTGTCCGGAGGACGAAAGGCCGAAATTCCTTTCATAGCAATACTAAATCTTGCCGCCCTAAACCTCTGATCCGGTTGCCTGTAGTACTGATACAACGTTTTGCCCGTTCCAAGAGCACGAGTGAATGGTGAAACTATCGATCCATCGGGGTTTTTGGAAGGTTCGGAGAGGGCTTCCCAGATATACGCCGCTGCCTTGAAGGATTCATCCAAGCTGGTATCGGCAAAGTCAGAAATATTTCGGAAATGGTCGAAAATACTCACTTCAAAGCCATCAGAGCGGGTACTCCTGTTGTATCATCGTGTTTGTGTTCAGGACTGTGATGAACAGTGAATAATGGGGGGGAAAAGCAAAACAATATCTTCAACGTACTCGACCAAAATCACCTCACTAGGTTTACCGGTGTCTAAAATGCTCGATATTCTCGTATTAGCGAACACATCTGGTGTAACTTCTCTATAGAAATGATTTGTGGCCAAGATGCGAAGGAGGCGACCTGCATGGTACACATTGAGAGATTGAAGAGTGCGTTCAATAACAGCTGGATGACTCAACTGAGTTTCTGAGAATCCAGCTTGGTCTTCCTGGCTATCACCTCAACGTGTAGTCCCTGCCCGAGTCTGAAAAAAAGACATTCGCATCGAAGGCACCATAACATACCTGAGGCCCGGCTTCGCGGAGTATTTCAGTAACGCTACCTTCTAGGCACACGCGTACAGCAGCTGATCTGAACACCTGCCAAAAGCGATAAGGAGTGGATCACGACTTCCCAACGGCAACCGAGGATGTACCCACCCCACTAACTTCATGATACATCGACACCTGTGGTGGTGTCAAGAGCGCAGCGATGTGTTGTGCTGCAGCAACGATGATGTTCGCGGCTTCGGCAGCATCTTCATGTCTACGAAAGGCTTCGGAATCTGGGTGAAATGGTTCCTTTAAGTCCGGGATTTGAGTGCCGTTCGTCTTGCAGGATTCTTCGAGGATATCAACATTCTTGTTGAGAATCCCCAGGATCGTGCGCAGTTGAGAGAAGTTAGCGTCAGATGGCATTTGTGATTATCACTTTTTGTTTGAGCTTTGGCTTTATAAGGATCTGCGTGCCCTTAAAGTATCGGTAGTGGATAAATGGAATATCAGAAAGTGATTACCGTGGAGTTATTAGACGTACCTTCAGGTTTCAATTGTTGAGAACACAAATGGAAAATATCACTTAAGCATCGTGGTCTACCGTTGTCCTGCGAAACCTTGGAACGGTAAAATGACGAGAGGAAGCTCGGCCTCGCTTTGTGATATTCATAAATCCCCTCGATATGGTAGAATTCGTTCGACATGAGAAATTTTGGACGTTTAATAACCAGCTCGGAGCTTCTAATCCTTGGGTCACGAAGGCTGGCAAAAGGCTGACATCTCCATCCCCTTTTTCACTCTGCGAGTATCATCAAATTAACAGCGAGCAGGGTTTTCGAAGGTTGCCTGCCATCTTAAGCTTGATCCCGCGTCGCTACCACTTCGGATATTGGATGAAGCTGAGTGTGTCTGACGCAGTTCAGAGAGGTTGACACCGCACTGCGTATTAAGAACTCCGGCTCACTCTTCTCATGCCACATTGGATGCAATTAACCGGTCCTTGAAAGGATAAAAGAGGACTTCAAATTTTTTCCCGATGAAGTCATCCTAGAGCACAATATCAGAAGGGTGATAGCAATCTCTATTGTGTAGAGAACTCACCAAAACATATTGGGCAATATTCCTTTAACATTGATTTCTGTTCCCATTGTCAGGAAACACCCGGCAAAAACGAAAAAATACTCTCGAAGGATTTAAATACTGATATTAGATAAATCGGGATGCCTTTCAGTAGGTATTTCATTCAGCCCGATATTCAACCAATCCTTGAGGCCGATATTAAGACCGATTTCTGATAAATCAGTACAAATTTCAACTGTTTTGAAACTAAAATGGATTTATTGAGTATCAACTGATTTGAAATATGTACTGATTTGTAACAAATCATTATATCTTTCAGGTGAAACAATTTATGTCATATACAATAGCCTGAAATGGAAACTGAAATACAAAATATTGGACGGACTGATAGGTGAACGGAAATATGATCTTTTCGGTAACGTATCAAATGCTCCGAAATTACAACGGAAAGATTATATATCCACCTGACCGATAGGCCGCGTAGGCGTCTCCAGCCTACCGCAATCGCGTCCCTATAACGTCAAGCCAGTGACGCAGAAACCAGTGCCAATCTTGAGGAACCCTACGGCGGCTTTCTGCTATCTCCGTCACCTTATCCTCTAGCTCAGACTCATGATCATGAGATTGTTCCCTGCTTATCTTGGAGTTTGGACGACAGCTGCTGGTTGGTGAGCTCAAAACTATACCACTTGAGACTGTTGTTGCCCATGTGCCAGAAAGAGTAGTTAACCGTGATATTCGCAGTTTCTTCTAAAGGGAGTTGAGGTTGTAGAGCAGTCTGAGAGGCTGCTTGAGCATGAGTATAGACCATGCTTGAGGAGCAGCAGTGGCAGCGGAAAATTTTTGTGGGGTTCTTTTGCCATCTGGACCCTGCCTTTTTGACGTAAAATCAACCATTAGCACATGACCTCGGTCCATCAACTGCTTATTTCCAGAACGTTCTAATTGTGATCAAGCGACCAGGTGAGCCAAAGAGATGCAAATTAAGGAACGCCAAACGCTGCGTCCATCCCATTTCGTTTGACCTAATACCCTATGGGTATGTCAACGCATGACTTTCTTGGACTTTGGACTTTTTGTACCCTAAGACAATGTAATCATACCTTATATCTCAATGTATCTACTAAACTATGTTGCGTCCCATTTGGTGCTTGAAGCTTGGAAGTCTGTTTTGACAAACTCATGGATTCCAATCAGACTTGAGCTTTAATACATGCGTAACATGATATCTTGTGTGTACAATGAAATACAACTATAACTACTCCCTACACACGGTGCTTTGCTATCCAAAAAAGAGCAAAAAAATACAAACAACATAAATGACCAGTACAGTGAGGGTGTTTCATCTTTCAGCGCTGCCCCCTAACTTCTCTGAGCCTCCGGATTATGCTGTCGTACTCTCGACACAAATCCTGATTCGTCTTTCTCTGAAACCTCAGGTCGGCAGTGATGTCCTCCAACTGGCGTTGGAGCAAAGCAAGGGAGTCGAGGGTAGGTAAAGCAAGGGGATGAACAGTAGTACAGGCAAGGAGGTCAGCAGCAGGTGTTTCCTCAATTATCATGCCATCGCCACCCAGAACTTCATCGTCTGCGTCTGTTAAATCCTGTTTTAGGCAGCCAGATAATGTCGTTTTGTAGAATGACTTACCAAGCTTGTCAATCTCTTCTTCGTTGTCTACGGTGCATACGCTTGTACTTGTGTGCTGAGATGACGCGTGGTGCTTCTGTTTCTGACTAGAAGTTGGTCCATTTTCTATGAAAGCGAGCAAATCTGCAGGCCTTCCTTTGATGCCTTGTCCTAGATTACGCATCTGACCTCCTTCACTGAACCCATCAAACGTGAGATCGTCATCTCCCTCTAGATGGATGCTACCCCAATTCCTTGCTCCGTTCGCCGTTGAATAAGATGAAGTCGAGTTACCACACCATGATCCCATCCAAAGCCCAGCGCAGACCAAGCAGACATCTTCATACACCCACCATACGTCTGTCCAGGCTGAGACATATTTCGATTTTAAGGCTTCGTTGGGGACCATAGGGGTACAACAACTGTTGTGATGGGAATGTGAAGGGTCTAATTGTAGAATGCGGTCCAGTTTATTCCACTGCAAATATGGTAAATTTCGGTGTCATGCTAGACACGGCCCGACTCACTAATTTGACATTGCTCCATGCAAAGCGAATGGTCGAAAGACGATGGGTAGCCCCCCTCAGAGGAACAGGTTCGATGGGCTGCGAAGAGTAGAAGGTAGGACATGTCGATTTATCGGGTGTCGAGGTTGTTAAATCAAGTAGCAGATCATAATGAGCAGGCTTCTCGAGGAAAATGGCATCAGTTGTGCCTGTTGAGGCCAAGTCTAAGCGTCATAAAGATTATTTTCGAGATGACACATTACTTACAAGCAATCCAACCTCGACCTGTCTGACTCTCAGCTTGAAGTTTATTGAGGTCAGACAAGGTTATCATTCCGAGCACACTGATGGGTTCTTTGTTCTTGCCAGCCAAACGACTCAGCCCGTTACCACTAGCGCACTCCAGTGATGATTCGACCTGGTCATCGTAGCAGAAATCGGCAGCGACCTGACAAAGGATACATGCCGCTTCAACTGGAGGGAGGGTGTAGATTAATATTCTCTTGCGACTGATGACATGTTTATTGTGAGAATAAGGAAAAGGATTTGATTATTCTATGTACCAGCTACATCCTAGCTTATATACCTACTGGTAGACTATCTAGAAGGCTCTGTATCTACTGGATCAGTAAGCATATGAGTAAGCAAGTGGAGTATCTGAGTAAGAAACAGAGAAAGAAACAGAGAGAAACCGTGAGAATATTCTATGAGTTTCTACACTTGCGCTTGTCCAAACGGAGATCCACAACAATGTTTATAGAGTGTGAGAGTCGACGGTCCAAGTATTCGTAGTAAATGTGGAAGGTGGAGGGTTGGATTGGAATGTGAACGATCCGAGTCATCCTGAGGAATTGGTTAGTGAGCGAGCATCACGCACGCCATCGAGTTCATAGCTCCAACAGACAGGTTTTTGTTCGAAGCAATGGCTGAGGGATGTTGGGTTGAAAGTTGAGTGCTTGAGCCTCTGCATTATGTTGATGCGTCTGTCTATTTGCATCTCTTTGGATCAGCTGACATAAGCTCAAAGTAGTTTTCAGCCAATGTCTGATGCTTACTCCCCTGTCTTAATCATTTGACAGAAGCTTAAAGCCCCATTTTGTGGCGAATCTCGTATTAACGTGTCACTATTGACCGCTATCAACGAAGGCATCGGCATCAGATTTGGATATCGAGGAGGACAATAGTGACCGGTGTTGAACGATGTACATTTATGATTTCTTTCGTGCTTTGGTTAGAACTGACATTTTTCTCAGATATCCACCCATTTCTAGTCCCCCGGAGGATGCAACTCGGGGACTAGCATATGTTAGAATATGTGTGCTTCCTCTGTCGTTGCATGTATCATCACTACTTGTGCTTAATAAAAATAAAGACTTGATGCTGCTGAGTACACGCAATCAGAAGCAGACGTTGCGATGCTGAGCTGAAACAATATGCTAACATAAAAAAAATAACATTTATCTGCACGTCGCTACCTGACATAGACTCCAGGTTGGTAGGCGACTGCGGCACCTTTACTAATCTCTGGGTTCCTCAAGTTTGGCGCTGGTTCCACGTCACTGGCTTGACGTTATAGGGACGCGATTGCGGTAGGCCGGAGACACCTATGCGGCCTATCGGTCAGGTGGATATATAATCTTTCCGTTGTAATTTCAGAGCGTTTGATATGTTACCGAAAAGATCATATTTCTGTTCACCTATCAGTCCGTCCGATATTTTGTATTTCAGTTTCCATTTCAGGCTATCGTATATGACATAAATTGTTTCACCCAAAAGATATAACAATTCATTACAAATCAGTACATATTTCAAATCAGTCGATACTCAATAAATCCATTTTAGTTTCAAAACAGTTGAAATTTGTACTGATTTATCAGAAATCGGTCTTAATATCGGCCTCAAGGATTGGTTGAATATCGGGCTGAATGAAATACCCACTGAAAGGCATCCCGATTTATCTAATATCAGTATTTAAATCCTTCGAGAGTATTTTTTCGTTTTTGCCGGGTGAAATTCGTGAGATGGAGTTCATTTTTGCTTCACTCGGAAGCTGACTAAGGGATTCAGGGCATGTCAATAGTGGCGGTAAATGCGGACCGGAACTTCCTCTAATCTTTCATCGCAACTGTAACTACGAGTTGCTCCTTGCGCTGCGGTATTTGCAATCGGCCTCCGACGACACTACCGTCCTTACGTCTAGGCCTGAACACTCCCACTTCAATGGATCACGATGCCCGTCTCGGTGCTACTGGGCAAAAGTCAACGATTTGTATCCAAAACAAACTCGGAACCCAACGACAAGATCAGTTCTCGCTTTGACACCCATATCGAACCGGTCGCTACTGCATACGACTGCTCGAGTTCATGCATCACGATCCGCAGTCCATTGAACCCAAGAGAGCTCATGATGTGAAGCTCTTTTCGAGCCTGAGAGCTCAAGCTCAAGTTCAATGGCCAGGAAGAGCAAGTACGTCGGATCCATTCAAAAATTGATTCGGGAACTATAACCTGTCCTACACAGCACCAAAACTCCAATCCCGTATCTGTGTATACGGAAGCTAGTCTTCTGAGAAGGAGATTAGAGAGATAGTGTCAAAGTGAGCGGTCGCGGTTGAACGAAAGTTGAGAACTTGGGGTACAAAGTCTGAAGAGCGGATACGGTGAGCAACGAAACGGCTTGTGCATCCGCGGATGGCTGGTATTTTTCGATTTTCTCATTCTCGTTTTCAAATGATGCAGGGCAATTCCTTGTCGTAATCCTCACATACTGCGAAGCCCATACGATCAAACTATGAGATATATCAACTTCAAGCACATGATTGTCGCAATCCGAGGCCCATACATGTAAACTACTCCGCCTATTTCTAATTTTTGACCTGCGCCACATAAATGAGTTGGATTTACCGCATCCAGACTCCGTCGGCATATATCCAGAATATATCAGAGGGCTTGAATGGTTACGCCCGAACGCGTCTCCACAATTCTTTGCCTTTTGTCTTCACTTTCGAATGCAGCCGAGTAAACGGAGTTGAAAAAGGGTGAAACGGCCTGTGTTTTACGCCTGTAGAAGTTCACAAGTTCAATGATCTAAGGAAAGCTGAAGGATCAACAGGGAGGCCCTTACCTTTGGAGCGGTGGACGTGATCAGATCCTAGAGAATGGGGTATAATATTATAGACACGAGTATGAGCGGACAAGTCACAGAGACTACCTTTGACTTGTGTCTCGGAATTCTCCCGTCGTTCAGGACAAACATCATCTATCAACTCTGAAGGCATCGCACCTTCATGAAAGAATGGCGGTAAGAAGTCGTAAACCAAAAACGGCCGGAGAAGGAATTGTACCTTCGAGGTGTTGCAGAGCATTATCAAGCTCTGGAACCAATCGGTCGGGTGCAGAAGAGAGGATGTTTTCATCTATCCACATAGAATAAAAATCAGAGATTATTAGAAGCAGTATAGACAGGTCAAAAAAATGAAGAGGGATTACCTTCGTCGAGTTCTTGTAATCGGTTTCGAGGAATAACCTCTAGAAATGGATAGTTCATGAATTTTGCGAAATCCGTGGTTTGGGGGGCAAATCCCCTCGAAATTTGGTAATCATGCAAGGCTTTGTAGATTTTGGTAGGCCATGTCTTCCGATTGTAAGTCATCTTAAAAGGGAGTTTGAAAGGGAGGCCCAAATACTTGCACATGTCCAGTGAGAGGGAATTTCGTCCAGTTTGGTGATGAGACCAGAAATAAAAACGTCTACCTGGGGAAGGACAAGGTTCGAGGAAAAAGTAAATTGGTGCAGATAGTTGGCGCCGTTGGTGTTTGCATTTAGATCCTTTAAGTGTTCCCTCGAGATCGAAGAGAGCATAAACGAGCTCTGATGACCGTAAGTCTGAAATTGATCAACAGCTGAAAGCTACTCACTGTAAAGAGAAAGGTCTTCATCGAGCCGAATGCCATGAGCGTGAAAAACACTCGAAGCTTGCGCAAGCCAGGAGTACCCTTCATTAGCGGATCGCAGCCGAAAGTGACGCTGATCATTTTTGAGTTGAAACCTATAGAGTGGAATCAGTGGATTGAAGGGTGAGTTGGGTTTTGAATATTTACCTAGTTAAACCGTGTCGGGTCACTTTGCTCTTCTTGAGACACCCTTCAGAATTTGCCCACCGTACATTCCGCCTGGAAGCAATTGTCGATTTATCTACACTTGAAATGACTTGGTGATAATTTGTTGAGTGAAGATCTTTGACACGCCTCTGGCGACAGCTGTGATTAAGAGCCCAAAGAAGGCTACGATCGTATTTCATGCTGGACAAATACCGGATGAGGACACCTTCTTTGAGGAATTCTACGTTTGCAGGAGCTGTGATACCGCTAAAATGACCGACCGCACGCCAGCATTTAGGTCCAGCGGGTCCACGACAGAATTTTCCGTTCATAGGATCCATCCATATCTCACTCATGAAACAACCCAAGGTGTTCTATACCGTTGGTTAGCCAACTATCGAGAAACCTTCACCAGGTTCACTCACCTCCAGGACTTCAAGATACACCCGCATTAGATTCACCGGCAGTCCAGCTGGAGGTTGAATATGTGCAATTGGGATGAGCTCTAGAATTAAGGGCGTTGACAAGGGTCAGTAGTGCTACGTTGATAAGCACGTACCTCCACAGAAAATTAATAAAGGTATAGAAGACGTGTTGTAACCAAATAGTGGAATGTCCCTACCAAAACGTTTTAGCAAGTACCTGTAATAAAAAAGAATAGGCAATTTACCGAGACCAGTTCTCGGAATCAGAACACCGCAAGAAATCTCGACGCCATTCCTAATGGCACACTCGTGAGTCTGCCGACAAAAATCAGAAGTTCCTGTTCGTACCTTCATCGCATTCCGCCCACGGTATGTCTTGACCGTAAACTTCTTCTGCCCAAAGGGTCCCGTAATATTAAGTTCGGCGTGATAGACAGCCGCCTCTGTGCCATCTTTCCCATTCGAGCACAATCGCCACGAATAGCAAACACCATTCGGATTCTTGTATATATCTCCGCATTTGACTTGAGTAAACTATCGAAAGACAGCTTTAGATCCAAGCTAGGATTGGACAATATGTACACGCACCTCGGAAAGTTGTGGTAAATTCAAGTTTTGGATTCTCTTTTCTGTGGGCCATACCAGCGGCCGATGAAATGTGCAATTGTTGTACTGGTTCCTTCCGACATTCGAAAAGTGACCGTGGTTGATGTTGACCTTGGTTGCGTTGGCAAGAACCTCCATTTGAGCGGTAGTGCAGTTTGAGCAGAACGGATGAGGCCTGAGGTGATTGAAGAAATGGAAAGAGAGTGCGGGTACTAATCATTGCTGTTTGCCTCTAATCCATCTGAAGTCAAACACATTGACAGCCTTCACTGCCATTACACTGGTTATAAGAGATCATCGCGGCTGTCAAGTCATGGGACGGAGCGAGGCGCTTAGCGCTTAATACTTAGCACCCAGTTTCTGGACGCCGGTAGGGTACTCTGTCAGCGATACAAGCGCTGATCGAGCAATATCTTCGACCCGTAGCTTTGCCGTCAAACTCAGGCCACTCACCTTTTCCTTCCTTGAATTTTTCAGCTCTTCTTTCTCTTCTCACCAAGCACAGCGTATTAGGTCGACTGTTCGCGTTGAGGGACGAGAGGTTTTCGGCGTACAATGGTATTTTTTTCACCAAGAAAACCGGTAATCTGGAAGGAGACTCCTGAGAGGCCTTCGATAGCAATTCCAATGCTAACCTCTACGCCTTAAACCTCTGATCTGGTACTGATACCACGTTTCTCCCGTTCCAAGAGTTCGAGTAAATGGTGAAACTATTCTAGGGCAGACTGAGATACCGTTGCCGAGAAGTCCGGTCTGCTTCCATCCCGGCTTCCAATTTCTCACGCGCTGATTCCACTCATCCTCACCCATCGCGTACATCATCTACTAGAAGCCTCTAAATACCTCTACCAGCTCAGACATGGAGATATAAGGGCAAGTAAAGTTACAACGTACGGCTACCAACAAGTCCGCCATGGTCTGTAGCGATTCTGGCCTCTAGCGACCAACGGCGACACCCTTTCTTTCCTGCCCATCAGTCCTTCTAAACCAGGACCTTGAAGCTCTACTCCAAGACTTACGATGCAAGAGAATTTGGAAATTCATCGGAAAATCCGCGAATCGGAACATCTAGCTCGAAGGATAGTCTAATGGGAAGATAGGAAGTTGAAAACAGCCACGATTCTCAGCGGCCGGGAGAAGTTGCGGTGGATTTGCTGTCATTGATATCGAGGTCAGAGTGAGCCCCCACCGCTTGTTTTTTCCATCCTTTTCCCCTTCATTCCTTTCAATGTCATTGGAGATGCTCTTGTCAACCGTCCTTTCTACATTGATAGTCAAGCCCCCCCTAATTCATACTCAACTCAAATTCGACCCCGAGCTCACCAACCCAATCGAGTTTCTTTCGTTCATAATTCCTTTTGGACCGTCTCCCTCATCCAACTCAAGATATATTTCTATACGAAGACCCGGTTGCGGCAGCCTTAGCGGATGCTTACTGCTTACTGCTTACTGCCCACTGCTCAACAGCGCGTCTTTCCCACCTCCTTAACCATCAAATTGATAGACTTTAGTCTCCAAACTTTTGGTCGAGCCTAAGGATTGATGCGTTGACGAGTGACGTTCGACGTTTAACTTGAAGATCTCGCATCTTGTCCGCCCTCATGGCCATGCCGATTCCCGACTTCCCGAATCCGTAGCGATTACATGTCAGGGAGATCTAGGGAGGGACTCCCTGCGAGTGCTTGGTTCGACTTTGTCCATTCAAAGAGAAGGGAGAAGTGGGATTAGACACGGTATGGCATGGCATGGTACATGGTACATGGGTATACTACTCCTTCCGTTTCCTCAACCTGTTCTCGTGCACCGCATTCCACGGGTAGATATACATTGTACAAAATATATCAGAGAGCTTTAATGGAAGTTGTGCGAACTTTATCAGATTACGCTCGAACACGTTTCCACAATTTGTTGCCTTTAGTCTTCACTTTTGAATGCAACCGGGTGAGGGGAGCCGAAAGAAGCCGAAACGGCCTGTGTTTCATGCCTGTGAAGGTTCACAAGTTCAATTATTTGAGGAAGGCTGAGGGATCAAGGAGGTCCTTACCTTTCGGGACATGACCAGATCCTGAAAATGGGGAATAATAATTATGAATGCGAGTATGAGCAGGCAAGTCACAGAGATCAGTTACCTTTGTCCTGGGTCTCAGACACCTCCATTTGTTCAGGACGAAAATCATCCATCAACTCTAAAAACACTGCACCTTCACGAAAGATGGGGGGTAAGTAGAAGTGGTAAATCAAAAATGGCCATGGAAAGAAATCTACCTTCCAGGTGTTGTGGGGCATTATTAGGCTCTGTCAGCAGCTGTTTGGATCCAGAAGGAGGATTATTTTTATCTATCCATGACCAGAGATTATTGTAAGCAGTTCAGACAGGTCCAGAAAACGAAGAGCTATTACCTTCATTGAGTTCTTGAAATTGATTCTCAGGTGGTGCACCTTCCCAAATTGGATACCGCATGGAATGTGCAAAATCTGTAGTTCGGGGGTCAAATCCCCTCGAAATTTGGTAATCATGCAAGGCTTTGTAGATTTTGGTGGACCATGTTTTCTGCCAGTAACCCACCTCAAGGGAGAACTTGAAAGGAAGGCCGAGGTAGTTGCACATGTCTAGTGAGAGCGGATTTTGCCCAGTTGGGTCATGAGACCAGAAATAGAAGTGTCTATCTGGGGAAGGACGAGGCTCGAGGAAAAAGTAGATTGGTTCACATAGTTGGCGCCGTTGTTGTTTGCATTTAGATATGTCAAGCATTCCTTCGAGTTTGAAGGAGGCGTAGACGAGCTCTGATGACCGTTGGTCTGAAATCGATCAGCAGCTAAAAGCTACTTACTATATAGAGAAAGGTCTTCATCCAGCCGAATGCCATGAGCATGAAAAATACTCAAAGCTTGCGCAAACCACG
This sequence comes from Marasmius fiardii PR-910, assembly GCA_014904975.1. Taxonomy (NCBI): domain Eukaryota; kingdom Fungi; phylum Basidiomycota; class Agaricomycetes; order Agaricales; family Marasmiaceae; genus Marasmius; species Marasmius fiardii. The sequence continues at coordinate 139,838 of MU127820.1, forward strand.
AAGACGCTTCGCCACTAGAACACACTTTTAAACAATGCTGACCATCTTTGAGGCGAAACCTATAAAGTGGAATCAGTGGATTACTGAACAGAAGGGCATATTGCTTTTTACCTTGTTAAACCGTGCTGGACCACTTTCCTCCCTCGACAACCTTTGAACTTCGTCCACCGTACATCCTGCCTCATAGCAATTAGCGAATTATTCAAACTTGAAATGACCCGAGGATGATTTGTTGACCGAATATTCCGCGCACGAAGCTTATGGCGACCACTATAGTTAAGTGCCGAAATAAGAGTACGATCGTGTTTCGTGCTGGACAGATACCGGATGAAGACACCTTCTTTGAGAAAGTTGACATCCGCAGGAATTTTGATACCGCTAAAACCACTAAACCAGTCCCAACATTCAGGCCCAGCTGGTCCACGACAGAATCTTCCGTTCGTAGGATCCATCCATATCTCATCTACATGACAACCCAACGTGCCCTATACCATAGGTTAGTCAACTATCAAAAAGCCTCCACCGAACACAAGTCACTCACCTTCAGCACTTCAAAATACACCCGCATCAAGTTCACTGGCAGTCCCGCTCCAGGTCGAACATGTGCAACTGGAAAGAGTTCTGGAACTATGGTGTTAACATGGGCCAGTAATGCTCCATTGATAGAAACATACCTCCGCAGAGGATTAATAAAGGTACGGAAGTCATGCTGTAACCAAATAATGGAATGTCCCTACCGAAACGTTTCAGCAACTATCTGTAATCAAAAGATACACTACTGACCGGCACCAGTCCTCAGAATCGGAACACCGCAGGAAATCTTGATGCCATTCCTGATAATACACTCGTGAGTCCGCCGATGATACGGTTCATCTTTCCGTTCACACCTTCATCGCATTCCGTCCACGGTATGTCTTGACCGTAAACTTCTTCTGCCCGAAGGGTCCAGCAATATTAAGCTCCGCGTGATAGACAGCCGCCTCTGTGTTATCCTTCCCGTTCGAACACAATCGCCACGAATAGCAAACGCCATTCGGATTCTTGTATATATCCCCACGTTTGACTTCGGTAAACTATCAAAAGACAGGTTTAGATCCAATCTAGGATTGAACGATATGTACACGCACCTCGGAAAGTTCTGGTAGATGCATTCCAACTTCAAGATCCTTCCTTTGTTGAGTGTGAACGATAGTCTGCTGGACCGTGCAATGATGGTACTGGTACTGGTCTCTTCCGACATTGGAAAAGGAGCCCCCATGAATCGTGACTTCAGATGCATGGTTCAATATCTCGTTTTGATAATGATGGTTGGGCATTGCGGAAGGATTGGAAGAGGAGGGGGGACAATGGGTGCTGTGTGTTGTTTTCAGAACCAGCGGAATAAGATTTAAGGGCGCCCTGGTGTCCAATAATAAGAAGGAAGAGAGGTAAGGAAAACGCGTGTTCAGCGAAAGCTGTACATTGCATGACAGAGGCGTATCAGGCAGTGCAGTGTAGACGGTTTTCCCACTACATTTTCGGCTAATCACACTAGTACTGACCGGTATAGCAACCAAGTTTATGACACTGCCTTCCGTGACCAAGAAGGAGATAATAGCACCTAAGGTGACGGTCGAAGAAAGGGAATTCGTCAAGCTCAAGGCCTTATGTAACAGGTTACAGAACTAGAAGGTGCAGCTCCGGGCTGTGCTTTTTCTCAACCCAACATTCGCGATCATCGACCTTTCGGACTTTGTAATAATGACACAATGTCGGGGGAAGAACGATGGAAGGAAAGAGATGGAGAAAAGAGTCGGATGTGGTGCATCCCTCTCGATGTGATTTGTAGTTGCTAGCTAAATGACTAGATACACGGGCTTTTTGGGCGCAACACTCGGATTCAGAATAAATTCGACTATACAAAAGTAAAAAAACGAACATTGCGTCCATCGTGTGTGCTGTCAGCACAAGTGCTCGTATTGTTTGCACCGAAAGATCCAGACATACAGCAATCGCTGCGGTCCAAGGTCAACTGCGAGAATCCCCCACCATCATCTCTCAACCTTTCCTCCTGCATCCCCCCCGCCCTAAACAGCCACCTTCCGGCCAAACCTGCCTTTCTCTGCCCAATTTCATCAAAGTCAAATAATCGACCGCCACGAACGAAGTCTTTGGGTACGCGTGAGTCAGAGCAGCATTGAGGATAGCCGTTCGCACCTAGGAGAGACGAGGGGTCAAATATGAGACCGTACGGCCGCACGTCTCATCTCGTCAATATCCACCCAAGCTTCTGTCCTGGCGACGCTTCTCCAGAACGACGATGATTTATGTAAACGGTATTGTGTTGTATGTATCTGGGCTCACAAATGGGACCGTAGGGATATCGCCAAAAAACGCACCGGGGAAGGACGGGGGATGTCCAAACCGTGGTCGCTCGGCTGGGGTTCGATGTGTGGGGTTTTGTATAAGTTTTCGCCTTCTCAATTCCATCGTACTCCCACAGCACGAAGTCGCGAAAACGACCTTGTTCATGAACATGCAGGACTCCCTGCATCTCGGTTCTGATGTTGAATCGCTGAGTCGCTGAGATACGTAAACAAGACTGAAGTTGTTGAAAACTAAGCTAACGGTGGGTTAAAGCCGTCCATTTCGTGACCGTAGTGGTAGATTTCCGAGGAGGAGCCAGGAGGACCGTACAGTGCATGCACGATTGTTAATGACCATTAGATGATGGATAGCCACGTATGATGGGCCAGAGTGGGGATGGAACGACGAATCAAGTAGTAGAGGGGTGAAGATGACCATTTAAACATCACTGCAAAAAATAGGCCGTCGGCCTTTGCGACTTGCGTAATTCGCGGACCGAAATATTTTGGGAAATACAACTGTGCCCAAAGCCATCAGTCTACATCGAGGAGTGGTTCCAAATTCCTCGGTTGATCTGCAGACGCGAGCAGGCGAGTGTACGGGGCGAACAGTTGTGGAAACTGCACAGGTCTCATGACTGCCAGGGAAGAATAAGCTTCGGAGGACTCTGGGAGTATTAAGGGATTCCTCACCTCGACACGCCACTAATGAATTCCCAACGAGCATGTTGTAGTCTGGAAGTGGAGTAAATTCTGACATAACACGTTACACATTCATCGAGCACGAGCAACAAGAGTTTACCTCTTTTTTGATCTTCATCGAATAACATCTCAAGTGAGTAGAAATCGTCAAGCTGTTTCAGATGATTATCATCTCCTAAGTCTGAAAGCTTATGCATTCATGGATGATTGACTGTCGATACAGCAAAGCTTACCTTCTGGGTGTTGCGGGGCATTGTTAAGCTTTGGCGACGATTGTTTGGATCCAGAAGGAATATTTTTATGATCTATCCACGTAGAATAAAAACCAGAGATCATTAGAAGCAGTTCAGACAGTGCCAACAAGCGAATGACTACCTTCGTCGAGTTCTTGAAATCGGTCCTCAGGTGGTGCATCTTCCCAGATCGGATACCGCATGAAATGTGCGAAATCTGTGGTTCGGGGGTTAAATCCCCTTGAAAGCTGGTAATCATGTAGGGCTGCGTAAATTTTGGTAGGCCATGTCTTCTGCCAGTAAAATATCTTGAGGGAGAGCTTGAGGGGAAGGCCGAGGTACTTGCACGTGTCTGGTGAAAGGGGATTTCGTCCAGTTCGATGATGAGACCAGAAATAGAAAGGTGTATCTGGGGAAGGACAAGGCTTGAGGAAAAAGTAAATCGGTTTACATAATTGGCGCCGTTGTTGTTTGAATTTGGATCTTTTGAGCGTTCCTTTGAGCTTGAAGAAAGGGTAGACGAGCTCTGATGACCGTTTGGAATTGGATCTACACTTAATTGGTTACTCACTGTAAAGAGAAAGGTCTTCGTCCAGCGTAATGCCACGAGCGTCAAAAACACTCAACGCTTGGGCAAGCCACGAGTAACCCTCGTTCTTGGATAGCACTTTTAAATGATGCTGGTCATCTTTGAGGCGAAACCTATAGAGTAAATTCAGTGGATTAGTGAACAGAAAGGTGAATTGGTGTTTACCTTGTTAAACCGTTTCGGGTCACTTTCTTATCCTTGAGACAACCTTCATGATACCGCCACCCTACCTTCCGCCTGAAAGCAATTGTCGAGTCATCTAAACTTGAAATGACTTGGTGATGATTTGCTGATCGAATATCCTTAGTACGAGGCTTATGGCGACAACTGTGATTTAGCGCCCAAAGAAGGATACGATCGTGTTTCATGCTGGACAAATACCGGATGAGGACGCCTTCTTCAAGAAAGTCGGCATCGACATCTGCAGGAATTGTGATACCACTACTAAAACGACCAACCAGGTCCCAGCGTTTAGGCCCAGCTGGCCCACGACAGAATCTTCCGTTCATAGGATCCATCCATATCTCATTCATAAAACAACCCAAAGTGTTCTATATCATTGGTAAGTCAACGTTCTCTCCACTGAGCACAGGTCAGTCACCTTCAGTATTTCAAAACACAACAACATCATATTCATTGTCATTCCGGCTTTAACTGGGATATGTGCGATCGGGACCAGCTCTGAAACTATAGCGTTGACAAGGGTCAGTAACGCTATCTTGATAAGCACATACCTCCACAGAAAATCAATGAAGGTACAGAAGGCGCGCTGAAACCAAATAATGGGATGTTCCTACCGAAACGTTTCAGCAAGTACCTGTAATCAAAACATACACAACTTACCGGCACCAGTCTCCCGGATCGGAACACCGCAAGAAATCTCGACGCCATTCCTAATCACACACTCGTGAGTCCGCCGATATATATCATTTTCCTATTCATACCTTCATCGCATTCCGCCCCCGATATGTCTTGACCGTAAACTTTTCCTGCCCGAAGGGCCCAGCTACGTTGATTCGAGCGTGATAAACAGCCGCCTCTGTGTCATCTTTCCTGTTCGAGAACAATCGCCACGAATAGCAAACACCACGAGGGTCCTTGTATATATCTCCCCGTTTGACTTCAGTAAACTATCGAAAGATAGCTTTAGATTTAAACTGGGATTCGACAGTATGTACACACACCTCGGAGAGCTCTAGTAGATTCAACTTCTTTTGCTTTTGTGCGCCCCATACAAACGACTGATGAAACCTATAATTATTGTACTGGTTTCCCCCGACATTCGAAAAGTGACTGTTGTTGTTGTTGACCTTTGTCGCGTTGGCAAAAACCTCCATCCTAGCGGTGCCGTTTGGTTTAGTCATCAGAAGAACAGGGAGCTCAGGGTTTGAGTTAACATGTGATGTACCAGCCAGTAGTTTAGGGAAAGCGGAACGGATGAGGACTGAAGTACTGAGATGGAAATGATGGAAGAACGAACAGGAAGGAATCGCGGATTCATGCCCCATTTTGCGCTGAGGTTAGGGTTGTGAATTTGCAATGTCGGTCCGTCCAAGCCTCATGCAGGTAAACTCCTCTTCTTTGACTTACCATTATGGAGACCCCCGCCATCGAAAAGCCAGCCGCTATCAAAACCTTCTCCCTCGACTTTCCTGGAGAGAACAGAACAGTGGCACTAGGTCGATTCCGATGACGAATACGAACCGCGCGAATGGATGATCCTGACTGTCGTCGTCCATGAAAACCCCGCGCCAGCTCCATCTGCGACTAGAAACCCTGTCTTCACTCTCAAGAACTACACGGAGAATGAGGGGATTCTGGAGAAACTCGAGGCGATTAACGTGGTGAAGCAGACTGGGACGACCTACAAGCAAGGCTTCGTCACTATCCCTCTGGTGGAGGTCCTTCTCTCTGACTCCAAAATGATTCATGTTTGCGCAAAGTGCGAAACTTGGGAAACGGTTGGAGAAACCAGATTTCAACGCTGCAGTCGCTGCAGGAAGACGTATTACTGCTCCCCAGAGGTGGACTCCTTTCCTGATAAACTCGCGGCAATTTCTGATGTCAGGTTTTATTCAAACAACACAGTGCCAGCTCAGACATTGGACAGATCACAAAGCGGCCTGCAAGCTTTTGGCCAAGGGTGACCACTGTGGCGTCCTGAACAAGCAACGCGCCGAAATGACAGATGTCATGAAGGAAATGGGTTTCACATTTCTTGAGCTTTAATTCGCGGGTCCGCTTGACATAGGGTTGCTCACGGTGGTCTTCTGTACTCTACCTTTGCAATGGGGTTGAACTCCATCTATTCGCGCCCTCGCTGCTGAAACATCAAAGCTAACTCTATTACCATCGTTGGTCTGAGCCTGAGAGATGAAATTACAGTCGGACCTTTCAAGTGACGGCCATCCCATCACCGATTTGACGTTGCTTTTCCTTTGCTACACCCGCTGCCTCGCCGTGCTGTATCCCTTGGCATCGAGTCTGGATCCAGAAGAGTCATGAATCGGATTCTTACTAACCCTCTTGGACTTCGCCTCCTAAATATCTAAACCGCGAAGTTATGACTCCTCTTTCCGTCCGAGAAATGTAAAGACACCTCTACCTTTCCGCCCTTGTAAAACTGACCAGTCACCGGTGGGAAAGGTGTACTTGTATTGGTTTCAATGTGAAGAGTAAAATTGGAGAGAATCTCAGCTTTTTTCGGTTCCAGGAGAACTGCATAACTCACGAGTAACTTCTGAGCTGATCATGGGCTCATGGCGGTTGTTGAGTCTGAAGTTCAGCACCACAGCCACCGTCGCGACTCACCATGCAACGCGTTCAAATCTGGATCTCCGCTCTAAGCACTTATTCGCCGGCCTGGAGACACGAAGAGTCTGCCGATTGTGGTGGGGTCGAAAAGGTTCATGACTACTGGAAGGCGGAAACCGCGTCGCTTGTGCGAATCGCGATAATTTTTATCTCCAATGGTAGGATCTCGGACACAAGCTGAAAGGCGTCCAGGTTATGGGATTTGAGGGTGATCTCAAACCTATCAGCGTTAACTAGCATAATCAACACAGAAGTTGTTTTACATGATTGAAATACTACAGAACCGATGCCGTCTGTGAAAAGCTACCTTGGCCTCATCCCGGAAATAATATCAGTACGAAGGAATACCATGCGAGATGTTGTACGACAATTCAGGATTAGGAACGATGGGCAACAAGTTAATTCCGAGGAGACCAAAGTTCTCATTCATCAAGTCGGCGACCATTCTAAGACCTTCAATTAGTCGACAGTCAATCTATGGAACGGACAAACGCCAACCTTCCAAACACAATCATACCCATTTGGTTGAGATCTACGTCATATTTGACCGACTCAGACTGGACGTTCAAAGGAAAAATTCGGGAAAAGAAGCGTACGAGTTGTGTCAGCTGGGGTTGGATTAAATTTGTGGGCTGAAACTGGGCCGATTTCCTCGCAGTACTTTTTGCTAGCTGCGTGGAGATCTAGAAGGTGCGTGTTCTCAGCCTAAGAAGAAATCAAATCCATACATATTAGCGCCAGAATGAACACGAAGCAACCTAGAGTACATACTTTCGCAACATCGATAGTCGCATTTGTATACGGTTCCAAGGTGTCCGGGTTAATCTTGCCCGTGTTGTCAAAGTCTCGGATGATCAAGGAAGTAATGAGAACGGGAACAGCGTTTATCTCCTTGACTTGCTGAACCATGGTTGTGAGGTGCTCAGCAAGTAAAGAGGCTGGCCCAGCGCGCCTATCGTTGTGGCCGAATTGGATTGTGACAATCGTACGTCGGCCTTTCGCGACCTCGTCTTTGGCACTATTCACTATTTGAATGACGGTAGAAGCTAAGATGAGAGACATGTAGAAAGGATAAAGCGTGATAAACACATACGAGAAATATTCCAGTAACCTAGTGCAACGAAAGAGCCAGTGGTTGTCCCCCCGACTGCCAGATCGAAACCTGAAAGAAAGAAGGTGGGTTAGGTCCCTTTGTACAAACTACACATGAAAATAAACTCGTACATGGGGTTCCCGGTTCCAGCGCGGACGGAATCGCGGGGTTGGAGGACCCACAAAATCCGTTTCCCCAACCAGACCTATCAAGATAATAGTGAGTCTCTGACAAACCCACGATTAAGCATGCGCGTACGGGATAGCCGTCGTACTATCCCCAGTCAAGATAAACGACGTGGGGACTATGTCGACGCTCGCGACATTTTCGGTCACTGAGAGGAAAAGGCTTGACAGAGTTAGGATGGTGCTTGTCTTGGGGGTGAACATTGTGAGCTTTCTGGTTCTGTGTCCTTTCCTGAGGTCAAGGATCTGAATTTGTAAAAACTCTACCGCTGAACAGAAATAAGTCGTCAGTTCGAATGAAAGGGTGCATCGAGTTGATCATAATGTAGCACACGAATATGCCAAACAAGCCATTGAAAGTTGAATTGCAGGTGGAGCCCCAAAATTGAGCGCTGAGCGCTAGTCAAAAACCAATACCGTCGGGAGTCTGAACATGAGTAAGAGCTTGAACAGCAAGAACGCCGCCCGAATGAAACGTCTTTTAAAATCAACACCTCGCACGCTAGAATAAAGCGGCATGGGACATGATCGATATGTGATCGATTGATCTGCCGTAGTACAAAATCTCAGGCCTGTCTCGTCAGAATCTTTGGCCAGTTAGATACTTGCATCGGGATTTCTTCATCCCACCTGGCAGACCGTTAGTACAAGTTGAAGAAGGAGTTTTCATTCGCGATGTTGTACAAGCCGTAACAAATCAGGAATGCCAATTAACTTTCGATCGACAGAAAGCATAGGCTAAGACATGCAGAGAGAGACACAGTGGAATCACTTCCAGTTTAATTTCAAACATTGTTAGAGAGGTTGGAAGCATCAACTCTGCTGGAGCTTGGGAGCATGTATCCAAGGAGAAGTTGGAAGAACAGAGTCAGAGTTTGGGGTTAGGGTAAGGGTATAAGTATTGTATCCAACCGGCAACTTGCCGTTACTGACTTCGTCGTACCATCGTCTTTCAAGTTGTGTCGGAGGTTCTGCCTCGAGAAGATTGTTGCTCACACACTGAGCACTGAACAGTACCATAGACATCTACCAAACTATATACATCGTAGCACCGCAAAATTGACCCGTTTACAAAGACATGTATCGTCGTTCTATGGAAGTACTAAGCAATACCATGCGAAATGTTGTACGACAGCTCAGAATTTGAGACTATGGGCAAAGAATTGATCCCAATGAGACCAAAATCCACATTTAACGAGTCAGCGACCATTCTAAGTGTTAAAATTTGAGGTTTGTCTTGCTAACTGAGTTGTTAATTGGCTTTAGCTAGAGGCAAACCGATGCCTCAAGCAGGTACTTTTATTTGGCTTTTATACCTACTTAAGTATCTAGAATGTTCTACATGTATCTACAAGTATCAGTAATAAAGTGGAGTAAATTAGTAATAACCTTGGCAAAAGAGTACGTACTCTGAGTTATACAGAATACTGTAGAATCCTGTTGAAAGGACTCACACAGGTGAGCTGCACCGTGCCCGATTTCAACACTAAGAAGATGAGATACTATCAGCTGGCGATCGATATCAATTCATGGATCACAGACCGATGCTGACCTGCCGAACACAATCTTGCCCTGAATTCGAATTTATAGGAGACCGAGACCGAGAGGTGAAAAGAGAATGACTGAAAGGTCAAATTTTTAAATTCCGAGTCCTCGTACCTTGGAATCGGCTTGTCGACTGAAATTTTTGGGGTGGGTCGCTTTTTGGTGAGGAGATTTTCCCTTTTATATTTCATTGTCATGTGAGCTGCTCCAGCCTGTTGCCTCGCCGTTATCTGATTACCTACTGGACTGCGAGCAGCCCACTCACCTTGACTTCACCAATGGGGTTTGGGGGCAGAGTAGGACCACTTACTATACACACACAACAGACTCATATATCATATGTTAATAATTATTTTTGAGGGTATCTTTCTGAGCACAGTGAGCTGTGCAGTGGCAAAGCTAGCACCTGGCGTCTGTTGCAGAGTGTGAGATCCTGATGTACAATGCATAAGGTCAACTAGCTAAGCTTCAGATCAAGTTGCCTTCCCTCAATCACCATTCCTTCTTCCTGTATTTGCTCTATACTCGATCCTTCCAAAGTCTATGATACCTCCCCAACTAGATTTATTATATCAATCATTGATCTAAGCCAGTTCCTCTGAAACATACAACTTCAATTCTGTCTTCCACTCTACATAATAATCAGATAATGCAGAATTCATGCAGAGGGAGTAGGGCAAATAGGTATACATCTCAATACAAATACATTGACTCAAATTTTCTTCCTGAAATCAAACACAATCTGAAACCATTCTTTGGAGACATCCTTGACATAGAGTTTAATCACACCTCAATACTTCTCAGTCTTCAACATCACTGAACTCATTCTGTAGAAGGTCTATTGCAGATAGGGTGAGAATGTATCTTTTTTATCAGATACATGCAACTCATGTGTACAACAGTAGGCAGAACTATTCATCCTCATTTTAATCCATTCTACATGTGTATCAAAATTAGTTGGATATAAATTCAGGCAATTTGGACTCTGAAAGTCTCTACTTGGTATCCATTGCTTCTTGAATCACTAGTTATTGGAAGGATGAGTAAACTCATTCTTTCTCATTGATTTAATCAGTTCGCGGCAATGGCCGGAAAGTACGAGAAAAATCTCCGAGAAACCACCAGTAGAATACAGACAAAGCTACTATCGCTTTCACCAAAGGAGAACAGATTAGGACCAGGATCCCTAATTCAGGATCACACTTCAAGCCCACTAATGCCAAGGTCTGATTGCCCACTTTTAATTCTATTCAACAAATTGCTCAATATCAATGCTAGCCACGGTTTAACTGTTCAAGCCCTATAGAATTATCTGGCAAACATAAACATACTCGAGGCAACAGAAGAAAAAAAAATAAAGCGTTTTTTCTCAACGAAGAGAAACTGACCAAAGGGTTCAAGATTCAAGCAACCTCCACATCAGGATGATCTCCATTCGCCGAACTCTGCACCGACCGATATCGAGTATCACAACTCGGACCTGCTCGTGGTGCCAGTAACTCATCGACATTCCTCGGTTGTTGTCCTCGGACAACAATGCTAACGGGAGGACTATTCGTAGAGCCAGATACACCCCCAAACGACACCCACGAAGTCTGACTATCCTGAGACCCATTTTCCGGAGATGCCCCATGCGGTCGGTGCGAATGACCACTTCTCTCCCGTAGTGCAGCAGCGACCTCGATCGTTTCTAAAAGGAGACTGTCATACGCAGGAGGTTGCGATTCACTGCGACCCCTGGGAACTCTGGGTTGAGGCCCATCTTCCGCCTCCTCCACACCTTGCAAACGGTGAACATGTCCGGGGGTTGTTTGCTGCCCCGGAGAAACAACGGCTGTAGTAGGAACAGTCTGAGACCGGGACTGAGGAGCTCCGCGCGCTGGAGCTTTTTTTCTTCTGCAAGCGACGGTCTCGGGGGACTCGCCTGGACTCGTCAACATGAACGGCTCGATGTGGCTCGTTGGAGGCTCGGGCCTAACGATTTGCGTGATTGAAGGGGATCCCACCATGCTATAATGCTGGTGTAAAGGGGGCGTTTGTGCTACCGAAAAAGCATACATCGACGGTGTACTCAATCGAGAGAACGTATGCATCGTAGGAGTCGTGCTTGTAGAAAATGGGGGACTACCGGGTAAGGCGAAGTAACCTAGCCCGCGTGAAGAAATTCCCTGTAATGTCCGTGACGCCCTCCTGCGTCGACAAGTATAGAAAAGCAGCAGCGAGACTAGTACGAGCAGGAGTACCCCTCCAACCGTACCGCCGACAATGGCCCCAATAGACGTTGTCTTCTTTTGTGACGGGGCGCCAGTAAGGTCGGGGTTGTCTGCGTGAACAGTTCAGGTTTTTAGCGGGCGAAATAACCAATAACAATCACTTTCAGCTGTAATCAGCTTGGCTTCTGGAACGTTGAAGGATTGGCCCATCCACTGGTCAGCTATAAACAATGGTAAGTGACTAACAAATCTTTGACTTGACAGAAACGGGCTGACGATTCTGTCCCGCATAGAACGGAATAGTTTGATTGGAAGCAATCATAATATCAGAGGGCCAATACCTGACAAATGTTGCCAACAGTCAAATCCCCTTTCTCCCATCAATATTGAATGCACTCACGTTGTGTTGGATATGAGGTCGCCACACTCTGCGCGGTAACTGGGCCAACTATGAAAAGCAACTCGATAAGAACGACAACAGATGAGGTACTTTCCCTTACGTGGAAACACTGGAAGTCTGTCCTTGACAAGTGGTGCAGGCCATCATTAGATTGTAGGCAGCCCAGGAGCTTTGATGCTGATTTGAATCAGATGTTATCAATGTAAGGTATCTAATACGTACCATGAACATTGATTTACAGTTCCTTTAGCCTTGAGAGGAGGATCGTAATGGTTCCCTGGGAGCAGAGCCTTCGCGAAAAACTCTGATCAAACATTACTGGTTCAGGATACTATATTCTTGGTGAGGTAAAATCAAGACACACCTCCTTGATAGCAGGGCGCCGATACAGCAGCCAGTAAAAAGCATGGAGAAAGGTCCTGTTTACTAAAAGCCCACTCAAAATTTTCCTGGCACGTTGCATTCGTTTCAACGAGACCCCGACTATCGAGTGATGCTCGAGCGAAGGAGAGTAGACCAAGAGCAAAGGTCAGAGTAACAGAATGAGACATAAAAGTCGATAGGACCAAACAACGGAAGCAGGTCACCGATTCCTTTCACGGTATTTGAAGTGCGGGAGCGAAGATAGAATGGTGGTAAAGATACCGCTTTCAAACCACAGAAGATTTATAACGAAAACATGCCTTCTGCCGCAACTGTCCTACAGAGGAACAAGTGCACCTCGTGGTACCAAGCGCTTCGCTGCGGTGTAGAGGCTGCTGAGAAAAGATCGAGAAAGGGGTGTGCTGAGATGTCGGTGACTTTGTGAACCTCGTCACGAATAACGCGAGTATTTCGCAGAGCGATTTAACCCGATAAAGAATCTCGTGGGAGAAGCTCCAATTACGAGTCGCGATGAAGACCAGGGAATAGGGAACCCGACCTGGCAGTGCCCACCGGGTCAGTGCCTAAATTCATTATCGAGTCCACTTGAATTCCTTGCACTTGGGGAAAACGAAGCAATGTGTAGCATCATGTCGCATTCGTCTGTCGTGAGTTTCTTCTGCCACTCTTCGCGTTTAAGGGACTCCCAGCCGATCTCAAAATAGAACCAGGGCTCGTTTGTGAAAATGATGTCTGTCATTCTGCTATCTTTTCTTAGTGATGGGAGGTTGCAAGGGGGTAGTACAATGACCATTTTGATGCCCGCACAGAAACCAGCTTGGAAGAGAAGCGTGGAGCAATTGTATTTAAGGTGCCGAGACTTTGATAACGATTGCTTCGAGCGGATATTGTCCGAGATAGACGAACCCCCGGCGCCTACAAAAACAAAGTATCTGCGGCCATAGAGGTTGATTGTTGAGCTACGAACATACATAATACTGACCACGGGAACGCACCTATGAAAATGCCGGCGTCATTCCCACCCGGGCTCATCTTTTTAAAGGTCAAGGAAGCTTTTCAAGGAAGTGTTGGGTGCATATATGCCCTGGATCGAACAAAAACCGGGCTCCGAGTCATCCGGTCATTTAACTAAGGACAAAGCGAACTCCGAGTACCAATAAACTGTCGAGATCTCTTTCATGTCAGGAGTTTGTTGTGGTAGACCGTCCTCGGGCTGTACTGGGCTCAACCAAGAGCGAGAACTTGATGCGATGAGCTCGTCCGAGAGCTCAGTGGAAAGAAAAGCAGAAAACAAAGAATCTGAGCGGGATGACGACCGTCGAGATAGAAAAGGTTAATGATACGTGACCTGAAATCGCGTCTCGGGGCGCAAATCAAAGCAAACAATGTTGGATTTGGCACTATTGACATTGCAATCGACCTTTCCTTCTCAACCTTCCATGGCATCCACTCACCAAAATTAAGACGCACCCACTGTGTACCACCCTCATTCTCTTTCATCTGGACGGTAGTAGAAGGCTCAGATTTACCTGCCACGTTTGATTTACAGACCATGATTTTCTGAGATGGACAGCTGGTTGGATTTTGAACAACGTCTTGAGGCTCTTACCAACATGCCTCTCGAGTGGAGGACGGCTAGTAGTCCCTTCGTCGGCCGGAGTAAGATAAAAATGGGCACTACGCTCCTAGAATTCATGAGTACAGTCGACCTCAGCTCGCTTGCGATGTCGAATGCCGACTTGAGGTCCTCAGCCTGGATACTGAATTTTGATTGGCTGATAGTAGCGTAACAGACTTAAGCGAGCGCCGGTTACGGACCCTACATCATCACAGCGCCTCAATCTTGACGTCGACGAGCAATGCTCATTTCTAGCACCGAATCCGACAATACCTAAACTCACTTCCCTCTAATGGTCACCCGTTTCACCTTTAAATCCAGCCTCGACATCTTCCAAGGCTTTTCAAGACAGTCATTTTTCCACCTGTGTTCCATCTTTCCCATCTTCCTGGCACTTCAGGCAGTAGTGAACGTCTTTTATACACACCATCTATTTCCAGCTTTCATTGCCAGAGTTCTTCTCTGCGATGTTTCCCCGTTTTCGCCTCGAGATCTTTCCTATCCGGCCTCACTCACGGACGCGGTGACAAAATTCTTGGGTACACCATTCGCACCTCCAGAACCGTTCGTAGGCCCCGTCCTCTCCAGGCTCTTACAAGCGGTCATTTTCCATCTGATTTTACGGCCTTCTTCGGAATGCTCTCCTTTTGGGAGTCTATTGTCGGTTTACTTGTGCTGGATACCAGCAGGGCTAATGCGGACGTTGATCTCATTCGTATTCACGAGGTCTTTAGGCTGGGCATATCCTAGCCTCTTCAGGCATTGGGCTATGTATGAGACAAGCGAAGGATTCGGGGCAGGGTTGGTTGTGTGGTTTTACTTGCGGATGTTTTTCGGTGAAGGGGAAGCCTCAGAAGGTCCGTCTCCGTTGTTTTTTTTTCCGATGTATCTGTGTTTAATGAACGAAATTGCACAGCGAACATAAACACCGGCACTCTGAAGGGAGCGGTTTACGTTCTGCTTCATCTACACGAAACATCACCTTTTCACGAGACCTTAATCCCTATGGGCTTACGTTTCATTTTGATTTCCACCATCTTCGAAGGCAAGCCATGGACATACGCATGCGCCCTTTTATCCGCCGGCCTGTTATGGCTGATTCTCGTTTTGATACCATCTACCAAGGAACAAGATCGGTTGCCTCCACAGGCTTCACGTCCACCAGTAACCATCTCCAGCTTCTTTTTGCGGACATTCCTACCCGCATTTCGTTTGACAGTAATCACTCTCCTCATGATCTATCTGTTCTATTTCGTTCAACCATTCCTATCTCTTGGAACATCCACATCCTACACGCCTATACCACCCCCATCCAACGATCAAACGAATCTTTTGGAAATTGTCGTGCTCAGCTATCCACGCCCTGGTAACTTGACCGTTGCCGAGGAGATAATCGCAACAACAATGGAATCCTTCTACCCCTTACTTACTTTCAACCACCGAGATACTAGAAACGAGGGTGATATCGTTCTTTCAGTATTCACTCACGCACCCGATCACCTTGCTTTCGAGTACGTTAAAAGCAGAACTCTTGATAAAAGTGTTCTTTTCTACCTAGATGAGGATGATCACTCTCCAGACGAGTATGATATCGGACAGTATCTACATCTTGCGGAAGCGTTTAGATGGGTAGCTTCAGACCCAAAGTCAGAGTCGAGAAGAGGAAGAAGGCGACCGGAGTGGATCATGATCGTAGAGGATGATTTTCCGCTTTGTGGAAAGGGGGTTGACGTTTTGAAGAGGACGCTGTGGCTTTTGGAGATGGATAGGAAGCAGAGTTCTGAATACCAAACTGGAACGAAGGCTGCGTTTATTGGTACTGGTGGCAGGTGAGCAAAAATGGCGATTTTTTAATCTGTTTCTCGTGCTGATACCTTAATAGTGGCTTGATATTCCACCGCACTCTTCTTTCGACCCTCGAACACGTTCTGAGAACACATGCGATAACTTTCCGAGATGGAAAATCCCCGTTCCCACCTTCTCCAGATCTTCGTCCTCCAGACGTTGTAATGCAAGACTGTCTGCTCGGATCGGACCCTCTCTGTGCGAGATATACAAAACCTATCCGTACTCTCCGTCCCTATACGGAATCTCCCCGTACTCCCCGCAAATACACAAAGCCTCCTCTTACTCCTTCGACTCCAGAGGCTGTTAAAGAAGACTTGAACAATATCCTACGTCAGAGCGATCCTGATGTGATGATGTTCATTCCTTCGAGTTTGGTGATGGATCATATTGGAGGAATGGTGTCGACTACGGTTGGGAAGAGGGGTAATACGGATAAGTGGAGGTGTGGTTGGAGACATGCGTTTCATGGGAAGAGGGATGTTGGGGTTTTGGTTGTTTGAACGTTCATTTATTATTTATCGGAAAGGTAGATTTAGGGTTGGATCTATGCGAAGATGGCTTGTAGAGGAGGAGTATCTAATGGGGCCGATATGAATATGACGAGCGACGGGCACGAGCTATCTCTAGCGAAAAATCAAACAGCACAAATGTGCGCCTGGAGGTAATCATACAAAGCGACGTATAGCGTATATTACGATTTTACGCCGTTGGAACGGTTCTGGTCAACCAGTTGTCAGTTCGCACCTTATTGCAGGGCGTTATCACCTTTAAAGAGTCTCATTTATTTCAATTCCATTTGTACTGTAGCCTGTGACAGCTTATGTCGCGGAAGGTTCTCATGAACTTAATGGCATACACCGTAACCTCGTGGTGCAGCTGTGGTGATTGGTTTCTAAGTACATAGAGTGGGAAAAACCGACGAACATGCGTTTTCCATGCCTCCCCCGCCTTTATATTGGACCACCAAGGCACCATCAAACCCCATCCCGCTTATTCTTAAAAAGAGCCACCCGTGGTCGCCCTCCTCTTCTCATTCTTCTGCGATGCCCAACAATCGTAACCGAAACGAGATATTGAACCATGCATCTGGGGTCTCGATTTATAAGAGCTCCATTTCCAACGTTGGAAGAGACCAGTACAATCATTGCACGGTCGAGCAGACTATCGTTCATACTCGACGTGAAAAGGATAAAATTGGAATGCATCTACCAGAACTTTCTCAGGTTTGGGTGTACGCATCTTTGTGTAGCCTGAGCACTAATGTTACCTGTACAGTTCTCCGAGATCAAACGAGGAGATATATACAAGGACTCTAGCGGTGTTTGTTACTCGTGGAGACTGTGCTCGAACGGGAAAGATGATACAGAGGCGGCTGTCTATCGCGCCGAACTTAACATTACTGGACCATTTGGGCAGAAGAAATTTACAGTCAAGACATATCGTGGGCGGAATGCGATGAAGGTATTACAAATAGGAAGATAATTTGTTTCGGTGGACTAATGATGCCAACGTCTCATTAGGAATGGCGTCGAGATTTCTTGAGGTGCTCTGATCCTGAGGACTGGTGCCGGTAAGGTTGTGTATCTTTTGATTATAGGTACTTTCTGAAGCATCCACGGTAGCGACATTCCATTATTCGGTTACAGTGCATCTTCTGTTCCTTTATTAATTTTCTGTGGAGGTATGTACCTATCAATAGAGCACTACTGACCCTTTTTAACATAGTTCTAGAGCTCGTCCCAATTGCACATGTTCAAGTTCCAGCCGGAATGACAAAGTATGTGATACGGCTGTATTTTGAAGGACTAAGGGTGAGTGACCCGCGTTTGCCAGTGGCCAGAAAGTGGACTTCCTAATGATGGTATAGAACACTTTGGGATGTCCTATGAATGAGATATGGATGGATCCTACAAACGGAAAGTTCTGTCGTGGACCAGCTGGGCCGGAATGCTGGAGCTGGATTGATAATTTGAACGGTAACACAATTCCTGCGGATGTCGACTTTCTCGAAGCAGACGTCCTCGTTCGGTATTTTTCCAGCGCGAAAAGTGATTGGAGCTCTCTTTTGGCGCTTTTTTATAGTAGTACTCTTAAACGTTCCAAGGATTCTCGATCAAATCATCCAAAAGTCATTTCAAGTTTATCTAGTTCAACAATTGCTTTCCACCGGAATGTAAGGTGGGGGCATTACGAAGGTTGTCTCAAGGAGAAGGAAGTGATTGGAGGTGGTTTAACAAGGTAAATATCCATTTCAACCAAATCACCCTTCAATCTTCTGATTCCGCTCTTTAGGTTTTGCCTTCAAGATGATCAACATCATTTTGAAGTGCGATCCCTCAGTGAAGGGTACTCGTGGCTTATGCAAGCTTTGAGCATTTTTCACGCTCATGGCATTTCGTTGGATGAAGACCTTTTTCAATACAGTGAGTAGCTAATTTTTTTTTCTTGGGTTGTTTTTTATCAAGCTAATGATCATCAGAACTCGTTTACGCTTACTTCAAGCTCAAAGGAACACTTAGAGGATCTCATTTTAGAGAACGGCGCCAACTAAACAAACCAATTTACTTTTTCCTCGAGGCTTGTCCTTCCCCAAATAGATGCTTCTATTTTTGGTCCCATGACCTGAACGGACAAAATCCCCTCTCATGGGACATGTACAAGTACCTCGGCCTTCCTTCCAAGCTCTCCCTCAAGGTGGTTTACTGGCGGTATGCATGGCCTACCAAAATCTACAAAGTCCTCCATGATTACCAAACTTTGAGGGGATTTGACCCCCGAACCACGGATTTTGCACAATTCATGGAGTCCCCGATCTGGGAAGTTGTACTTCCTGAGAACCAGTTTCAAGAACTTGACCAAGGTAATATCGATTCATTCTTGGGACCTGCCTCTAATATTTTTATTCTTTGCGGGTAGATGAACAAAAATCTCCTTCTGCATTTGAAAAATTATTGCTGGCGTTTAACAATGCCCTGCAATGCTCGGTGGAAGGTAAGCCTTGTTATTGATGGTCAATCATCCACCATGTGCATAAAACTTACAGATTTAGGAGATAAAAACCATCTGGAACAGCTCGATGATTACTCACTCAAGTTGTTATTTGATGGAAATCGAAAAAGAGGTAAAAACCTTGTTGTTCCCGCTAGACGGCTGTGTAATGAGTAGTCATGCCAGAATTCACTTTCGTTCCGGGCTCCTTCAATGCGGCCGTTGGGAACTCGTTAGCAGCATGTAGAGGTGAGGGATCTCTTCCTAATACTGCTAGAGTCCGCCGAAGCTCAAATCCTCTGGCAGTCACAAAACCTTTGCAGCCCAAACTGTTCGCCCTGTACGCTCACCTGTTTGCAGCGGCTGCAGATCAACCGAGGAATCCAGAACTTCTCCTCGATGTAGACTAATGGTTTGAATTTTTGGGCACAGCCGTATATCTCGAAAAGTCTTCAGTGTGCGAACCCGCAAGTCCAGAAGTCTATCAGCGTTTTGATAGTGATGATACTCCGAACGCAGTCATTTTCAACTCCCTCTGGCCCATCATGACATGCATCTTCCCATCACTCAATGGCCATTGATAGTCGTACATGCGCTGTACGGTCCTCCTCGCTCCCCTCGTAAATCTCAACGGCTTTAGCCTGCCGTTAGCCGACTCCTCTGGCAAACCATCGCCACCGAGTCATCCAACATTGAACCCTGCGGAAACGAGGATAGATGCATGTCCTAAAGCTATACATTTTCACGCACATACTCCCATCCCCTCGCGACCTTCATCAGCCCAAAAGGATTAACGACGGAACTAAGAAGGGACGAAAAACGAAAACGAAGCCTAGGCGAAACGAGCAAAGTTTGGGTATCTTCCTCCGTAACCGTTTTTCCACACTTCCCCTTAGTTCCCTTACGGTTCTCCATTGACGAGTCTAGATAACTCATACACCCATTCTTGTCTCTGTACCGTCGTTCCGATAGGCGGAAGAAGCGTCGTCAGGTTGTAGGAACGGAAGTAACGGGAGGATGAAAAAGTGTAGGGCGGATATCGACAACGAGACATATTGCATACAGTTGTGGCCCTCGTTTGCGAAGGGCTGTGCTCAACGCTGCTCTGACTTACGCGTATTCGAGGAGCTTCGCTCGTGAGGGTGGTTTTCTTCGACTTCGACACGGGTGGAGAAGGAGCAAGTTCAGCTGGAAGGAGGCGAGGGGAGATAAGTGGGAAGATCAAGTGAGGACGGTCTAGAGTAACCTCACAGTATATTAACCTTGGATCGCAGCGATTACCTTATGTTGTCCGTCTTTTCCAGAGCTATAAAAAACAATGCGAGTGCTTGTGTTGACAGCGCATAGATAATCTGCACAAATATTCTTTTGCTTTTAACGCGCAGACAACAAGTACCGTCAGAACTGAGTGAGTAAAGATAAATATGTAAGTGTCCAATGATACTTACCTCAGCAAGCCAAAGCGATGGCAAAAGCTGAGGTGGTATCATAACTGTCCGAATCTTAAATACTGTGAATACAGATTATTACCGAGGCGAAATCAAATTAGATATGTAAACAAAAGGGTAACCGATCTCTGCCGAAATCGGAAAGTAAGAAACCAAACTGAGATATCAAACCGGAAAATCAAACCCGAGTGCGTGTGGTGATTCACTTTCCAACATTTCCAACAGCTTTCGTAAAGTCAAAGTTGCTCTCCATCGCAGTGTGTTACACCCATGAAGTCCATGTATCTAGTCAATGTTGATTAGCTATCACATCGAGATGTTGCATTACAAAGACACCCAAGATGCCCACATAGCTCCTCCTTGGAATCTGTTCTGCCCAAGAGAAAACATGCCAAGTTGTCATTGTCTGAGAGTGACAGCAAATCATGCAAGCAACCCAGAAGATCATTGGCAAAGACAGACAGTCCTGCCACACCAGTATGAATATAGAGAGTGTTTCATGAATAATGTGGGACAGCTTTAGACAGATCATAGAAACTCATACTAGTTATAAAAGGCCTGCCCCCACCTGAAGCAGGCAGATATGAATTTATTCTGAAGCACTTGTTACTTTCATAAGCTAATTTTCCTTTACAACATGGCAGATTCAATAGGCTGCATTGGAATTAGTAGTCTATTCAAATCCAGGTCAAGTCAGGACTTCAGATAACTATGATTCATGGAGAATAGATATGTATTTACCAGAAAACTCTGTGATATTGTCTTTTACAGTAGAAACAAGAATCTTGTAAGAAGCCTAGAAATATATAGGGGAGGATTGAATAGACTGAAACTCCAGTTACCTTCTAGAGACTCATCTATCTGTCTGAATAAGTTCTGAGCTTCATTCCAACCAGCTGATTGTATAAATTCCTGGTCCATTTATAAAAAGTTGAATTTTTGAATGATGTGTTGAGCATCCCTTCAAGTATGCTAACCTGAGACTACAGATCTCATCAACATTTTATATTCATTAGAGTAATATAGCAAGATGAAAAAAAACAAAAGCTATAAATATAACTATTAGAATCCTTCATAAATTATACCTATAAATTGTAACTGGCCTCAAGTATTACCTTAGATTATAACCAGCCATAATCCTTATAAACTCTTAAATTTAATTATAACTGGGTAGTTGAGAGGACAAACAAATTTGGCACATAAAGTATAGTACCAGTTAGTTACTAATCAGTGCCTAGTAGTTTGAGCTGGGCGGAAACACCCAGCTTCCATCCTCTCTTGAAGTCCTTGAGTAACAGCCCCAATATCCTCACCTGCAGAGAAGCTCAAACATTTGGTGGGTCAATTGACATTACTGCAGGGATAAAAATGACAGTTGGTAAAGATAATATTCAGGGGAACAAGGGAGATGCAGGAGAAATCAAAAAAGAATTGATGAACTGAATTATGAAGTTTCAAAACATGCCACCCAAATTTCAGGACTTGATATAAAGTCTTACCAAAGGTTTAGTAGACTTGTGTAGTAGGTAAGTGAGGGACTGTGAAGATGCTGCAGTCTGATTAACATTTTAGTTAAATAGCTTCTCTTTTATTTGAGTGAACACCAAAAATTTGATTGTGGTTTCATTAACAGTTTTAGTCTATGAGAAATAGTTGTTGAATACAGTTTGGTTGTTGAACTGTGTTCAATGGTATCCAACACACCATTGAAGGCTCTCTGAAGCTGTCAGGCCTAGTCCTGGGAGCTGCTTTATCTTTTCAGTTGCTTAGAACATATGTCATTGTAAAGCTATAGTCCAAGGTCAAGGTTAAGTTTTGATGGCTTACTCTGAGTCAAATCACTAGGAGCAGGAGGGAGCTTTTAACCAGGGTGTATAACTAAAATACACAGTCACACATAGAGGAATAAAGGTTTTAAATTGAGGGCACTCTTTAGAATCTCTCTCTAGAACCAGAGTATCTTGTTCTACACACAACCACAGCTTTGAACACTTGAAAATGGAGACTAGCAAAAATAATGACCCATCTGCCACTGAATAATAGTTTAGGGATTCCATGTGTTCCAAAACACCTGAGGGTCCACCGATTGTGTCAAATTAAATTAAACAAACAGCAGTAAGCATTGTCTACTAGTTGAATGCATAAGGTTTGTAGTACCCAATCTGAAGCTGAAATTATTGGCCTCTGGTGGTTTGAATCATGTCATGTCATCATTGTTGAGATTTGGGCTGTGGAAGCAGCAAGCCTGTGCAAGTACTCTCACTGGTATTCCAGAACATTCTGTAGTGACTCAAGCTCCAAGCTTTTTACTTAGCATTCTCACTTATTGTAGAACATTCTAGATACATTGTAGAGTATATAATACATTGCAGAGTATATAAAGATGTAGATAGACAGTGGGCTCCCTCATTGCTTTGCCCTAATTCAAGTCAATCTCACCATTTAGTGAAATTGCAAATCTACTTTACTCCTCATTATCTAATCACTCACACCCGGAAATCCAACAATCATCACCTTTCCTGACACTACTGCAACACTGGTCATTGTTCAATTTACTTAGCACACCATCACCATCACCCTTTACTTGTCATGGTTGACCAGGTTGACCTCCACTGCCACCATTGACAATTATTTCCCCATCACTATTGCTCCCTTTCACCTCTTGTTTTTGTTTCTTTTCTAAACTATCATTTCACTTGCTTACATTCCCATGTGACTGGCTCTCATTATGGTTTAGACTCAACCAGCCCCTTGCCCACACCTCACAAACTTACTTTTTTAACTTCATTCTGTACTTGCTGAGACTTGTTTCTTTAATAATAACTTGGTACAACATGCCAGGGAACTGAGTGCTGTTGGAATTGTTGTTGGAATTGTGGTATTAGTCCCCAATTTATACTGAAGTATTAAACTCTAGAATGCTCACTTTTCTGACATTATACTATCAAAGTACAAAATAATGACATCTTTATCAACTGTTTGACTAGTAATTTTTGCATTCATGAAAATACAGCAATGATAGGTTTGGGTAGCACAAATCTGTTGGTAGATGCACCATCATTATATCATCAACTTGAACTACTTTGCATTCATTTTCAATAGGTCCCACATTATCAAGGACTTACATGGTGAACTGTACTTCTTTACATATTGGACAGCCCCACCACATAGCAGGATACCAGACATATGTTAAATGGGCTCTTCAGGTGTGCCTTCAATCTGTCAATGCATTATCATCTCAATTCAAATGAACTCACTGTAGAACTGGTTTTATGAAGCCTTTTGAGTCTGAGCAACTTCCCAGAACTCAAACTTGAGGATATGACCATATTCTCATTCATTGGTACTTTGGTCACCCTACCTGTTCTTTCAAGTATGTGAGCCAGTTTACAAGCAGGGGAGATTCCACAAAAATATTGTGGTTTATTGAGAAAAAATGTATGACAATATAGATCATATTCAAATTATAGTTATCATCCTTGGTGAAGGCTTTGAACTTTCAGAAGACTGGGGTGTACAGGAAAGGTCAAACTGGAGCAATGAATGTATGAGCTCTTAAATGTCACAAAGTGTGTACTATTCTTATTTTCCTATGGTCTCTTTTCCTTTCTCCACAATACACGATATCATCCTCATTTCTGTCACAAAGTGTGTACTACTCTCTCTATTTTCTTATGGTCTCTTTTCCTTTTTACAACGATACATGGTTATTACTGTTTCATCCCTTGATCTTGTCTTCATTTCGTTGTGTTCTGTTACTTTCCGCAACGTTCTATCAGTTTCCACATGATACCAGGTCACGACATCATAGGTCACATGCCAGGTAGTATATATAGGACGACTTGTCACCTAGTCCCCCATCTTGACCTCTTTGTCTTGGGACTAGGTGCATATTTGTACTTTGTAGGTTACTGGGTAGTATTGATCATCTTTGTCTTGGGACTAGTTGTTGACTGTCGAGCCTCAGCTCCAGTCTCTGTGTGTTTGCTACCGGTGCTTCATGTGGTGAAGCGCCGGTAGCAAACACACAGAGACTGGAGCAGAGGCTCGACAGTCAACAACTAGTCCCAATGACAAAGGATGATCAATACAGCTCGGTATCCTACAGAGTACAAATACGCACCTAGTCCCAATGACAAAGAGGTCAAGATGGGGGACTAGGTGCCAAGTCGTCCTATATATACTATCTGACATGTGACCTATGATGTCGTGACCTGGTATCATGCGGAAATGGATAGAACATAGCGGAAACCAATGGAACATAGTAGAATAAAGGTAAAAGATAAGGTCAAAAGATAAAGCAAGAATGATGTATCGTAGTAAAGGGAAAAGAGACTGTAAGGAGGTAAAAGTAAAATAGTACGCACTTCGTGACA
>MU127820.1:176901-210584 GCA_014904975.1 Marasmius fiardii PR-910
CCATCTTGACCTCTTTGTCTTGGGACTAGGTGCGTATTTGTACTTTGTAGGTTACTGGGTAGTATTGATCATCTTTGTCTTGGGACTAGTCATTGACTGTCGAGCCTCAGCTCCAGTCTCTGTGTGTTCACTACCAGCGCTTCACCACATTAGGTCAAGATCGTCTACTGCACAGGCACCCTTCCAATAAGGCTGTCTCTGCAGGCCGTACTGCTTCATCACGTCTCCAACATTTAGCACATCCAGACCCGACTCCAAAGAGGAATCTGAACAGGAGAAAGTTGATTGCTCCACACTACTGCACGCATACGACGTTACCGACGATGAGCACGTACATTTATCCGCCAACAGAGAGTGGGCCAGTTGCGACCAGAACCAGTGCCCAAACACACTTGTAAACTTGATCTCCAAACCACACAATCTAATCGACAACAACGGTAGTGTTCTCAAATTCGACTGTTTCATCCCAGTACTCCCACTGCTACCACCATCCCCACTCCCAGTCTGCCCAGTCACCCCCAGTCTATCCAGAACCCCTGGACACTCTAGGCCTGGGTCCCGTGTAGGTCGGCACTCTAGACCCACATCACGTATTTCGCCCATAGCTTCTCCCATACCCACATTAATACCCACACCTCGTGGACCTTCCGTATCCCCAGTTATTCCCCAAACACCATCTCCAGAACTACAACTACCCACTCCACCCCCAATTATGAACAACGAACAACTTGCCCACCTCTTAGAGGGCCTAAACACTGTCACCAATGCCCTGCTAACACAGACAACTCGATCAAAGGACGTTATCAGCAAACCTGAAGCGTTCAAGGGAGAAAAAGGCTACAACGCCCGACAATGGCTCAATCAGTTCGACAACTGGGCTAGGGAGCAGTCTGACTTGGTCCAAAATGATCCAAAAAAGATCCGAGCGGCCCTCAACCTGATGACTTCCAAGGCCGGCGACTGGGCGAACCAGTTCCTGGCCAAGTCAAACGATCCCACCAACACCGACCCGATCTTCAATGGCAGATGGGCTGATTTCACCACCGCTTTCAGGGGCCACTTTTCCTCTATCAACGAGGAGAAGCAGGCATTGGCCAATCTCAGGGTCCTGAGGCAAGAACAGAATGAATCCGTCTCCGACTATGCCCAGACATTCACAGAGCTGGCCAGTCTCACCTGTCACAAAGTGTGTACTATTCTCTCTATTTCCCTATGGTCTCTTTTCCTTTCACTACGATACATGACATCATTCCTGTTTCACCTCTTGATTCTATCTTCATTCCACTGTATTCCGTCACTTTCCGCTACGTTCTACCAGTTTCCATATAGTACCAGGTCACGACATCATAGGTCACATGCCAAGTAGTATATATAGGATGACTCGTCACCTAGTCCCCCATCTTGACCTCTTTGTCTTGGGACTAGTTGTTGACTGTCGAGCCTCAGCTCCAGTCTTGTGTGTTCACTACCAGCGCTTCACCACATTAGGTCAAGATCCTTTACTGCACGGGCACCCTTCCAATAAGGCTGTCTCTGCAGGCCGTACTGTTCCGCCATGTCTCCGACATTTAGCACATCGAGACCTGACTCTGAAGAAGAATCTGAACAGGAGAAAGTTGACTGCTCCACACTACTGCACACTTACGATGTTACCGACGACGAACACGTACATCTAGCCACCAACAGAGAGTGGGCCAGTTGTGACCAGAACCAGTGCCCGAATGCACTTGCAAACTCCATTTCCGAACTGCACAATTTAACTGACAACAACGGTAGCGTTCTCGAATTCAACCGCTTCATCCCAGTACTCCCACCATTACCACCATCTCCACTTCCAGCCCACCCAGTTACCCCCAGTTTACCCAGAGCCCCTGGACACTCTAGGCCTGGGTCCTGCATTGGTCAATACTCTAGACCCATATCAAATCCCACATTATGTACTTCCCCCACAGCTTCTCCCACACTGGCACCACTACCTGTACCTCGTGAACCCTCTGTACCCCCATCTGCTCTTGCCATTCATCCCAGAACCATCTTCTCTGTACCGAATTCGGTTATCACCCCCAGAGCTCCATCTCCAGAACCACGATCATCTATCCCACCCATAACCATGAATAACGAACAACTCGCCCACCTCTTGGAGGGCCTAAACACCATCACCAATGCCCTGCTAACACAGACAACTCGCTCAAAGGACGTTATCAGCAAACCCAAGGCATTCAAGGGAGAGAAAGGCCGCAACACTAGATGGTGGCTCAATCAGTTTGACAACTGGGCCAGGGAGCAGTCTGACTTGGTCAATAATGACCTGAAAAAGATCCGAGTGGCCCTAAACCTGATGATTTCCAAGGCCGGCGACTGGGCGAACCAGTTCCTGACCAAGTCAAATGACCCCACCAACGTCGACCTGATCTTCAATGGCAGGTGGGCCGATTTCACTACTGCCTTCAGGGGCCACTTTTCCTCTATCAACGAGGAGAAGCAGGCATTGGCCGACCTCAGAGTACTGAAGCAAGGATGGAACGAGTCCGTCTCCGACTATGCCCAGGCATTCACAGAGCTGGCCAGTCTCACCAAGCTCTTGGACTACGACCAACGTCAATATTTTGTAGAGGGACTCACATTGAAGGAAGTTGGTAGGATTAGCAGCAGCTGTTGCCACGACTGAGCTGAGAGACCTTAGCGAACTCATTGCTAGGGTGAACAAGCTGGACATCAGTATCAACAACCTGGCCCTGAACATTGGAAAAGGAGGCACCCGAGCACAGTCCAGCAGTGGAGGAGGAAGGGATCCGAATGCTATGGATGTTGACGCCACCTCAGCTTCGACCCAGAGGACAGGCACAAGGGAGGAGTTCGTGAGACAGATGAGGAACAGGTGCTTTGGCTGTGGTGGCCTGCACCTCAAGAAGGACTGTAATCGGGCATGAGGTGCCATGTGCAATTACTGCAAGAGGGTGGGCCATTTGGGACAGGTCTGTCAGGACAAGTTCATGGAAAAGGAAAGGGGGGGAGGACTAGCTGGAAGAGGTCGCCAATGGATCGCTGTGACTAACACAGAGGAGCACTTCTCGCTCTTTGATGAGGAAGGGGGGAGCCACTGTTCTCTGAATGACCCCATGGTCACCGTCATGTCTACCTCATCCCCAGTGCCCAGCAGCTTGACTGTAACTCTAGACAGTCAGAGACAGCTCACTGCCCAGATTGCTCAGCTCAATAGCCTTCTGGCTGGCCTCAGCTCCATCGTCAACAAGCCACAGGGTTTTTAGGGAAGACACCTGTCTCAGCTGCAACGAGAGCATCCCAGAAACCGATTGTAGTATGCCCGTCTTCGAACTATGACTCTATATCCTCATGTATTATTAACACAACTCGTGAATATACACCTTTATTATCACATTTCTGAGTATGCATGAAGATTGAGAATGGGAGACTACAAACAACAGCAGTGGCCATGGTGGATAGTGGAGCGACAGGCCTGTTTATGAGCAGGAGGTTTGTAGAAGAGAAGAATCTGTGGAAGCTCCAGTTAAAGAAGCCGATACAGGTGTTCAACATCGATGGTACCCTTAACCAAGCTGGCAGTATACAGGAGTTTGCACAGCTGGCAATAACAGTGGATGGACATAAACACTGGGTGCATTTTCTGATCACAGATCTAGGCGAGGAGGACGTGATATTGGGGTTACCCTGGCTGAGGAAGTTGAACCCAGACATAGACTGGTCGAGAGGGTTGCTATCGATAAGGACTCACAGAGTAATGGTAGAGGATATACCAGATAGGAAAGGAGAGGCCATTGGTGGGGTGACCCTCGGTGAAGAAGTACTAGAGGATACTCGGGAGGACGCAGTGAAGGAAACTCTGCTTCAGGATAATGGATGTAAAGGGCAAGAGGGGGCGGTACTGGAAGAGGAAGAGAAACAACCTCAACTCTGTGTTCTCAAGGCCAACCGATCACTTTATCGCAGCAGGGAAGGTAGCGGTATACCTGGACAACATCCTGGTGTTCAGTTTGGACTTATCAGAACATCATCATGTGGTTAAAGAAGTCCTCAAACGGTTACAGCAGAACAATCTATACCTCTGACCTGAGAAGTGCAAGTTTGAGAAAACAGAGGTGGAATACCTGGGTTTGTTGATAAGCGAGGGGAGAATATGTATGGACCCAGTGAAGGTAGCTGCAGTACAAGACTGGGCAACGCCGAAGTCAATACGTGACGTCCGTGGTTTCTTAGGATTTGCCAATTTCTACAGATGCTTCATCTGGAACTTCTCAAAGATCACACACCTGCTCAATGACTTAACACGCAAGGATGTCTGGTTTGATTGGGGAACACAGCAATGGCCAGCATTCGAAGAACTATGGACAGCGTTCATCTCAGTGCCTATTCTTGCTCTATGGGATCCAGATAAACCAACTGGGATAGAGGTAGATGCTTCTGGCTATGCTATGGGGGGAGCCCTTATGCAGCAGCAGGAAGACGGTACATGGCATCCTGTAGCATATCGCTCAGCTTTGATGCAACCAGCAGAAAGGAACTATCAGATCTACGATAGAGAAATGTTGGTGATCATAGAGGCCCTGAAGGACTGGTGTTACTTCTTAGAGGGTTTCTGTGGTGAGTTCGAGATCATTTCCGATCATAGTAACTTGGAATACTGGCGAACCACACAGGACCTCACACAATGTCAAGCTCACTGGTCTCTCTACCTATCCAGGTTCAACTTCCGACTGGTACACCATGCAGGGAAAAGCAACACTCAGGCTGATGCACTATCACATCACCGCATCCAAGATCATGAGGACAACCAGCAACAGATTGTGCTTTCACCCGATCGGTTTCACAAGATAGCTGTCTCCACCCTGGTCAACCCCCTGAAAGGACGAATCTGTTGAGCATCGGAAAGAGAAGTGGAAGTACTAGAAGAACTGAAGAAGCTGAAGGAGGGAGGTCTAAAGAGATTAGCAAATGGATTACCGGAATGGAAGGAGGATAATGGTCTGGTGTATCATCATGGCAGAGTCTATGTACCCCCAGACAAGGAACTACGACAAGACGTGCTCCAGCAGTGTCATGACTCCTCATCAGCAGGACATCCAGGACTTCACGCAACTTATGACCTAGTCACTTCTCACTTCTGGTGGCCAACAATACGATCATTCACTGAGAAGTATGTGGAAGGCTGCGACACTTGTGCACGGAAAAAGTTACAGTGGCATCCACGGGCAGTAACTCACCCACTGGACATACCAACGGGGATTTGGGAGGAAATAGGAGTAGACCTGATCACCCAGTTGCTGAAGTCAGAAGGATATGACACTATCTTGGTCTGCACAGACTTGTTCAGTAAGCAGATTCACGCTATTCCCTGCATGACCAGCATCACCATGGAAGAGGTAGTGGACCTTTACTATCGGGAGATCTTCCAACTTCATGGATTACCATTACGCTTTGTATCAGATCGCGGTCCCCAGTTCGCAGCAATGGTTATGAGGAAGCTCCTCAAGCAACTCGGTATCAAGAGTAACTTGACGTCTGGATACCATCCGCAAGCCAATGGACAGACGGAGCGGGCTAACCAAGAAGTAGAGAAATACCTCTGGCTGTACATAGGAAGGAGGCAGACGGATTGGGCAAAACACCTGCCAATGGCGGAATTTGTTATTAATTCCAAGACCCACTCCACACACAGTCTTTCTCCATTCGAGGCAGTATATGGATACCAGCCCTTATTCAACATACCCATGGGACAGTGTGCAGGATGGAAGGACATAGATGAGCAGATTGAGACACTGAAAGAGTTGCGAAAGGACACTCAAATGGCATTGGAAGCAGTGAAGAAGGAGCAGAAGGTGGCATATGAGAGGGGGAAGAAAAGAACTCATGTGTTCAAGGTTGGAGAATACATATGGTTGGACGCCAAAGATATTGACCTAAAGACACCAAGTCGCAAACTCTCAGATCGACAACTGGGGCCGTTCGAGGTACTAGAACATGTAGGAGATCTGGACTATCGTTTGAAGCTCCCTTGGGGGCGACACCGAATTCATCCAGTCTTCCACATTGACAAACTTTCTCCCTGGCAAGGCAACGATATCAATGGCGAATGACTATCACAACCTGGACCAATAGAATTAGAGGAGGACGGAGCAGTAGGAGAGTATGACATGGAGAAAATTCTCAACAGTAGGATTCACCAAGGAAAGTTACAGTACAAGGTAAAGTGGGAAGGCTGGGATGAAGGACATATTTTCTGGGAACTGGCAGAAAACATGGCAAATGCTCGGGAACTGGTGGAGGAGTTCCATACAGAGCACCCAGATGCGGTGGGGGAGTCGGACATACCAGTGCTGAAGAAGAAAAAGAAAAGGTCAAAGTGATAACCATTGAGGATGATGGTCTTAGAAGGGGGGTAATGTCACAAAGTGTGTACTATTCTCTCTATTTCCCTATGGTCTCTTTTCCTTTCACTATGATACACGACATCATTCCTGTTTCACCTCTTGATTCTATCTTCATTCCACTGTATTCCATCACTTTCTGCTACGTTCTACCAGTTTCCGTATGGTACCAGGTCACGACATCATAGGTCACATGCCAAGTAGTATATATAGGACGACTTGTCACCTAGTCCCCCATCTTGACCTCTTTGTCTTGGGACTAGTTGTTGACTGTCAAGCCTCAGCTCCAGTCTTGTGTGTTCACTACTGGCACTTCACCACATCACCAAGCTCTCAGACTATGACCAGTGGCAATATTTTGTAGAGGGACTCATGTTGGAGATGTGGAAGTTGGTAGGATTGGCAGCAGCAGTTGCCATGACAGAGCTGAGGGACCTTAGTGAACTCATTGCTAGGGTGAACAAGCTGGACATCAGCATTAACAATCCGGCTCTGAACATTGGACGAGGAGGTGCTCGAGCACAGGCTAGTGGCAGAGGAGAAAGAGACCCAAATGCTATGGATGTTGATGCCACCTCGACCTCGACCCGGAGGACTGGCACCAGGGAGGAGTTCTTGCGACAAATGAGGAGTAGGTGCTTTGGCTATGGTGGCCTGCACCTCAAGAAGGACTGTAATCAGGCATGAGGTGCCACGTGCAATTACTGCAAGAGGCCAGGTCATTTGGAACAGGTCTGCCAGGACAAGTTCATGGGAAAGGAGAGAGGGGGAGAACTAGCTGGAAGAGGTCGCCAACAGATTGCTGTGACTAACATGGAAGAGCACTTCTCGCTCTTCGATGAGGAAGGGGGGAGTCACCGTTCTCTGAACGACCCCACGTCCACCATCGTGTCCACCTCATCCCTGGCACCCAGCAACCCGACGGTAGCCCTAGACAGTCAGGGACAGCTCACTGCCCAGATCGCTCAGCTTAACAGCCTTCTGGCCAGCCTCAGCTCTGTTGTCAACAAGCCACAGGGTTTTTAGGAAGAACACCTGTCTCAGCTGCAACGAGAGTGTCCTGGAAGTCAAATGTAGTATGCCCATCTTCGAACTATGATTCTGTATCCTCATGTACCATAAACATGACTCGTGAATGTACACCTGCTTCATCACATTTCCGAGTATGCATGAAGATCGAGAATGGGAGATTACAAACAACAGCGGTGGCTATGGTGGATAGTGGAGCAACAGGCTTGTTCATGAGCAGGAGATTTGCAGAAGAGAAAAATTTACAGAAACTTCAGTTAAAGAAGCCAATACAGGTATTCAACATCGACAGTACCCTTAATCAGGCTGGCAGTATACAAGAGTTTGCGCAGCTGGCGATAACGGTGGATGGACACAAACACTGGATGGACTTTCTGATCACAGATCTAGGCAAGGAGGATGTAATATTGGGGCTACCCTGGTTGAGACAGTTGAATCCAGACATAGACTGGTCGAGAGGATTGCTGTCGATTAGGACCCACAGAGTAACGACAGAGGACGTACCAGATAGAGAAGTGGAAACAATTGGCGAGATGACTCTTGGTGAAGGGACACTAGAGGATACTTGAGATGACATGGTAAAGGAAACCCTGCACCAGGACGATGGACGTAAAGGGCAGGAGGAGACAGTACTGGAAGAAGAGGAGAAACAACCATGACTCTGTGTTCTCAAGGCCAACTGAGCACTTTGTCGGACCTGGTTGAGGCAGGGAATCACTAAGGATGTGAAGGAACAGGTTTGGATCGCAGCAGGATACACTTACTCCCAACAACTCGCAGAAGTGGCACAGAAACTCAAGCTGAAGAAGACGTTTGAGGAGATGGTCCCTGAGCATTATCAGGAGTACAGCAAGGTCTTTTCGGAACAGGAATCAGAACAGTTGCCAGCACACAAACCATGGGATCACGCTATCGAGTTCACTCCTGGGGCTCCAGAATCGCTTTGTACAAAAATTTACCCTATGTCCCCAGTAGAACAGGAAGAACTGGACCGATTTATTGAGGAGAACCTACGGAAAGGGTACATTCAACCTTCCAAATTGCCCATGGCATCTCCGGTGTTCTTTGTAAAGAAGAAAGATGGAAAGCTACAGTTCGTACAGGATTATCGATGGCTCAACGAGTTTATGGTCAAAAACTGGACACCACTCCCACTAGTATCAGACATCATCAACCGACTCCGCAATGCAAAATACTTCACCAAATTCGACGTAAGGTGGGGTTACAACAACGTACAGATTAAGGAGGGAGATGAATGGAAGGCAGGGTTTGCAACAAATTGAGGGCTGTTTGAGCCAACTGTCATGTTCTTTGGTCTTACCAACTCTCCAGCTACATTCCAGTCCTTGATGAACCTCATCTTTGCTGATCTTATTGCGGCAGAGAAGGTAGCAGTATACCTGGACAACATTCTGATTTTCAGTTCAGACTTATTGGAACACTGTCACGTGGTTAAAGAAGTCCTCAAACAGCTCCAGCAGAACGACCTGTATCTCTGACCTGAGAAATGCAAGTTCGAGAAGACAGAAGTGGAATACCTGGGTTTGCTGATAAGTGAGGGGAGAGTACATATGGATCCAGTGAAGGTAGCTGCAGTACGAGATTGGACAACACCGAAATCAGTATGCGATGTTTGTGGGTTCTTGGGATTCGCCAACTTTTACAGACGCTTCATCTGGGATTTCTCGAAGATTGCATGCCTGCTCAATGACTTAACATGCAAGGACGTCCAGTTTGATTGGGGAACACAGCAACAGGCAGCATTTGAAGAACTACGGACAGCATTTGTTTCTGCACCTATTCTCGCCCTATGGGATCCAGATAAACTGACTCAGATAGAGGTGGATGCTTCTGGTTATGCTACAGGGGGAGCCCTTATGCAGCAGCAGGAGGATGGTACATGGCACCCAGTGGCATATTGCTCAGCTTCGATGCAACCAGCAGAGAGAAATTATCAGATCTATGACAGAGAAATGTTGGCAATCATAGAGGCCCTGAAGGACTGGCGCTATTTCTTAGAGGGCCTCCACGATGAGTTCGAAATTATCTCTGATCACAGTAATTTGGAATATTGGCGAACCACACAGGACCTCACACGATGCCAAGCTCACTGGTCCCTCTACTTATCCCGGTTCAACTTCTGGCTGGTTCATTGTGCAGGGAAAAGTAACACTCAGGCCAACACACTATCACAGATACCACATCACCATGTCCAGGATCATGAGGACAATCGGCAACAGATCGTGCTTTCACCTGACCAGTTTCACAGGATAGCTGCTTTCACCCTGGTTAATCCACTGGAGGAACGGATTCGTCGAGCATCAGAAAGAGAAGCGGAAGTGTTAGAAGGATTGAAGAAGCTGAAGGAGGGAGGCCTGAAGAGATTAGCAAACAGATTACTGGAATGGGAGGAGGATAACAGTTTGGTGTACCATCATGGCAAAGTCTACATACCTCCAGACAAGGAGTTACAACGAGAGGTGCTTTGGCAGTGTCACGACTCCCCATTGGCAGGACACCCAGGACTCCATGCAACTTACGACTTAGTAACGTCTCACTTCTGGTGGCCAACGATACGGTCATTCACTGAGAAGTATGTGGAGGGCTGCAACACCATGGAAGAAACTACAGCGGCATCCAAGGGCAGTGACTCACCCACTAGACATCCCAACAGGGATTTGGGAGGAGGTAGGAGTAGACCTGATCACTCAGTTGCTGAAGTCGGATGGATACGACGCCATCTTGGTTTGCACAGACTTATTCAGCAAGCAGATTCATGCTATTCCCTGCATGACCGGCATCACCGTAGAAGAGGTAGCAGACCTCTATTACTGAGAGATTTTCCGACTTCATGGTCTGCTATTACGCTTTGTATCAGATCGTGGTCCCCAATTTGCAGTGATGGTTATGAGGAAACTCCTCAAGCAACTGGGTATCAAGAGCAATTTGACATCTGGATATCACCTGCAGGCAAATGGACAGACGGAGCGCGCCAATCAAGAGGTGGAGAAGTACCTTTGGCTATATGTGGGGAGGAGGCAGATGGATTGGGCGAAACACCTTCCAATGGCAGAGTTCATCATCAACTCTAAGACCCACTCCACACACGATCTTTCTCCATTTGAGGCAGTATACGGATACCAACCTTTATTCAACATCCCGGTGGGACAGCACGCAGGACAAAAAGACATAGATGAGCAGATTGAAGTGCTGAAGGAACTGCAGAAGGACACTCAAACAGCATTGGAAACGGTGAAGAAGGAGCAGAAGGCAGCATATGAGAGGGGAAAGAAGGGAGCTCACATGTTCAAGGTTGGAGAGTACGTGTGGTTGGATGCCAAAGACATCGACCTGAAGACACCAAGCTGCAAGCTTTCAGATCGACAGCTGGGGCTGTTCAAAGTATTGGAATGTGTAGGAGATCTAGACTATCACTTGAAGCTTCCTTGGGGGCGACATTGAATCCATCCAGTCTTCCATGTCGACAAACTTTCTCCCTGGTGCGGCAATGATATCAATGGAGAATGACCATCGCAACCAGGACCAATAGAGCTAGAGGACAGAGCAGTAGGGGAGTATGATGTGGAAAAGATCCTCAATAGTAGGATCCACCGAGGAAAGTTACAGTATGAGGTAAAGTGGGAAGGCTGGGATGAAGGACACATTTCCTGGGAGCCAGCAGAAAATGTGAAGAATGCTCGGGAACTGGTAGAGGAGTTCCATGCAGAACATCCAGACGCTGTGGAAGAGTCAGACGTACTAGTGCCAAAGAAGAAAAAGAAGAAGGCAAAGTGATAACCATTGAGGACAATGGTCTTAGAAGGGGGGTAATGTCACAAAGTGTGTACTATTCTTATTTTCCTATGGTCTCTTTTCCTTTCTCCATGATACACAATATCATCCTCATTTCATCTTGAGTATACCTTCATTCCACCGCTTTCCATTACCTTCTGCTACGTTCTATTAGTTTCTGCATGATACCAGGTCACAACATCATAGGTCACATGCCAGGTAGTATATATAGGACGACTTGTCACCTAGTCCCCCATCTTGACCTCTTTGTCTTGGGACTAGGTGCGTATTTGTACTTCATAGAATACTGGGTAGTATTGATCGCCTTTGTCTTGGGACTAGTCATTGACTGTCGAGCCTCAGCTCCAGTCTCTGTGTGTTCACTACCAGCGCTTCACCACATTAAACAAGTTCTGACCCAAACTAAATTTCCTGACTTTTTTTTATTAGACATCAATTCACCACTGTTTCAGAGTATATCGTCTTCAGAGTTCTGGCCTGACTTATTACTACAATATCTAAGTATTTTGCAAAGAGGAATGCTGTTGATGACCATTTTATAGCCAGGCTAATGGATGATCCCACATTGGACATGTGGTTCTATGACAGTATCATGCAGTCAGCACTATCCTTCAACAGTAATTTGAATGAGAGGAGACTGGATCTAAGTCAGTGTAGTAGTAAAGTTGTGGTAGCAGCTGTGTATGTACATAAAACAAAATTGACATATTACCTCGTGACCTGGGCCTTAGTCCTGCCAGCGGACCTCCGCTGGCCCACAAAACACAATGTTTATGAGCGACCAAAATGTGTATATAGTGTGGTAGCGAGCTAGGATGAATTTACAAAGTTTCTCGACATTTACTTTGTATTTTATGAATTTTCCCGCGCGCGAGTGACGCGGCGCAAGGTTTTTGAAGCCGCAACCTCATTTTTTGCGGTATCTCGGCGTCAGTGTGGTGATTGCTTGAATGGTGATCCTAAAAAAACCGCCTATACTAGCTGCAGTGTGCACTGCCTGACGGGATGTATTCCATCCCTCTTTTCCTTCACCAGGGGCACCCTTAGACCTTCATTCCGCCCTTTCTGAAAACACACACTGGCACCGCCCATTGTCGTCTTCTTTCCATCCTTCCGCGATGCCCAGCAACCATAACCGAAACGAGATATTGAACCATGCATCTGGAGCCACGATTCACAGCAGCTCCATTTCCAACATTGGAAGAGACCAGTACAATCATTGCACAGTTCAGCAGACTATCGTTCACGCTCGACAGAAGGATTTGAAAATTGGAATGCATTTACCAGAACTCTCTCAGGTTCGGGTGTATGCATCTTGTCTAGCCTAGCACTAATGTTATCTTTACAGTTCTCTGAGATCAAACGAGGAGATATTTACAAAGACTCTAGCGGTGTTTGTTACTCGTGGCGATTGTGCTCGAATGGGAAAGGCGACACAGAGGCGGCTGTCTATCATGCCGAACTTAACATTGCTGGACCGTTT
Organism: Marasmius fiardii PR-910; assembly: GCA_014904975.1. NCBI lineage: Eukaryota > Fungi > Basidiomycota > Agaricomycetes > Agaricales > Marasmiaceae > Marasmius > Marasmius fiardii. Next base: position 189,631 of record MU127820.1, read on the forward strand.
GGGCAGAAGAAGTTCACGGTCAAGACATATCGTGGGCGGAATGCGAAGAAGGTATGAACGGGTGGGAAGATGATTAGTGTCGGCGGACTCACGAGTGCGTCATTAGGAATGGCGTCAAGACTTCTTGCGGTGTTCTGATTCTGAGGACTGGTGCCGGTAAGTTGTGTTCCTTTTGATTACGCGTATATACTGAAACGTTTCGGTAGGGACATTCCATTATTCGGTTATAACACGTCTTCTGTACCTTTATTGATTTTCTGCGGAGGTATGTTTTCATCAACAGAGCATTCCCAACCCTTGTTAACATCGTAGTTCCAGAGCTCATCCCAATTGCACATGTTCGAGCCAGGTTGCCGACGGCCATGATGCGGCTGTATTTTGAAGCACTGAGGGTGAGCGACCCACGTTTGGGAGAAAGTTGACTTACTGATAATATGATAATCACGGTATAGAACACTTTGGGTTGTTCAATGAATGAGATCTGGATGGATCCTACAAACGGGAAGTTCTCTTGTGGACCAGCTGGGCCTGAATGCTGGGATTGGATTAGTGTTTTGAATGGTATCAAAATTCCTGCGGATATCGGCTTTCTCAAAGAAGGTGTCCTTGTTCGGTATCTGTCCAGCAAGAAGTACGACTCTAGCTTTCTTTCGGCGCTTGTTTATACTAGTCCCTTCGAGCATGCCAAGAATTATCAATCGAACCATTCAAAAGTTATTTCAACTCTATGTGATTCAACAATTGCTTTCAACCAGAATGTAGTGTGGAAGGATTATGAAGGTCATTGTTTTGAGAGGGCAAAAGTGATCCAAGGTGGTTTAACGAGGTAGATATCAGTAAAAAATCAATTCATCCTTCAACTTTCTGATTACACTCTTTAGGTTTCGCCTCAGAGATGACGAGCATCATTTTGAAGTGGAATCTGGGATCCCGGCACACTCTTGGTTTGCACAAGCCTTGAGTATTTTTCACGCTCATGGCATTTGGCTGGATGACGACCTGTCTCAATACAGTGAGTAGATTTCAAGCATTGATCGATCTCTGGCTAATGGTCATCAGAGTTCATTGACACTTTCTTCGCGCTGGAGGGAACACTCAAAGGATCTAAATTCAAAGAACGGCGTCAACTCTTTGGAACGATTTACTTTTTCCTCGAATGTTGTCCTTCCCCAGATGGACGCTTCTATTTCTGGTCTCATGACCCAAGTGGACAAAAACCTCTCCCGCGAGACATGTGCAAGTACCTCGGCCTTCCTTTCAAGCTCTCCCTCGAGATGGTTTACATTCAGAGTACATGGCCTACTGAAATCTACAAAGCCCTCCATGATTACCAAATTTCAAGGGGATTTGACTCCCGAACCACGGAATTTGCACAATCCATGTATTCTCCGATATGGGAAGTTGTACCTCCTGAGAGCCGATTTCAAGAACTCAATGAAGGTAGTAGTTATCAATTTTTTATACCTGTCCGAGCTGCTTTTACAATCTGTTCTTTTTATTCTGTGTGGATAGACGGAAACAATCTTCCTTCTAGATCCAAGCGATTGTCATTAGAACTTAACAATCCCCTACAATGCTCGGAAGGTAAGCTTCATTATTGACGGTCAAACAAACACATAAAACTTACAGGTCCAGGAGATGACAACCATCTGGAACGGCTCGATGATTACTCACTCGAGTTGTTATTCGATGGAAATCAAGAAAGAGGTAAAAATCTTGTTGTTCACGCTAGACGGATGTGTAACCAGTTGTCATATCAGAATTCACTTTCATTCCAGACTGCTTCACTGCAGTCGTTGGGAACTCGTTAGCGGCCTACCAAGGTGAGAGATCTCTTTCCTAATACTCCTAGAGTCTTCCGAAACTCAATTTTCTCGGACAGTCACAAAATCTATGCATCTTCCCAAACTGTTCGCCCCGTATGCTCGCCTGCTTGCGGCGGCTGCAGAACAACCGAGCAATCAGGAACTACTTCTCGATGTAGACTAATGTTTACATTTTTGGGCACAGCTGTATTTCCCGCAAAGTCTCTATAGTGTGCGAATCTGCAAGTCCAGAAGTCCGTCGGCCTTTTTTACAGTCATATTCCGAACACAGTCATTTTTACCTTATTATCATTCGTACCCCCCTCTGCCCCATCATATGCATCCTCCCATTACTCAATGGCCATTAATAGTCGTATATGCGCCGTACGGTCCTCCTCGCTCCCCTCGTAAATCTTCACGGCTTTAACCAGCCGTTAGCCGAGTCCTCAAACCACCCCTTCGTCCCTTTCCTCAACAAATTTTAGCCACCCAGCCATCCAACATCGAACCTTGTGGAAAAGGGAATAAATGCATGCAGTCCTGCAGCTATACACTTTCACACACATACTCCCATCCCCTCGTGCCCTTTTCCAGCCCAAAAGGATTAATGACGGAACTAAAAAGGGCGAAAACGAAGCATAGGCGAGCAGGGGTTTCGACATACCCCTGTTCTTCTCCGCATCGTTTTTTCCGCACTTCCCTGGGTTCCCCTACGGTTCTCATGGACGAGTCCAGATACCTCATACACCCATTCTTGTCTCTGTATTGTCATCCTGGTAGGCGTAAGCAGAAGCGTCGCCAAGTCGTAGGAACGGAAGTAATGAGAAGATAAAAAAGTGTGGGGTGGATATCGATATCGACACCGAGACATATTACATACGATCGCGGATCTAGCCCTCATTTTCAAAGGGCTACGCTCAATGCTACTGTCTTACACGTATTCGAACAGCTTCGCTCGTGGGGGTCTTTTTTTTTCAAATTTGAAATCGGGCAGATAAGGAGCAAGTTTAGCTTGAAGGAGGTGAGGAGAAATCGGTGGGAAGATCAAGAGAGGACGGATTAGAACGGTAACCTCACAGTACATTGACCTCGGACCGCAGTGATTACCTTATGCCATCCGTCCTTAACCAGAGTTATCTGGATCCTTCTGTGCAAACGATGCGAGTACTTTTGCTGACGGCGTATACACAATATGTATAAATTTCCTGTTACTTTCATAAAGTCGAAGCTGCTCTCTATCGGAGTGAGTGAGTTATGTCGATTAGCTATCACCTTGACAGGTTGTATTACAAAAATACCAATGATACCCACATTCGACTCGTTTTTCAATCTCCTTCATTCCACGGTCCTTCCGCCAACATTGTGTCATTACTACAAAATCCTGCGATCACAGATGTTGGGTTGAAAAAAAGCACGTACCGGGAAATAATCCGTGATCATATCCTCAAAATTTTGTCTTATTCCCCACCCACGCCATTCCCGACCCCTTCACCAACACTGATAAAACCATTCTCAGGCTCATCTCCATCATTGCCGAATTCTTCCCAACGCAATTCGTAGGACCAGTAGAGAACACAAAAGGCAGGAGTACTGTGCTTGTAGTTTCCGCCGTCCTGGAATATACCGCGTTCGAATCGAGTTCTTCCAGATTTGTTAAGCCATCACTCGGGTATGAATTCGTCGTGAGGAGAAGCTCCACGTGTTTCGGTGTACCGTATAAGTTGGGATTAATGAGGTTGTTTTTGGTGGAACGTATCTGATGATTCGAAAACCGTCCTCGAGTCCGCTGACCACCAAACAACTTCAACTTACCCCAGACCTATCATCAATCATCCTTCCGGAAGTGCCAGTTGCAATCCCTCTTGGACTACTGTTCGGTATAGGTGGCCAAAAGTTTTACTGATATGGGGGGTTCGTTTGTGTTAGGTCTTTACATCGATTCGAGAAATTCCCTGCTTATATGACGGCATTCAGATAAATCATTTTAGCTAGAACACTACCTTAAAGAAAAGAAGCAAACGCACCTATTCAAACAACATCTCTATTCTTCTTTAATACGTGCTCGCCTGCACAATCCTGATGCTCTCTCAACTTTTCAACCGCAGATACCTCGCACAACTTTTCAAAACGACTCGTACCTTTTGAGATCCTGGGGGTGATCATGTCGGTTGAGATTGAGGGAAGGTGCAGTTGTGATCGGTCGGGCTCATTGCAGATGAATATACAGCCAAAATTTGGAAAATGACATGGCGTGATTTGAGTAGAAGTACAGAGCAGGTGAATTACAGTGGCGATAAGCGCGGTCATGGTGGTAGAGAACAGAGATTCAACTAATCATATGATCTAAACTTCAGTTGCTTCGTCCCGAAGGAGGGTTGGTGGAGTGAGTCATGTCGAGTGTTGGAAACTCCCTACTTTTTCAGGCAGCTGTCTCCAGACTATGATAGTGTTCAACAAGTTACACCTTTTTATACGACTCTTTCGACTTACTCATCCCGACTTCATGTAGGTAGATATTACTCTTGTCTACTTGCATATGTATGTGGTCTATAAGGTTTTAGATGAACCGAGCAAATACCATTCCTCACTTTTTATTCACAACATCTCCTCACTGTTCCTTGTTCATTCATTCCTAATGTAGTCAAAGTTTCGGGTACAACTTGGAAACAAGCCGAATGATGAAGAGAGATGGACGAGCACTACATCACAGCAGAAACACACGCTGTTTGGATTTGATGCGTCAACGCGCTGCACAAGGTCTTCCTGGATCTGGTTCCAGAATAAATAAATGATTCAAAGCCCTTAGTTGCCTCGCGGGCAGCCTCTAGTTGAAGTTTTTACCATGCCAAAGCACTGTGTTGGAGTGCGTTACAGTCTTCTCGGGATAAAGAGTCGAGGTAATCGAGGGGTGAGCCTTCTGACTTTGAGGGGGAATGACAGAGAATGTGTGGTAAAGAGCGTTTGGAATTCGGCAGTATATGAAGATAAAAAGGGTTGGCCACTGTGCACGACATGCAACCTCGACGTCGGCAACAACGGCTGGACAGTGGTGGAAAAAATCTGCCCGGATAAGGCAGTTCTATTTTAGGCAGTCGCCAGATGGGGAACGGAAGGGCGGTCCGTCGTCACCGCTCGATCATAAGAACCCTTCTGCGCCCGGCAATTTCCATTTTACAGGCCTAATCCTACCTACCAGTCGCGACCTGAATTCTCATGCTGATTTCCACTCCAAGTATTCAAAACGCGGGGAGCAGCCTCTAGTAGGCTCGATGACCTTACTTCTTGTGCAAGGGACTCTCTTCAAAACCATCTAACGTCCGTAACCGTATTTGTCGACGAGGGACGTGGCCACAGCACTCGAGAAATAATAGCCGATGAATGGGCCTGTGGTCGATACAGCTTAGCGTAAACGAGACGAGGCCTTTTTGAGTTTGAACGACTTACCCTATCAACATTTAGAGAAACCACCGAGAACCCAAACTACTGTCTATAAGACATCCGTCGAGAGCCATGTCATGACTACGATCCCATATCCCTCTCCCTCTCATCTTCATGTCGTCTTTCTTCATAGTCTTTACATGCGTGTTGACAAGTGCATCTCCGCGTACTTTATTCTGAACAGAGAATGAATATTGCGGACCAATGATAGTCAAGTAGAGACGTATCATCTTATCTTTCTCGTATCTTCTCCAACGTTTCCCTCAGCCTCTTCTGTTGATATCATGTTGACCACTCACCATCTCTCTCTGACGTCGCCTCAACATACAACTACACTCGACCGACAGCGCAACACCCATTTGTGGTGAGTGAATTTCTCGAAGACGATCCGGGTCGGAGGATGGTGCCGATGGCGGAGATTAGGTGAAGGGATGAGTTTTTGCAGGTCCTAGGGGCAGGTGGTTGGGGTTGGCCATCAACTTTTTGAACTTGACATCCATAGTAGGATAGGCTCATACAGATACCTCCGAATTCCAAAGTTGAAAAGCTCTTCTTGTGACGTTCTTGCGTCCATGTATTATCTACATCTGAATCACAAGTTTCTGTATTGCCCATCCTGAGAAATCCTTTAGTTCTATGTCACTACAACCTCTCACACTCCTACCGCCCTTTCTCACCACCCCTCTGTATGTTGAATGTTAAGAAAGTCGAAAAAACTGGTGGGGGCGTCCGATCGAGCGGACGCTGTCGCCTGGCAGGCGGAGTTTGAATTTTCGTGAGAATTGCGTTTGGACAAATTTCAGATTTTAGGATTGAACATTCGACTCGGAATTTCATTTCGCAGAATTCCACTTCCATCCGAACGGCCGCCTCGGACCTCAACACTTTTTCTTCATGCTCAAGAAATTGCTTCACTTCATAAACCTGCTGTGGTTTTTGACATATGGCAGGAAGATTAAACTAACGTCGTCATTGTTGGAATATGAACAGTGTTGCGGCAGAAGCGACGTAGCTTTGATTCAGTAAGGCCTGGGCCTGAGGCCTTGATATTGGAGTTTGAGAACGACACGCGCTTTTTCGGCTACATGAAACAGTAGCCTACATGAGCGCTACATAGAGTGTCGGAAAACTGAATGTGCGCGCTGCAATATACAGTTATTGCTTCTTACTGCACCACCAGCCCCATTGTCCCGGTTATGCTTAAATAACACCACACATTGTCGCCCTCCTCTTCTCATTCTTCCGCGATGCCCAACAGCCGTAACCGAAACGAGATATTGAACCATGCATCTGGGGTCTCGATTCATAGTAGCTCCATTTCCAACGTTGGAAGAGACCAGTACAATCATTGCACGGTCCAGCAGACTATCGTTCACACTCGACATAGAAAAGATAAAATTGGAATGCATCTACCGGAACTTTCTCAGGTTTGGGTGTATGCATCTTGTAGGCTAGCCTAGCACTAATGTTATTTATACAGTTCTCTGAGATCAAACGAGGAGATATATACAAGGACTCTAGCGGTGTTTGTTACTCGTGGCGACTGTGCTCGAACGGGAAAGATGATACAGAGGCGGCTGTCTATCACGCCGAACTTAACATTACTGGACCATTTGGGCAGAAGAAATTTACAGTCAAGACATACCGTGGGCGGAATGCGAAGAAGGTATGAAACGGGTGGGGAAATGATTCGTATCGGCGGACTGACGAGCGTATGCATCAGGAATGGCGTCGAGACTTCTTGAGGTGCTCTGAGGACTGGTGCCGGTGAGTTGTGTTTCTTTGATTACAGGTACTTGCTGAAGCATTTCGGTAGGGACATTCCATTATTTGGTTATAACACGTCTTCTGTACCTTTGTTGATTTTTTGCGGAGGTATGTTTTCACAATCGATGCAGCATACGGACGCCTTGTTAACATTATAGTTCTAGAGCTCATCCCAATTGCATGTGTTCAAGTTCCAGTCGGAATGACAATGTATGTGATGCAGCTGTATTTTGAAGGACTGAGGGTGAGTTTCCCACGGTTTGGCAGAAAGTTGACTTTGTAATAATAATGGTATAGAATACTTTGGACTGTCCTATGAATGAGATCTGGATGGATCCTTCAAATGGGGAGTTCTGCCGTGGACCAGCTGGGCCTGAATGCTGGGATTGGATTGATGACTTGATGGGTATCACCATTCCTGCGAATGTCGACTTTCTCAAAGAAAACGTCCTCGTTCGGTATTTATCCAGCAAGAAAAATGATCGGAGCTTTCTTGCAGCGCTTATTTATAGTAATCTTGAGGATGGCAAGAATTTTCGATCAAATCATCCAGAAATTGTTTCAAGTTTATCTAGTTCGACAATTGCTTTCAGGCCGAATGTAAGGTGGATGAATTACAAAGGTTGTTTCAAGGAGAAGAAAGTTGTCCAAGGTGGTTTGACAAGGTAAATATTGAAAAATCAACTCGCTCTTCAATGTTCTGATTCCGTTCTGTAGGTTTTGCCTCAACGATGGTCAGCGTCTTTTGGAAGTGCGATCTGTTGGCGAGGCGTACGCGTGGCTTATGCAAGCTTTGAGTGTCTTTCACGCTCATGGCATTTCATTCGATGAAGACCTGTCTCAATACAGTGAGTGGCTTTTAAGAATTGAACAAAGTCAAGCTAATATATCGTCAGAGCTTGTTTACCCTCGCTTGTGGCTCAAAGGAACACTTGAAAGATCTAAATTTAGACAACGATTCGGACCAATTTACCTTTTCTTCGAGCCTTGTCTTTCCCCGGATGGACGCTTCTATTTTTGGTCACATGACCCAAACGGACAAGATCCCCTCTCGCGTGACATGTGCAAGCACCTCGGTCTTCCTTTCAAACTCTCCCTCCGAGAGGTCGTTTACTATGAGAAGACATGGCCAACAAAAGTCTACAAAGCACTCCATGATTACCAAATTTTGAGGGGATTTGACCCTCGAACTACAGATTTTGCACAATCCGTGGGAGTAATAATCTGGCAAGTTGTACTTCCTGAGAACCGATTTCAAGAGCTTGACCAAGGTATTGTCGATTCATTCTTGGGACCTGCCTCTAATAATCCCCGGTTGTGGGTAGAAGAACAGGAATTTCCTTCTGCATCTGAACAATTGTTGCCAATGCCTAACAATGCCCCGCAACACTCGTTGGAAGGTAAGCCTCGTCAATCCTCCACTGAATGTGTAGAACTGACAGGGTCAGGAGATGACAACCATCTAGAACAGCTCGATGATTATTCACTCGAGGTGTTATTCGATGGAAATCAAGAAAGAGGTAAAAATCTCGTTGTTCACCGCTAGATGGATGTATAACCAGTTGTCATATCAGAATTCACTTTCATTCAAAGCTCCTTCAATGCGGTCGTTGGGAACTCGTTAGCGGCCTACCAAGGTGAGGGATCTCTTTCCTAATACTCCCAGAGTCTTCCGAAACTCAATTTTCTCGGACAGTCACAAAATCTGTGCAGCTTCCCAAACTGTTCGCCCCGTACGCTCGCCTGCTCGCGGCGGCTGCAGAACAACCGAGCAATCAGGAACTACTTCTCGATGTAGACTAATGTTTACATTTTTTGGGCACAGCTGTATTTCCCCGCAAAGTCTCTACAGTTGTGCGAATCTGCAAGTCCAGAAGTCCGTCGGCCTTTTTTACAGTCATATTCCGAACACAGTCATTTTCACCCCTCTATTATTTGTACCCCCATCATATGCATCTTCCCATCACTCAATGGCCATTAATAGTCGTATATGCCCCGTACGGTTCTCCTCGCTCCCCTCGTAAATCTTCACGGCTTTAACCAGCCATTAGCCGAGTCCTCAAACCACCCCTTCGTCCCTTTCCTCAAATGTATTTTAACCACCCAGCCATCCAACATCGAACCTTGCGGAAAAGGACGAGTCCTGCAGCTATACACCTTAACGCACATATTCCCACCCTCTCGTGACCTACGTCGGCCCAAAAGGATTAACGACGGAACTAAGGGCAAAACGAAGCCTAGGCGAAACGAGCAAAGTTTGGACCATCTTCCTCCGTAACCGCTTTTTCCACACTTCCCTTACGGTTCTCATTGACGAGTACAGATACCTCACACTCCCATCCTTGTCTCTGTATCGTCATTCCAGGAGAAGCGTCGCCAGGTCCTAGAAATGGAAGGAATGGGAGGACAGAAAGCATGGGATGGATATTGACAAACGAGATATTGCATGCGGCCGTGGCCCTCGTTTGTGAAGGGTTATGCCCAGTGCTATTCTGACTTACGCGTATTCGAACTGCTTCGTTCGTGGGGTGGGTGTTTTTCTTCGACTTCGTCACGGGCAGAGAAGGAGCAAGTTTAGCTGGAAGGAGGCGAGGGGAGGTAAGTGGGAAGATCAAGAAAGGACGGTTTAGAGTGACCTCACATTACGTTGACCTCGGACCGCAACGATTACCGTATGGCGTCCGTCTTCGCCAGAGCTATCTGGATCCTTCGATGCTAACGATGCGAGTATTTGTGCTGACGGCTTACACACAATATGTACAAATTTCTTGTTACCTTTTGTAAAATTGAAGTTGCTCTCCATCGGAGTGAGTTATATCCATGTATCTAGTTGATTAGCTATCGCATTGGCAGGTTGTATCACAAAAATACCGATGATGCCCACATTCGACTCTTTCTTCATTCCACTGTCCTTCCGCCAGCATCGTCCCATTACTACAAAGTCCGAAAGGTTGATGAGATCACAGAAGCCGGGTTGAAAAAAGCACATACCGGGGAATAATCCATGACCATATCCTCAAAATCCCCACCCATGCCGTCTCCGACCCCTTCACCAACGCCGATAAAGCTTGTCTCCATCATTGCCAATTTTTTCCCGAATCCCAACGCAATTCGTAGGACCAATAGAGAACGCAAAATAAAAGGCGCGCGAGCATTGTGCTTGTAGTTTCCGCCGTCTTGGAAATATACGCCGTCTTGGAAATATACCGGGTTCGAATCGAGTTCTTCTAGGTTTGTTGAGCTATCGCTCGGGTGTGAATTCGTCGTGAAGAGGGAAGTTTTGCGGTTTCTCGGTGTACAGAGTAAAGTTGAGACAGTGAGTTTGGTTCTGGGAGGAACGTGTCTGATTTAATCAAAATGGTCCGCGAGGCACCAAATAACTCAAGACCCCATACCTGTCGTCAATTCATCATTCCGAGAGCTTCAGCTGGAATCCCTCTCGGACTACTGTTCAGTACAGGTGGCTCAAAGTTTTACTGCTACGGGGGGTTAGGTGTTTGTGTTAGGTCTTTACATCGATTCGAGAAATTCCCTGCTTATATGACGGCATTCAGATAAATCATTTTAGCTAGAACACTACCTAAAAAAAAGAAGCAAACGCACCTATTCAAACAACGTCTCTATACTTCTTTAATACGTGCTCGCCTGCACGATCCTGTCAACTTTTCAACCCTAAATATCTCGCACAGCTTTCCAAAACGACTCGTATCGACGATTTTTGAGGTCCTTGGGGGAGTGTCGGTTGAAGTTTAGGAGAGGTGCAGCTGTGATTGGTCGAACTCATTACGGGTGAATTTGAAATACGGCGTAATTTGAGTATTGTGAGTCGTCTAAGTACAGAGGACGTCGAAACGAATGTGGTGGTGATAGGCGTGATTATGGTGGTTAAGAACAGAGATTCGCATTGTAGACGTAAACTTCAGTCGCCTCGCCTATACCCCGAGATTCTCGAGGGCAGTACAGCGAATGGTACCGAGCCTAACATTGTCTGCGCTAGTTTCTCTACGAGCAAAAGAGCGGCTGACAAATGAAAAAAGAGGCATTATATCTTCATATGATATCTAACGCAATCCTATTTAGTCGCGACCTGAATCCCTGTGAGCCGCGACTTCTCATGTTATTTTCCACTCCAAGGACAAGGTAGTGGGAGGGACGTCTGGTCGGCCACGATGACCTTATTACTTGCGCAAGGAGCAAGACTCCGTTTAAGGGTATCTACCAGCATCGGGATAACCGCAATTTTCGACGAGGGACGTGGCCAAAGCATTTGAGGATCAGACTGGCTGATCAATGCGCCTGTGATCAATACAGCTCAGCGTAACGAGGCCTTTTCAGGTGTCAATGGCTTACCCTATTGACGAAAAAACTACCTCTCTTCCCGGTCGATAACTCGTCCATAAAAAATCCGTCGAGAGCCATATCATGACTATGTAATACCGTTCTCCCTTTCATCTTCCTCGCCTTTTTTACATGCGTACCTCCGCGTACTTTAGTTTGAACATAAAAACGAATATTACGGGTCAAAGATAGTCAGGTGGAGACGTACCGGATGGTCAAGAGCGTTCTGCCTTAATTCCTCATATCTTCGCTGACCTTTACTAATTCCCTCTTCTGCTGATATTGGGTCCTCGGGATTTACAGCTTCTGTTTCTTGCCAGATACCTGAACAGCTAGACGTTGGTGCCGCTATAAATAGCGTTTTGGTTCATAAAGGGGTATCTACATTTCTTGGCTGGGGTTGTAGACCGAGGAAATTGTCGACTTTTCATTGGCTTTCCTGGGTCGAAATCTAGATAGTTGATGTCAACGCGTTGAAAAAGGTAATCAGGTGGCTAGGAACTCACTGCCCAGCGATTCCGATGAAAATGGTAGTTTGACCAGCCACTTGCCTCGTTCAAGAGCCCTCGCTTTGCCTGCTTCCTGTCTGACAAAATTCAAAAGAGAAAATCAATCACGAAAAGGAAGTCTACTCACCTCTGCATCTTTTTTCGTCGCATTCCTCCTGCTCAAGAAACAACTTCACCCCATCTACTTCATCCGGTCTTGATATCTAGCGAGAAGAGGTATTGAACTACCATCGCCGTTGTCGTCAAAATATGAACCGTGTTGCGATGGACCTAGATTTTTTTGGTTGACGTTTCCGCAGGTTCAGGTCCTGTTCGTGAGGCTGCTAGGTCTGGCGGTAGAGCTGTCATTATCATCCTCAGGACCAGTGGCGTGTTGTTTTGATAGTTCTGAGAGGAATGAAGACCTGCAACGGCGACCTCTTCCATTGCCGTTGTACGTTCCTTCAAATCTAGGAAATTGTAGGAACCAAAAATCATATTCACCCTGACGGAGTCGCTCTCTTGAGATGTTGCAAATAGAGGTAGAAGCTGAGAGCCAGTCGACGAGACGAGAGTTTGAGAGGCGAGAATATTACGCGGTTGTTCGGCGATACCAAACTCTGGCGTATCTGACTCAAAATTGCCCACTTCTACTTCCGAACGACCACCTCGTTTCTGCAGCTCCTGATATATGATATCTCGCCATGGCCAGCCAGTACTTGCCAGTGCGGTGATTGGTTGATCATATGATGTTCATTTTATAAGTAATGAGAAGACCGACTACGTTGGCACTGCCTGATGCGCCTCTGTCATGCAATGTACAGCTTTCGCTGAACACGCGTTTTCCCTGCCTCCCTTCCTTCTTATTATCGGACCACCAGGGCACCCTCAAATCTTATTCCGCTCTTTCTGAAAGTAACAGACCACCCATTTCCGCCCTTCTCTTCCCATCCTTCCGCGATGCCCAATAACCGTTATCAAAACGAGATATTGAACCATGCGTCCGGAGTCATGATTCATGGGGGCTCCTTTTCCAACGTTGGAAGAGACCAGTACAATCATTACACGGTCCAGCAAACTATCGTTCACACTCAACAAAGGAAGGATCTTGAAGTTGGAATACATCTACCAGAACTTTCCGAGGTGCGTGTACATATCGTTCAATCCTAGATTGGATCTAAACCTGTCTTTTGATAGTTTACCGAAGTCAAACGTGGGGATATATACAAGAATCCGAATGGCGTTTGCTATTCGTGGCGATTGTGTTCGAACGGGAAGGATAACACAGAGGCGGCTGTCTATCACGCCGAGCTCAATATTGCTGGACCCTTTGGGCAGAAGAAGTTTACGGTCAAGACATATCGTGGACGGAATGCGATGAAGGTGTGAACGGAAAGATGTGATTTGTATCGGCGGACTCACGAGTGTGTGATTAGGAATGGCGTCGAGACTTCTTGCGGTGTTCTGATTCTGAAGACTGGTGCCGGTAAGTAGTGTATCGTTTGATTACAGGTCCTTGCTGGAACGTTTCGGTAGGGACATTCCATTATTTGGTTACAGCATGACTTCCGTACCTTTATTAATTCTCTGTGGAGGTATGTTTCTATCAACGGAGCATTACTGGCCCATGTTAACACCACAGTTCCAGAACTCATTCCAGTTGCACATGTTCGACCTGGAGTGGGACTGCCAGTGAACTTGATGCGGGTGTATTTTGAAGTGCTGAAAGTGAGTGACTTGTGTTCGGTGGAGGCTTTTTGATAGTTGACTAGCCCATGGTATAGGGCACATTGGGTTGTCACGTAAATGAGATATGGATGGATCCTACGAACGGAAGGTTTTGTCGTGGACCAGCTGGGCCTAAATGCTGGGACTGGCTTGGCGGTTTTAGTGGTATCACAATTCCTGCGGATGTTGATTTTCTCAAAAGAGGCGTCCTCGTCCGGTATCTGTCCAGCATGAAATACGACCGTAGTCTTATTTCGGCACTTGCTTATAGTAGTCGTCGTAAGCTTCCTGCCCAGAATATTCGGTCAATAAGTCATCCTCAAGTCATTTCGAGTTTAAATAATTTGCCAATCGCTATGAGGCAGGATGTACGGTGGACGAAATTCAAAGGTTGCCTTGAGAAGAGGAAAGTGATCCAGCACGGTTTAATAAGGTAAAAAGCAATTCACCTCTGTTCAGTAATCCACTGATTCCACTCTATAGGTTTCAACTCAAAGATCGTGGGCATCTATTAAAAGTGCATTCTAGCAGCGAAGCGTCCCCGTGGTTTGCGCAAGCTTTGAGTGTTTTTCATGCCCACGGCATTTGGCTGGATGAAGACCTTTCTCTATATAGTGAGTAGCTTTAGCTGCTGATCGATTTCAGACTGACAGTCATCAGAGCTTGTCTATGCTTCCTTCAAACTTGAAGGAACACTTGAAAGGTCTAAATCTAAACAACAACAGCGCCAACTATGTGAACCAATCTACTTTTTCCTTGAGTCTTGTCCTTCCCCAGATAGACATTTCTATTTCTGGTCTCATGACCCAACTGGGAAAAATCCCCTTTCACTGGACATGTGCAACCACCTTGGCCTTCCTTTCAAGCTCTCCCTCAAGGTATTTTACTGGCAGAAGACATGGCCTACCAAAATTTACCAAGCCCTGCATGATTATCAAATTTCAAGGGGATTTGACCCCCGAACAACAGACTTTGTACAATTCATGCAGTATCCAACCTGGCAAACTGTACCTCCTGAGAACTGATTTCAAGAACTTGATGAAGGTAGTAGCTCTTTGTTTTCTGGACCTGTCTGACCAGCTTATAATAATCTCTGGTCATGGATAGATGAAAATAATCCTCCTTCTGGCTCCAAACAGCTGCTGACAGAGCCTAACAATGCCCCACAACACCTGGAAGGTAGATTTCTTTCCATGGCCATTTTTGATTTACCACTTCTACTTACTTCCTCCTCTTTTGTGAAGGCACAGTGTTTTCAGAGTTGATAGATGATGTTTGTCCTGAACAACTGGAGGAGTCTGAGACCCAGGACAAAGGTAATCAATCTCTCTGTGACTTGCCTGCTCATACTCGCATTCATGACTATTATTCCTCATTTTCAGGATCTGATCATGTCTCTAAAGGTAAGGATCTCCTTGACCCCTCAGCCTTCCTCAAATAATTGAACTTGTGAACCTCTAAAGGCATGAAACACAGGCCATTTCATCTTTTTTCGGCTCCCCTCACTTGGTTGCATTCAAAGATGAAGGCTAAAGGCAACAAATTGTGGAAACGTACTTGAGCATAATTTGATAAAGTTTGCACAACTTGCATTAAAGCTCTGACATATTTTGTACAATATACGAGAACAGGTTGATAAAATGGAAGGAGTAGTATACTCATGTACCATGCCATACCATGTCCAATCCCACTTCACCCTTCTCTTCAAATGGATGAAGTCAAACCAAGCACTCACAGGGAGTCTCTCTGCAGGTCTCTCTCTGACACCCAATCACTACAGATCCAGGAAGTCATGATTGGCATGGCCATGATAGCAGACAAGATGTGAAATCCTCAAGTTAAATGTCGAGTGTCACTCATCAATATGTCTTAGGCTCTGTCATAAAGTGTGTACTATTTTCTTTATTCCCCTATAGTCTCTTTTCCTTTCACTACGATACACGTCATCATTCCTGTTCCATCTCTTGATTCTACCTTCATTCCACTGTATTCCATTACTTTCTGCTACATTCTACCAGTTTCTGTATGACACCAGGTCACAACATCATAGGTCACATGCTGAGTAGTATATATAGGACGACTTGTCACCTAGTCCCCCACCTTGACCTCTTTGTCTTGGGACTAGGTGCGTATTTGTACTTTGTAGCATACTGGGTAGTATTGATTGTCTTTGTCTTGGGACTAGTCATTGACTGCCAAGCCTCAGCTCCAGTCTCTGTGTTCACTACCGGCGCTTCACCACATTAGGTCAAGATCATCTACTGCATGGGCACCCTTCTGATAAGGTTGTCTCTGCAGGCTGTACTGCTTTACCACGTCTCCGACATTTAGCACATCCAGACCCGACTCTGAAGAAGAATCCGAACAAGAGAAAGTCAACTGCTCTGCATGACCACACACATACGACATTACCAACAACGAACACATACACCTAACCACTGACAGAGAGTGGACCAGCTATGACCAGAACGAGTGCCTGAATGCACTTGCAAACTCTATTTCTGAACTGCACAACTTAATCAACAATGACGGTAGTGTTCTCAAATTCGACCGTTTCATCCCTGTACTTCCACCATTACCACCGTCCCCACTTCCAATCTGCCCACTTACCCCCAGTCTATCCAGAACCCCCAGACACTCTAGGCCCAGGTCCTGCATAGGTCGACACTCTAGACCCACATTACGTATTTTGCCTGCATTACTACCCATACCTTGTGAACCTTCAGTATCCCCATCCACTCCTGTCATCAGTTCCAAGACCATCTTCTCCACACCAAATCCCGTTATCACCCCCAGAACCCCAGCTCCAGAACCACAACTGTCCACTCCACTCCCAATCATGAATAATGAGCAACTTGCCCACCTCTTAGAGGGCCTAAACACTGTCACCAATGCCCTGCTAATGCAGACAACTCGCTCAAAGGATGTTATCAGCAAACCCAAAGCGTTCAAGAGAGAAAAAGGCCACAACGCCAGGCGATGGCTCAATCAGTTTGACAACTGGGCCAGGGAGCAGTCCGACTTGGTGCAAAATGACCCAAAAAAGATCTGAGCAGCCCTCAACCTGATGACTTCCAAGGCCAGTGACTGGGCGAACCAGTTCCTGGCCAAGTCAAATAACCCTCTCAACATCGACCCGATATTCAACAGCAGATGGGCCGATTTCACCACTGCCTTCAGGGGTCACTTTTCCTCTATCAATGAGGAGAAGCAGGCATTGGCCGACCTCAAGGTCCTGAAGCAAGGATGGAACGAGTCTGTCTCCGACTATGCACAGGCATTCACAGAGTTGGCCAGCCTCACCAAGCTTTCAGACTACGACCCATGCCAATACTTCGTAGACGGGCTAATGCTGGAAATGCGGAAGTTAGTAGGATTGGCATTAGCAGTTGCCATGGCAGAGCCAAAGGACTTGAGTGAGCTCATTGCAAGGGCTAACAAGTTGGATATCAGCATCAACAATCTGGCTCTGAACATTGGACAAGGAGGTGGTCGAGCACAGTCAAGTGGTGGAGGAGGAAGGGACCTAAATGCTATGGACATTGACGCCACCTTGACCTCGATCTGGAGGACTAGCACCAGGGAGGAGTTCTTGAAACGAATGAGGAATAGGTGCTTTGGCTGTGGGGACCTGCATCTCAAGAAGGACTGTAATCGGGCATGAGGTGCTACGTGCAATTACTGCAAGAGGCCAGGTCATTTGGAACAGGTCTGCCAGGATAAGTTCATGAGAAAAGAAAGGGGGGGAGGACTAGCTGGAAGAGGTCACCAATGGATTGCTGCGACTAACGTGGAGGAGCACTTCTCGCTCTTTGACGAGGATGGAGGGAATCACCATCCTCTGAATGACCCCATGACCACTGTTGTGTCCACCTCATCCCTGGCACCCAGCAATCTGACAGTAGCCCTAGACAGTCAGGGACAGCTTACTGCCCAGATCGCTCAACTCAACAGCCTTCTGGCTGGCCTTAGCTTCATTGTCAACAAGCTGTAGGGTTTTTAGGAAGGATGCCTGTCTCAGCCACAACGAGAGCGTCCCAGAAGCTGATTGTAGTATGCCCCTCTTCGAACTATGACCTTGTATCTTCATGTATAATTAACACAACTTGTGAATCTACTCCTTTATTGTCACATTTCCAAGTGCGCATGAAGATTGAGAATGGGAGACTACAAACAACAGCAGCAGCAATGGTGGATAGTGGAGTGACAGGCTTATTTATGAGTAGGAGGTTTGCAGAAGAGAAAAATTTACAAAAGCTTCGGTTAAAGAAGCCAATACAGGTGTTTAATATTGACAGTACCCCTAACCAGGCAGGCAGCATACAGGAGTTCGCACAGTTGGCAATAATGGTGGATGAACATAAGCATTGGGTAGACTTCCTGATTACAGATCTAGGTGAGGAGAACGTGATATTGGGATTACCTTGGTTGAGGCAGTTGAACCCAGAGGTAGACTGGTCGAGAGGGTTGTTATCAATTAGGACCCACAGGGTAACAGTGGAAGATGCACTGGATAGAGAGGGGGAAGCAATTGGTGGAACGACTCTTGGTGAAGAGGTGCTAGAAGATACTCGAGATGATGCAGCAAGGGAACTCTGCATCAGGACAAGGGAGGTAGAGAACAGGTGGAGACAGTACTGGAGGAGGAGGAGAAACAACCGCAACTCTGTGTCCTCAAGGCTAACCGAGTGCTTCGTCAGAATTGGCTTAGGCAGGGGATTATTAAGGACGTTAAGGAACAGGTTTGGATTGCAGCAGGGTACACTTACTCCCAACAACTCGCAGAAGCAGCACAGAAACTCAAGCCGAAGAAAACGTTTGAGGAGATGGTCCCTAATCATTACCGGGGGTACAGCAAGGTCTTCTCAGAACAGGAATTGGAACGGCTGCCAGCGCATAAGCCATGGGATCATGCCATTGAATTCACTCCCGGGGCTCCAGAGTCACTTCATACAAGAATTTACCCCATGTCTCTGGTAGAACAGGAAGAACTTGACCAGTTTATCGAGGAGAACCTACAAAAAGGGTACATCCAACCTTCCAAGTCACCCATGGCATCTCCAGTGTTCTTTGTAAAGAAGAAAGATGGAAAGCTACGGTTTGTACAGGATTATCGACGGCTCAACGAGTTTACAGTCAAAAACCGGACACCACTCCCACTAGTATTGGACATCATCAACCAACTCCGCAATGTGAAATACTTCACCAAGTTCAATATAAGGTGGGGTTACAACAACGTACAGATTAAGGAGGGAGATTAATGGAAGGCAGGGTTTGCGACAAATCGAGGGCTGTTTGAGCCAACAGTCATGTTCTTCAGTCTTACCAACTCCCCAGCTACATTCCAATCCTTGATGAACCTCATCTTTGCTGATCTTATTGCGGCAGGGAAGGTAGCAGTATACCTGGACAACATCCTGATTTTCAGTTCAGACTTATCAGAACACTGTCACGTGGTTAAAGAAGTCCTCAAATGGCTCCAGCAGAACGACCTGTATCTCTGACCCGAGAAGTGCGAGTTTGAGAAGACAGAGGTGGAATACCTGGGCTTGCTGATAAGCGAGGGGAGAGTACATATGGATCCAGTGAAGGTAGCGGCAGTACAAGATTGGGCAACGCCAAAGTCAGTACACGATGTTCGGGGATTCTTAGGATTTGCCAATTTCTACAGACGCTTTATCCAGGATTTTGCAAGGATTGCACGCCTGCTCAATGACTTGACACGCAAGGACGTCCAGTTTGATTGGGGAACACAGCAACAGGCAGCATTTGAGGAACTATAGACAGCTTTCACCTCAGCACCTATTCTTGCCTATGGGATCCAGACAAACCAACTCGGATAGAAGTAGACGCTTCTGGTTATGCTACAGGGGGAGCCCTTATGCAGCAGCAGGAGGACAGTACATGGCACCCAGTGGCATATTGCTCAGCTTCGATGCAACTGGCAGAGAGGAACTACCAGATTTACGACAGGGAAATGTTGGCAATCATAGAGGCTCTGAAGAACTGGCGCTACTTCTTAGAAGGCCTCCACAACGAGTTCGAAATCGTCTCTGATCATAGTAACTTGGAATACTGGTGTGGTGAAGCGCCGGTGGTGAATACACAGAGACTGGAGCAGAGGCTCGACAGTCGAAGACTAGTCCCAAGGCAAAGACGATCAATACTACCCAGTATGCTACAAAGTACAAATACGCACCTAGTCCCAAGACAAAGAGGTCAAGATGGGGGACTAGGTGACAAGTCGTCCTATATATACTACCTGGCATGTGACCTATGATGTCATAACCTGGTGTCATGTGGAAACTGATAGAACGTAGCGGAAAGTAATGGAACACAATGGAATGAAAACAAGATCAAGGGATAAAACAATAATAACTGTGTATCGTTGTGAAGGGAAAAGAGACCATAGGAAAATAGAGGGAGTAGTACACACTTTGTGACATTACCCCCCTTCTAAGACCATCGTCCTCGATGGTTATTGCCTTGACTTTTTCTTTTTCTTCTTCTTCAGTGTCGGTATATCTGACTCCCCCACAGCATCTGGGTGCTCTGCATAGAACTCCTCCACCAGTTCCTGCGCATTTTTCACATTTTCTGCTGGCTCCCAGGATATATGTCCTTCATCCCAGCCTTCCCACTTTACCTCATACTGTAACTTTCCTTGGTGAATCCTACTATTGAGGATCTTCTCCACATCATACTCTTCTACTGCTCCATCCTCCTCCAACTCGATTGGTCTGGGTTGTGACAGTCATTCTCCATTAATATCATTGCCTCACCAGGGAGAAAGTTTCTCAACATGAAAGACCGGATGAATTTGATGTCGCCCCCAGAGAAGCTTCAAACAATAGTCCAGGTCTCCTATTCGTTCCAATACCTCGAATGGCCCTAGCTGTTGATCTGAGAGCTTATGACTTGGTGTCTTCAAGTCGATATCCTTGGCGTCCAACCATACATATTCTCCAACCTTGAACTCATGAGCTCCCTTCTTCCCCCTCTCATATGCCACCTTCTATTCCTTCTTCACTGCCTCCAATGCCACTTGAGTATCCTTCCGCAGTTCTTTCAACAACTCAATTCGTTCATCTACATCCTTCCTTCCTGTACGTTGTCCCACTGGAATGTTGAAGAGGGGTTGGTATCTGTATACTGCCTCAAATGGAGAAAGATCGTGTGCAGAGTGGGTCTTGGAGTTGATAACAAATTCTGCCATTGGAAGGTGTTTTGCCCAATCCATCTGCCTCCTCCCCACATACAGTCATAGGTATTTTTCCACCTCTTGGTTGGCCCGCTAAAACGTCTAAGATGGGGTAAGGGTGAAGTGTGTGATATATATAAGTCCTAGTGCCATAAAGTACTACAGCAAGAATCCTAAAACTATAGAAAC
>MU127820.1:221841-247944 GCA_014904975.1 Marasmius fiardii PR-910
GATGGCCAGAATTTGTCTTCCGTAAGATTGTAAGGACTAGAGAAGAGGTTGAGGGAACGGAAAGAATGTTGTGCGACTGGATGATTCGTTTAAAGTCTGGGCTTGCGTCCTCTGCAAGGTCTGAACACCATAAAGGCAGTGTGATTGCCTGAATTGGTCTTTTTTGTTTGTCCTTTGTTTTGGTCTACGCCGATTTCCATGATTGATTGACAATCATTCCTCCTGTAAAGACGTTTTGCGTCTCTCAGATGACCAGCCCCAAAAACTCGCCCCCAGGTTTCTTCAGCAATCGGAATAAAGCATTGACTATCCACAGCCTATCCCTTCAAACTTGGAATACGTGTCAGTTCGGAGCAGCTGGTGAAGGACAGAAACCAGATTTCTGGGTCATTGTCGGGGACCTACGGATGAGCGAATAATGTTTTCGAGAAGATGTGGGTTGGATGGTGGAAGTCCGGTTCCTTTTCACTCTGAGAGTGAATTACATGATATGCTATGTTTCTTGTATATGTACAGCATGTATTTCAGGGAAAGACTTAGAACCTAAAGCTGCATGCGAATGAGAAGGAAAAGGAATTTTGCAGTCCTATGTGCCAAAGAGACGATTCAGGGAAGTATGTGGTCAAGCAATACCGGTCCCTCGATGCATTTTTTTTTGAGCTCCCTGTAGTCGGCTCTGTGTCTTCGATGACTTCCAACCTCGGGCAGTTGAGGAAAAGACCCATGCCCAAGGCCACGGAATGCACCAAAGTAAGTGCTATCGTACTTTTTCCGCGCTTTGACTTCATGGCTTCGTTACTTTCTTCAGATGGGCAGCTGCAATAGAAAACCCAACTATACCTCGATTTATCAGGGAAACGATCAATTTGAAGCCCTTGAATACGTTGATACGTGCTTTCTCATTAGCTCGATATGCCTGTGATTTTGATTGATCAAAATAGAGAAACCCCCGCCCGAAATTGACAAGGACACGGAAATGTCTGATGAAGGTACGCACTTTTCCTCAATTACACTCCTTGTACATTTCGCCAGATAGGTTGACGGATAACTCGGAGTTCAGATGATGCAACGGAATTTTTTGAGTCGTCTTGGTCTTCGCCAGCTGCCCTCTTCATCGGTGACCTTCAGATTCTCAAACTTCGAAAACAAATGTAACAGGCTCTCACAATGCAACGACCATGACCAACTCCAACTCCCACAACACCCACAACAACAGTCGTCCTATGACCGACTGCAACAATATCATCGCTAATCATCACTACTACCAGGCTCCGATCCAAAATCATAGCCCGCTCTTCGTCGTTCTGGTGGTTATCGGATTGTTGTTGCTCTCGCAATATCAGAGGCCGATAGCTGATCTGATGCATTGTTTGTAGAAGTGGGTGCTGGCATCTTGGCTGACATCTAATCCTTGCGAGCTGGCAGCCCCAGGCGGCATACAGATGCTTGAGGGGTGTGATTTGGAAGTGAGGGAACTGATGGTGGAGACGAGTATGGGAGCATAGCAGGCCGTGGTCACAGTTACAAGCAGATTTCGGTTGCTCCATTGCCCCTCCATGATGGTATGGAGAGAAGGTTAGCTGACTTTTGGTCCTCAGGTATTTTTTGTGTGTTGTTGTTGACGTACTTTCTTACTGATCGTGATGCATGAACTTCCTCAGGGTGCCAAATTCGCTCTCGTTCCGATGCAGGTCCAGGTGATTTATGTACAATACACCCTTCATTTTCGTCTTTCAATCTCTCAAGTCTCCCCTGGCCCAGTACTATTCGCTACAGTCAATTCTTCCCGATATTTGGAACGCATGTCCCTATTGTCATTTTCAGTATTCAACCACTTTGTGAGGAACGACAAACGTAACCAGTGTGAAGTTGATGACCCTATCTACTTAAATTATCAGAGGGACGTACATGGCAGTGGGGATGAAGATGGGGTTGCAGATTGTGACTAATAGCTGCTCGGTTGCACCCATATGCAACATACATCTGCGTTGACGTTGCTCATATTCTTGATGCATTATACGAAGCACTGGGTAGTGGTAGTTGTATTAATGCGGGAAAGTTTAGCTGGGAATTTAGCGAGAAAAAAGTCGTGTGTACTCTCTTTCGATTATTCTAATCTATATCTTCAGTTTCCGAGCTCAAGTGTTGGCCCAATCTTAGTTCAACTGCTCATAGAGTGTGTTATGGGGGGAAGTAAACTAGGGAGCCAAGGCTCTCATGTCCGGACAGTTAGTTCTGAGTGCCTCCTCGGGTGTATTCCTGTCCCCTTTTTCAATCTGAATTACCAAGAATACTTGTCAGGAAAGGATGCAAGCAGCATTTGACTGCGCCATCGAATACGTCCGTGACCGTAGACAGTTTTGGTCAACCTATTGGGACGTTCCAGCCTATGCAAGGTGAGGAGCGGAGTTGTTTTTTTGCAGGCATTTGAACTTTTCATTCTCAACCCTCGAATCTAGGAAAGATAGCGGATATGTATACAGAGATGATGCTGTTGCTAGGGCTTGAGATTAGTAGACGGGTGCGTAGCTCTCTCCCAGTTGAAGCAGGATCACAGAGATGTTGATTGGGAGAGGTGTTGGGTTGTCGTGAAGTGGACTAAAGTATATGGATTTCTGGGATAGTGCTTGGCTATGGTCGAACGTTGTCATTGTGTATGCACGACCCATGGTGGAGTAAGCCTGAATGAGAAAGCTTCCAATACAGTGCAGCTATGGACTTTGAGGCTGAAGTTTCAGGCTGTTCGATTTTCTCATTTCAATTCCAGTGTGTCCGACAGTCGTGAACCTTTGGAACAAACTTGACATGGTCGACTAATTTTTGAGGGTGCGTTCCAGCTCCACTGATTCGCAAGTGTTTCGATTAGCTGCGCCGCAGCAATAGCAACAGGGTAGAAATTTTGCGGTTCGCGAGCGTATGCGATATTTAAAATGCTGTCATGTGCACGTGGACTCCTCTTTGAGGACCCACTTCAACGGGTTATCTTTCTCCACAAGTTGGCCCCTGAAGTTGTCCGATGGAACAGTTTCTGTGTCTCCATTTTGGGGGGCTGAGGTTGATGCGATTGACTCGTATTTGGTGACTTCATATTCGATGGATGCGGGTCGGTGTTGTGCTGCGGTTGGAGGGGTTCATGCCTGGTTAAGCCTGGGACTGAGCTTGAGGTTGAATGTTGAAGCTATGCTCACAATTCAGTGCACACTCTTTCGTCTCTCTATATTTTACATTGACCGACTCCTTGTAAGAATCCTTCAACTCTATTCGAAAATGAAGATGAATCACGGATTAGTACCGTCGCATAGGAAATTAATCTCTGAGTCTTTGTCTGGCAAAACCTGTACAGTCTCTACATCTCTGATTTTGTGAGACTGAACTGACAATCAGGTTGTGGTACTACCTCATCACCTCGGGTGTCTCATATTTAAGAAAATGGAACAAGTTGAGTGCGATTCCACTGCTATTTTTACCATTGGTCATCCGCAGCACACCGATTTTTTTGTTCAATCTTGCATCATAACTCACGAGGGCTGGTTCGATCTTCCTGCAGGGTATAAAAACCCCTCACTGGTTTTGCATATTCTCTAGTGTTCTTGCATTCTCTACCTTCTTCGACAATGTTCAACAAAGCTTTCGTCTCTTTTGTTTTATCTGCACTTGTGTTCAGCGCACACAGTTTGCCACAGTAAGTCGGTTTTTTTTGTTTTCTTCACAGTTTGCTAAGTCACGATGTACTTTACACCTCTAGGCCTCCTTGTCCTGACGGCTCAGTAGCATCAAACTATGCACCTCCAGTTAAGGATGGCTATCAGGGGATGTAAGCACCCGTTCTTATGATATGCTTTTGTTTTTTCTTTGACATTTGGTTTGATGTAATGTAGTCCTCCGGGGAACGTAGATCATCCCACTCGTCGTGGAGAGGCTCCTCCTCCTCCACCAGCCGATGGTAAACCTCATGGTCCTCCTGCCCCTTCTCGTCGTGGAGAGGTCCCACCGCCGCCAACACCGGCTCATAGTCCTCATCCCCCTCCTCCTGCTCACTGTGGAGAGGTTCCGCCACCACCACCCCCAGCTCACAGTCCTCCTCCCCCTGGTCACCGTGGAGAGGTCCCACCGCTACCACCAGCAGCTCATAGTCCCCCTCCCCCTCCTGCTCGCCGTGGAGAGGTTCCACCACTGCCGCCACTGGCTGATGGTAAACCGCATAGTCTTCCTGCCCCTTATTGTCATGGAGAGGTCCCACCACCACCACCACCCCCAGCCCACAGTGCTCCTCCCCCTGGTCACTGTGGAGAGGTCCCACCACCACCACCAGTGGCTCACAGTCCCCCTCCCCCTCCTCCCGCTCGCCGTGGAGAGGTTCCACCACCACCACCCCCAGCTCACAGTCCTCCTCCCCCTCCTGGTCACCGTGGAGAGGCCCCACTGCCACCACCTCTAGCTCATAGTCCTCCTCCTCCAGCTGATGGTAAAATGCAAGGACCACCTCCCCCTCTCTCCGCTCGTTGTGGTGAGATTTACTAAAGCCTGCTGAAGTGCGCTTAGACGATTATAGAGTTCGTTCAGCGGATTCTATTACTAAAGTTACACTACTTTCTTTACTGGTATGAAGAAGAGATGGGTTTTTTTCTTTTTCTCAAAAAATACGGAAGTCTGAATACATTCCTTTGAAACAAATTTTGGATATTGATACATATGCATGTATATATACAGTAGATAGAGTTTACTAGTACTGTACACGTGTACCCCAATTGGACTTTAGAGGAGCTTCTGAGCTCTGAATAAGATTGATTTTCTGAGTGTCTTTAATCGGGATTCAGAGTAGTGATTATAAATTTCCGGTAACCTGTTTGATTTGACTTGTGGAGTCCCTGTTTCTATCCTTCTGACCACAAAAAGGCAGTGCAAGCCACAAATCAGGAGGATAAAAATTGTGCATCCAATTTTTGAATTTCTCGTACAAAAGTTCTCCACCGTTTTGAGATTCACATCAGTAATAAACTTGATTTCTTGGCAGCAGCCAGTGGAGAAGAGACTCGGTTTTCTGTTCGGCTTTCGAACTCCATGCGAGTCCTCAGAGCGCCATGCATGATAGATACATCAAGGGAACGATCATCCTGAACTTCAACTCAGTTTGTTACCGGAGTCAAGGATTCAGTTTGCTGGAGCGCTCGTGAAGTGCCAGCAGAGGGGGAGGCATGGGAGTGGATCTGCCAGTGCAAGCGTTGACTCCGATTTTGATCCATGCCCTTCCCTTTGACTGGCCAAATTCTCTTTTTTTGCGGATTTCTTCTCACCCATGCGATAATCTATTCTTTTTGTTAAACTTGTTATTATGGTATGCCTGTTATCTAGGTGAAATTCGGTTGTCACTGAACTTGTTCTTCTCATTTCAATCTACGTAAGGAGTGAGTGTGTACACTCTCTTTTCTTTCAGCCTTTAAAGTCTGATTTTCTTTGTTTTCCGAGCGAAGCTGAGCAGTCTTTTTGGGAATAGAGAGAACGGTGAATCTTGAGGACGGGCAATTACAATGGTGTGTTAATCAAAGTCGGACAAATTTAGGTTTTGAAAGGATCGCTTTTTGATGACAGCGGTACAGTAATTGTCACCTCTTTAGGTAGTCAAATGTTAGAAATACTTGACAAAGTTATTTTAGCACGTTCTTGTCACTGTCATTGTCCATACCCTGGTCATCATCTCCCTCTTCATGGATTGTAGTTTTGTGATATCCTTGATTGGCTACATGATTCAGCTTCTGTGATTTTTCTTGCCTTCGAATATTTTTCCTTTGTCTGATGAGGGAGTAGTGTTATACTAATTGGATTGCTTGATGAACCAACAACATCTACTTACCTTCTTCCATTCCAGCTGGGCAAGCCTGTAAGCCCATTCTTCCATCTTATATGATGTAAAAACTTCTTCAATGTGACTATACTGAGAGCTTGAAAGACATTCCAGGAGTCTGTAGAGCAGCTGTGCTTCAGTAAGATTGATGTATTTGGTATCCCATCCTCTTGAAAGTGTAGAAGGTTGTCCATTGATATTATATAGTGGGGTAATCGTGAATGAAGCACTAGCACCAAGATAAGGATTGAAGTTTCCAATGGGAAACAGCCTAAATGGTATAGATGATTCCCATTTTGGCTGCATAGAAGGTCTCTTGGGAAAGCTGGGGCAAGAGAGGGACAACTGGCAGGCCAGGAGGATGTATTGGCTATACATCTTGTCTTGGCCTGGAGCAAACGATACATTGAAGCCTTGAAAGAATGATCTGCATCTTTCAAAGAACTTTTGAAGGTGACAAGAGTCTTTGTCTCTTTCCTGGAGTTATTATAAATAATTTGCCTTCTTTATAAAGTTTTGAGTAAATACCTCCAATAACATAAAAACATTATAGAGCTCACATATCTGGGTACACACCATTAGAACATGGGTGGTAACTCATCCACTGGACATACCAATGGGGATTTGGGGAGGAGGTAGGAGTAGATCTGATCACTCAGTTGCCAAAGTTAGATGGATACAACACCATCTTGGTTTGCATGGACTTGTTCAGCAAGCAGATTCATGCTATTCCCTGCATGACTAGCATTATCACAGAAGAGGTAGCAGACCTCTACTACTGAGAGATCTTCTGACTTCATGGGCTACTGTTGTGCTTTGTGTCAAATTGTGGTCCCCAGTTTGCAGTGATGGTTATGAGGAAGCTCCTCAAGCAACTGGATATCAAGAGCCACTTGATGTCCACATATCATCCACAAGCAAATGGACAGACAGAGTGGGTCAACCAAGAGGTGGAGAAGTACCTTCAGCTATATGTGGGGAGGAGGCAGATGGATTGGGCAAAACACTTTCCCATGGCAGAGTTTGTTATCAACTCCAAGACCCACTCTGCACACAATCTTTCTCTATTTGAGGCAGTATATAGATATCAGCCCCTATTCAGCATCCCAGTAGGACAGCACACAGAACAGAAGGACATAGACAAGCAGATTGAGGTGTTGAAGGAACTGTGGAAGGATACTTGAGCAGCATTGGAAGCAGTGAAGAAGAAACAGAAGGGAGCATGTAAGAGGGGGAAGAAGGGGGCTCATGTGTTCAAAGTTGGAGAGTATGTATGGTTGGACACCAAAGATATTGACCTGAAGACACCAAGTTGCAAGCTCTCAGATCAACAGCTGGGGCTGTTCGAGGTATTGGAATGCATAGGAGATTTGGACTACCACTTGAAGCTTCCTTGGGGACAACATTGAATTCATCTAGTCTTTCACATCGACAAACTTTTCCCTTGGTGAGGCAACAAAATCAACAGAGAACGACCATCGCAACCTGGACTAATAGAGTTGGAGAAGGACAGAGTGGTAGGGGAGTATGACATGGAGAAAATTCTGAATAGTAGAATTCACAGAGGAAAGTTACAGTATGAGGTAAAGTGGGACAGCTAGGATGAAGGATATATCTCCTGGGAGCTGGCAGAAAATGTGGAGAATGCTCAGGAACTAGTGGAGGAGTTCCATGCAGAGCACCTGGATGCTGTGGGTGAGTCAGATATACCGGTGCCAAAGAAGAAAAAGAAAAAGTCGAAGCGATAGCCATCAGGAACAATGGTCTTAGAAGGGGAGTAATATCATGAAGTGTGTACTATTTTCCTTTACCTTTCTATGGTGAAGCGCCGGTAGTGAACACACAGAGACTGGAGCAGAGGCTCAACAGTCGATGACTAGTCCCAATGACAAAGATGATCAATACAGCCCAGTATTCTACAGAGTACAAATACGCACCTAGTCCCAATGACAAAGAGGTCAAGATGGGGGACTAGGTGACAAGTCGTCCTATATATACTACCTGGCATGTGACCTATGATGTCGTGACCTGGTCATGCGGAAACTGATAGAACATAGCGGAAAATAATGGAATACAGTGGAATGAAGGTAGAATCAAGAGATGAAACAGGAATAATGTTGTGTATTGTAGTGAAAGGAAAAGAGACCATAGGAGAATAAAGAAAATAGTACACACTTTGTGACATTACCCCCTTCTAAGACCATCGTTCTCGATGGTTATTGCTTCGACTTTTTCTTTTTCTTCTTTGGCACTGGTATGTCCGACTCCCCCACCGCATCTGGGTGTTCGGCATGGAACTCCTCCACCAGTTCTCGAGCATTTGCAACGTTTTCTGCTGGCTCCCAGGAAATATGTCCTTCATCCCAGCCCTCCCACTTTACCTCGTACTGTAACTTTCCTTGATGAATCCTACTGTTGAGGATTTTCTCCACATCATACTCCCCTATCGCTCCGTCCTCCAGGGGAGCTTCAAACGGTAGTCCAGGTCCCCTATGCGTTCCAATACCTCAAATGGCCCTAGCTGTTGGTCTGAGAGCTTGCGACTTGGTGTTTTCAGGTCAATATCTTTGGCATCCAGCCATACGTAGTCTCCAACCTTGAACACATGAGCTTCCTTCTTCCCCTTCTCATACGCTGCCTTCTGTTGCTTCTTCACTGTTTCCAGTGCTGCTTGCGTGTCCTTCCGCAACTCCTTCAACACCTCAATCCGTTCGTCTATGTTCTTCCATCCTGTACGCTGTCCCACTGGGATGTTGAAAAGGGGTTGATATCCATATACTGCCTCAAATGGGGAGAGGTCGTGTGCAGAGTGAGTCTTGGAGTTGATGACAAACTCCGCCATTGGAAGGTGTTTCGCCCAGTCTGTCTGTCTCCTCCCTACATATAGTCGGAGGTATTTCTCCACTTCTTGATTGGCCCGCTCCGTCTGTCCATTTGCCTGTGGGTGATATCCAGATGTCAAGTCGCTCTTAATACCCAACCGCTTCAGAAGCTTCCTCATAACCATCGCCACAAACTGGGGACCGCAATCGGATACAAAGCACAGTGGTAGCCCATGAAGTCAGAAGATCTCTCGATAGTAGAGATCTGCTACCTCTTCTGCGGTGATGCTGGTCATACAAGGGATGGCATGAATCTGCTTGCTGAACAGGTCCATGCAAACCAAGACAGCGTCGTATCCATCTGACTTGGGCAACTGAGTGATCAGATCTACTCCTACCTCTTCCCAAATCCCCATTGGTACGTCCAGTGGATGAGTTACCGCCCATGGATGCCGCTGTAGCTTCTTCCATGTGCAAGTGTCACAGCCCTCCACATACTTCTCAGTGAATGACCGTATTGTTGGCCACCAGAAGTGAGACGTCACTAAGTCGTAAGTTGCATGGAGTCCTGGGTGTCCTGCCGATGGGGAGTCATGACATTGTCAAAGAATGTCTCGTCGCAGTTCCTTGTCTGGGGGTACGTAAACTCTGCCATGATGATAGACCAGACCATTATTCTTCTCCCATTCTGGTAATCCATTTGCTAGTCTCTTCAAACCTCCCTCCTTCAACTTCTTCAGCCCTTCTAGTACTTCCGCTTCTTTCTCTGATGCTTGATGAATCCGTTCCTCCAGTGGGTTGACCAGGATGAATGCGGCTATCTTGTGAAACCAGTCTGGTGAAAGTACAATCTGTTGTCGGTTGTCCTCATGATCTTGGATGTGGTGATGTGGCATCTGTGATAGTGTGTCAGCCTGAGTATTACTTTTCCCTGCACGATGAATCAGCCGGAAGTTGAACCTGGATAGGTAGAGGAACCATCGAGCTTGGCGTTGGGTGAGATCCTGTGCAGTTTGCCAGTATTCCAAGTTGCTATGATCAGAGACAATTTCGAACTCCTCACAGAGGCCCTCTAGGAAGTAGCGCCAGTCCTTCAGGGCCTCTATGATTGCCAGCATTTCCCTGTCGTAGATCTGGTAATTCCTCTCTGCTGGTTGCATCGAAGCTGAGCGATATGCCACCGGGTGCCATGTACCATCCTCCTGCTGCTGCATAAGAGCTCCCCCTGTAGCGTAACCAGAAGCATCCACCTCTATCTGAGTCGGTTTATCTAGGTCCCACAGGGCAAGAATAGGCGCTGAGATGAACGCTGTCCATAGTTGTTCAAATGCTGCCTGTTGCTGAGTTCCCCACTCAAACCAGATGTCCTTGCGTGTTAAGTCATTGAGCGGGCATGCAATCCTCGAGAAATCCCGGATGAAACATCGGTAGAAGTTGGCAAATCCTAAAAATCCACGAACATCGCGTACTGATTTTGGTGTTGCCCAATCTCGTACCACAGCTACCTTCACTGGGTCCATATGTACTCTCCCCTCACTTATCAACAAACCCAGATATTCCACCTCTGTCTTCTCAAACTCACACTTCTCGGGTCGAAGATATAGGTCGTTCTGCTGTAGCTGTTTGAGGACCTCTTTAACCACGTGACGGTGCTCCAATAAGTCTGAACTAAAAATCAAGATGTCATCCAGGTACACTGCTACCTTCCCTGCCGTAATAAGATCCGCAAAGATGAGGTTCATCAAGGATTGGAATGTAGCTGGAGAGTTGGTAAGACCAAAGAACATGACTGTCGGCTCAAACAGCCCTCGATTTGTTGCAAACCCTGCCTTCCATTCATCTCCCTCCTTAATCCATACATTGTTGTAACCCCACCTTACGTCAAACTTGGTGAAGTATTTTGCGTTGCGGAGTCGATTGATGATGTCCGATACTAGTGGGAGTGGTGTCTGTAAACTTGTTGAGCCGTCGATAATCCTGCACGAACCATAGCTTTCCATCTTTCTTCTTTACGAAGAATACCGGAAAAGCCATGGGTGATTTGGAAGGTCAGATGTATCCTTTCCATAGGTTCTCCTCAATAAATCAGTCAAGTTCTTCCTGTTCTACCGGGGACATGGAGTAAATTTTCGTATGAAGCGATTCTGGAGCCCCAGGAGTGAACTCGATAGCGTGATCCCATGGTTTGTGTGCTGGCAACTGTTCTGATTCCTGTTCTGAAAAGACCTTGCTGTACTCTCGGTAATGCTTGGGGACCATCTCCTCAAATGTCTTCTTCGGCTTGAGTTTCTGTGCCGCTTCTGCAAGTTGTTGGGAGTAGGTGTATCCTGCCGCGATCCAGACCTGTTCCTTAACATCCTTAATAATCCCCTGCCTCAGCCAGTTCCGGCGAAGTGCTCAGTTGGCCTTGAGAACGCAGAGTCGTGGCTGTTTCTCCTCTTCTTCCAGTACTGCCTCCTCCTGTCCCTTAAATCCATCTTTCTGGTGCTGAGTTTCCTTCACTGTGTCATCTCGAGTGTCCTCTAGTACCCCATCACCAAGGGTTGTCCCACCAATTGCTTCCCCTTCCCTATCTGGTACGTCCTCCACTGTTACTTTGTGGGTCCTAATCGACAACAACCCTCTTGACCAGTCTACATCTGGGTTCAACTGCCTCAGCCAGGGTAACCCCAATATTACGTCCTCTTCGCCTAGATCCATAATCAGAAAATCCACCCAGTGTTTATGTCCGTCCACCGTTATTGCCAGCTGTGCAAACTCCTGTATACTGCCAGCCTGGTTAAGGGTACCATCAATGTTGAACACCTGTATCGGCTTCTTTAACCGAAGCTTCCGTAAATTTTTTTCTTCTGCAAACCTCCTACTCATAAATAGGCCTGTTGCTCCACTATCCACCATGGCTGCTGTCGTCATTTGTAGTCTTCCATTCTCAATCTTCATGCGTACTCGGAAATGTGATGATAATGGTGTACATTCACGAGTCGTGTTTATGGTACATGAAGAGATAAAGTCATAGTTGGAAGAAGGGCATACTACAATCGAACTTCGGGACGCTCTCGTTGCGGCTGAGATGGGTGTCCTTCCTAAAAACCCTGCGGCTTGTTAACGACGGAGCTGAGGCCAGCCAGAAGACTATTGAGCTGAGTGATCTGGGCAGTGAGCTGTCCCTGACCGTCTAGAGTTACAGTTGAGCTGCTGGGCACCAGGGATGAGGTGGATGTGACAGTGGTCGTAGGGTCGTTCCGAGAATGGTGACTCCCCCCTTCCTCGTCGAAGAGCGAGAAGTTCTCCTCCATATTAGTCGCTGTGATCCGTTGGCGACCTTTCCCAGCTAATCCTCCTCCCCTCTCCTTTCCCATGAACTTGTCCTGGCAAACCTGTTCCAAATGCCCCATCCTCTTGCAGTAGTTGCATGTGGCGCCTTGTGCATGATTGCAGTCCTTTTTGAGATGAAGGCCACCACAGCCAAAACACCTGTTCCTCATTCATCTCAGAAATTCCTCTTGGGTACCAGTCCTCTGCATTGAAGTCAAGGTGGCATCGACGCCCATAGCATTTGGGTCCCTTCCTCCTCCACTACTAGACTGTGCTCGAGTGCCTCCTCTCCCAATGTTTAACACTGGGTTGTTGATGCTAATGTCCAACTTGTTGACCCTAGCAATGAGTTTGCTAAGGTCTCTCGGCTCGGTCGTCGCAACAGCTGCTGCTAACCCTACCAACTTCCGCATCTCCAATGTGAGTCCCTCTATGAAGTACTGATGCTGGTCGTAGTCCGAGAGCTTGGTAAGACTGGCCAGCTCTGTGAACATCTGGGCATAGTCGGAAACAGACTCGTTCCGTCCTTGCCTCAGTATCCTGAGGTCGGCTAGTGCCTGCTTCTCCTCGTCGATAGGGGAAAAGTGGCCCCTAAAGGCGGTGGTGAAGTCGGCCCACCTGCCATTAAAGATCGGGTCGACATTGGTGGGGTCGTTTGACCTGGTTAGGAACTGGTTTGCCCAGTCACCGGCCTTGGAGGTCATGAGGTTCAGGGCTGCTCAGATCTTTTTCAGGTCATTATTGACCAAGTCAGACTGCTCCCTGGCCCAGTTATCAAACTGGTTCAGCCATCATCTAGCGTTGTGGCCCTTCTCTTCCTTGAATGCCTTGGGTTTACTGATGACGTCCTTTGAGCGAGTCGTCTGTGTTAGCAGGGCATTGGTGATGGTGTTTAGGCCCTCTAAGAGGTGGGTGAGTTGCTCGTTATTCATGATTGGAGATGGAGCAGGCGGTTGCAGTTCTGAGGGCAGTGTTCGGGGGATAACTGTGGGACTTGGTGCAGGGGAGATGGTTCTGGAACTAGTAACAGGAATAAATGGGGATGTGGAAGGTCCACGAGGTATGGGTAGTAATGTGGGTGTGGGAGAAGCTTCAGGCAAAATACGTGATGTGGGTCTAGAGTGTCAACCTATGCGGGACCTGGGCCTAGAGTGTCCGGGGGTTCTGGATAAACTGGGGGTAACTGGACAGACTGGAAGTGGGGACGGTGGTAATGGTGGGAGTACTGGAATAAAACGATTGGACTCGAGGACACTACCGTTGATGTCGATTAAATGGTATGGTTCAGATATCAAGTTTGCAAGTGCGTTTGGGCACTGGTTCTGGTCACAGCTAGCCCACTCTCTGTCTGTGGTTAGGTGTATGTGTTCGTTGTTGGTAACGTCATATGCGTGTAGTAGTGTGGAGCAGTCAGTTTTCTCCTGTTTGGATTCTTCTTCAGAGTCGGGTCTCGATGCGCTGAATGTTGGAGATGTGGCGGAACGGTATGGCCTGCAGAGACAGCCTTATCGGAAGGGTGCCTGTGCAGTAGAGGATCTTGACCTAATGTGGTGAAGTGCCAGTAGTGAACACACAGAGACTGGAGCAGAGGCTCAACAGTCGATGACTAGTCCCAATGACAAAGATGATCAATACAGCCCAGTATCCTACAGAGTACAAATATGCACCTAGTCCCAATGACAAAGAGGTCAAGATGGGGGACTAGGTGACAAGTTGTCCTATATATACTACCTGGCATGTGACCTATGATGTCGTGACCTGGTCATGCAGAAACTGATAGAACGTAGTGGAAAGTAATGGAATACAGTGGAATGAAGGTAGAATCAAGAGATGAAACAGGAATAATGTTGTGTATCGTAGTGAAAGGAAAAGAGACCATAGGAGAATAAAGAAAATAGTACACACTTTGTGACACTTCCTATGGTCTCTTTTCCTTTTACTATAATACATGACATCATTCTTGTTTCACCTCTTGATCCTATCTTTTATCTTCATTCCACTGTGTTCCATCACTTTCTGTTATGTTCTATCAGTTTCCATACAATACCAGATCATGACATCATAGATCACATGCCAAGTAGTAGGAGTAGTATATATAGGTAGACTTGTCACCTAGTCCTCCATCTTGACCTCTTTATCTTGGGACTAGGTGCATATTTGTACTCTGTAGAATACTAGGCTTGTATTGATCATCTTTGTCTTGGGATTAGTTATTAACTGTTGAGCCTCAGCTCCAGTCTTTGTGTGTTCACTACCAGTGCTTCACCACAAGCAACAGAATAGAGTTGATGGTGTTCTAGAGCTTCCTGGAATGTTGATCACTGTCTGATCACTCTTCAATCACTCCATATTTCCTATCTGCCTCTGTCTACAGTCTGCAGACAGTTCTGTAGCATTCTATCTCTTCAGATATTCTGTTCTTTAAACATCTTCAGAACATTGATGAAATCCTGCATAGACTAAAGGAACAATGAGAAAACAGAAAAGAATAAGTAATAAGTGCACATATCCATGAAGTTACACCCATCCAGAATTTTTGTAGGGAATGAGATCTGGTGGTTCCTGTGCTACCTGATATTGTATGAGTTTGGAATTGTAAGTTCTGGCTCATATAAGTGGTGGACAATAGGAGGGATAGAAGGGAAAGAGAAATTGAGAGAGAGTAGCAGGAAGAGTAGGTGGAGATAGTGGCAAAAGGTAGAACTATAGTGCATATACCTGAGGAACATGCTATGGCATCAAAGGCCTTTTAGGCCCTATTTCTCACAGCTATTTGGAGGGCCTAAAAGGCCTTTACATTAGCTGTCAAACTCCTGCCTGAGCTGGTTGTGTCACACTGGAATGTCTAATTGCTGTTAAATAAGGTCAACCAACAGCTGGTGAAGAAGGTAAGCTGCATCTGATGTGAGATAATGCAATGAATTCCTGCTAAAAGACCTGATAGGCTGACAAAGTGAGTAACAAATCATGACTTTGCACCAAGACTTCATAGGCGCCAGTCACTTTGTGTGCATCCTGCCCAGTATACAAGACACATAAGAGTGGCAGAGACTCCAGTGTTCTTCCCATGTCCAAATCTGTAGACCTTCGTCCACTTCAGTAATGAAAGCAGAGGGAGTAAAGTCAGTAAATCAGTATTGGAAGGCAGGATTAGTTGGGTCATAGGGCTCTAGTAATCTGTTTTTGACAGCAGTTGATTGGGCTGGATGAAGGATGAGCTGATAGTTGTTACTGGGGTCAAGTGATGGAGCTACTACATGTGGGCATTGGTCTAAATCCATAGTCCATCTGGGAGCTACATGTTGCAGGAATTCCTCAGGAGAAAGATGAAAGAAGGTGCCAAAGTTAGCCAGAGAATACTGACCATGTCATACACTAGTCTCAATAACACCAGCAGTCCATTTTGTGATTACATCAAAGATAATGTTCACATTGCAAAGGACCTCCCAAGCTTCTTCACAACTGGAGTAGATAGTATTGTAACCAAGGAGGGGGTTGATGGAATAGGGGTCAGTGAGTCCACACAAGGGTGGATACTCTCATTCCTTTGATCCAGGATCAATATAGTGAATAAAAGAGCTCCATTCTCCTGAGGTGAACAAATTGTTGGGAATTGCTAATGGGCAGCCATCAGTTCCTAAGTGATTGAGTCTATTGGCAGCAGTACTGATAATCCATCCTAAGGTTTGAAATTTAACCCAGAGCATGTGTGCAACCTCAAACTTTACTCTGAATCCAACTTCACCATCTTTTAGAATGGTTGGTTCAATTATAGTGTAGATGTTGGCAGGTAGAAATTGGATTGAGAACAGGAATTGAATGATTCTGCAAAGGCCAGAGTTACAGAACATGTTAATGAGCATCCTGGTTGCCATATCTAATTCTTCTTTCATGAGATCCTTTGGAGCTAATCTGTGAATGAGTTGGCAATTATTCAAAGAAATATACTAAAACTAGTACTTTCAAGTGCATGCTGAAGGTGTGATTCTCTGAAAGAAAATTCTTCAATATTGGTACCTGCAGTGGCTTGTGAAGACTTGTTTGAGAAGATTGAATTGTGATCAGAATGGGTTGAAGATGGAGTATTGAAGCTGGGAGGGAGATCCAATTCATTGCCTAATATGTAGTGACCAGAATCATCCTGAGCTTCAGCATCAATGAGCAGGATTGATGAGGTCTCCCTGGCAGGAGTCATTGATGAATAATTATGTTTCAGAAGTCTGAATGAGAACATGATTGTTGAGGATGTGATAGTGAGTTATTAGGAGCATTATCTGAAATCAGTTTAAATACTCAGCTTGGAGATGCTGTACATGTGTTGAGGACAAAGACTTTTCCCCAAAATTCCAAGTGTGGTTGAACAATGTAAGAAAATGAAGTTATGTGAAAATTGTGAACAGGAAAGCAACAGAGAAGTCATCTGAGGCTATGATGTGCTAATATGAAGGGGTGAAATTCACACAGTTGTCGTCCTGCACTATTTATGATAGATTTTGGATTGGAATCTTCCCATTGTCAATCATAGTGGTGTTTAGATAAATATTATCCACAATAAAATTTATTAAATTAATTTTAATAATAGAATGATTTGAAAACAATCTGTTTAAATAAGTAAATTTATCATTCTTCATCTTCAGATTTATTAATTACAGTCCTTCAACAAATAGAAGTTTTAGGTCATAATTTACATACTTATGGAGCGATATTACTAATTACTTTAAGTGTAATTTTATTATTAGCAATGTTTGCTACTATGATAATTTCTAAGTCTAACAAAGACTTACAGTTAATAACAAGAATAATACTTTCTATTTAAAAAGCACTGCTATTACACAAACTTCTTGCTTATCACTTAAGCACTTAATCTGTTAATCAGCTTCTCATTAGCCAAAGGAGGATCCTGCTTTTGAAATGCTGCTTAAAAAAATGCTTCTTTTTATACCTTCAGAGTCAATATGTAGATCCAGAAGGTACTGGCCACTGTCAGATTCCTCTTGTTGACTCTTGGCATCATTAATGGGAGCTGCTTGGGACAGCTGTGATTCTTGTTGAATTTGTTGTGATGGGTACTGCAGAGGGGTTGAAGGAGTTTCTAAAGTATCCAAAGTTTCTGGTAATTCCATCCCTCCAATTTCTCTCCCACTCCTTTGCAGGTTGCCCAAACCACTAGCACTTTGGATGTTGGATGTGTGTTGTCATGGTGGTGTCGGTGGTGACTCAGATGATGGTGAAGATGGTGAAGATGGTGGTGGGGATGACGGTGGCATAGATTGAGATGTCGTTGAGGTAGGCAAGGCCATTCATGGGTGATCCTCTTCAGATTCTCCAGGAACTCCCATGCCACCAGCGGAACTAAGTGATAGTGGTACTTCACCACCACCTGCTTGTTCTGCATACCGATGGCAGTAGATAGTCACAACTCGTTGCTACAGTAAACCAAACATGGAGTCGACAAAACTAGACTAATAGAAGACAGCAACAACAATGGTACCTTCTCTTCCTCAGTCAAAATCAAGGTAATCTTCCCTTCAACACCTGCTTCTGACTTTACTTTCTCAACAAGATGGAAGGGCATGGCATAAAGCTCTGTGTCGAGGTGTTTTATTGTATCCTGGATAGCGTTACTCAAACCCTTGCTGTAAATTTTAACCCCACTATCCTCATACTCAATGTAGCCTTGGACCTGCTGCTGAAAATCCTTGAGCCTTTTGATGTAGCCTTTGATGGTTTCTCTATCAGCCTCAGCAAATATGAATCGGTCAGATGCATTGCGAGATGCTGTCATTTGACTGAAATTGCAAAGTTCCTGCAGTAGCCTAACAGCATAAAGAAATATGTTGTGGTGAAGTGCCAGTAGTGAACACACAGAGACTGGAGCAGAGGCTCGACAGTCGATGACTAGTCCCAAGACAAAGACGATCAATACTAGCCAGTATTCTACAAAGTACAAATATGCACCTAGTCCCGAGACAAAGAGGTCAAGATAGGGGACTAGGTGACAAGTCGTCCTATATATAC
This sequence comes from Marasmius fiardii PR-910, assembly GCA_014904975.1. Lineage (NCBI taxonomy): Eukaryota > Fungi > Basidiomycota > Agaricomycetes > Agaricales > Marasmiaceae > Marasmius > Marasmius fiardii. The sequence continues at coordinate 239,839 of MU127820.1, forward strand.
TACCTGGCATGTGACCTATGATGTTGTGACCTGGTATCATGCAGAAACTGATAGAACATAGCGGAAGGTAATGGAAAGCAGTGGAATGAAGATATACTCAAGAGATGAAACAAGGATAATATTGTGTATCGTGGAGAAAGGAAAAGAGACCATAGGAAAATAAGAATAGTACACACTTTGTGACATACATTAACAACAAGAAAGAGAAGAATAAAGGGCACAGCCCAAGCACTGGGTGGCTATAGAGATTTGAGATACCAAAAATGGAGAAATCCCCTTATCTGGATCATATTCTTGTTTACAAACATTCATGATAAAAAGCTGCAAGACTCGAAGGCTGCTTTGCAAGGTGCTGAAGGCCAGTTCTGTTGATATGAACATCCTGTTTGAAATAGTAACAAAGTAAACCTTGCAAACACAAGCAAAATTGAAATCAAATGCACCTCAATGGCTCTGACAATCTCAAGAGCGAGTTCTGGAATATCACTTAACCCTGGGATAGTATTGTTCCAGCAGTTTCCTTCATAAAGATAAGAGGAGCAGTAGCCACTGGGGTGATATTCCTTGGTTGATGCTGCTTCATATTCCTTCTACCCCCTAACCCACTAGAGCATGCTGATGGATCATATGGGATATGTCTAGGTGAGTGATGATTCCATAGACCTCCTCGAGATTCCATGCTGGTAGAGATAACAGATGTGGAGGCAGGCACATTGTCACATCCATATGATACCAGGTCACGACATCATAGGTCACATGCCAAGTAGTATATATAGGTCGACTTGTCACCTAGTCCCCCATCTTGACCTCTTTGTCTTGGGACTAGGTGCATATTTGTACTCTGTAGGATACTGGGTTATATTGATTGTCTTTGTCTTGGGACTAGTTATTGACTGTTGAGCCTCAGCTCCAGTCTTTGTGTGTTCACTGCCAGTGCTTCACCACATTAGGTCAAGATCGTCTACTGCACGGGCACCCTTCCGATAAGGTTGTCTCTGCAGGCCATACTGCTTCATCACGTCTCCGACATTTATTGTATCCAGACCTGACTCTGAAGAAGAATCCAAACAGGAGAAAGTTGACTGCTCCACACTACCACACACATACAACGTTACCAACAACAAACACATACATCTAATCACTAACAGAGAGTGGACCAGTTGTGACCAGAACCAGTGCCCGAATGCACTTGCAAACTCCATCTCTGAACCACACAATTTAATCAACAACAACGGTAGTGTTCTCAAATTTGACTGTTTCATCCCAGTACTCCCACCGTTACCACTGTCCCCACTTCCAGTCTGCCCAGTCACCCCCAGTCTATCCAGAACCTCTGGACACTCTAGGCCTGGGTCCCACATAGGTCGATACTCTAGGCCCACATCAAATCCCACATCACGTACTTTGTGAACTTCCCATACCCCTGCCTATCCCACCTATAACCATGAATAACAAACAATTTGCTCACCTTTTGGAGGGCTTAGCCACTGTAACCAATGCGCTTCAGACCCAGGCAACCTGTTCCAAGGACATTATCAGTAAGCCCAAGGCATTCAAGGGAGAGAAGGGCCACAACACTAGGCAATGGCTGAACCAGTTCGATAACTGGGCCAGGGAGCAGTCCGACTTGGTCAATAATGACCCGAAAAAGATCTGAGCAGTAAAACTGCTAAGTGTGGTGGGGATCTGAGGGAGCAGATATAGCGAAGCTAGATCAAGGGCCAATCTGAAGACCAACCCAAAACCCAACAAACACCACAAACAACAACCTCAGAAGTGGACTTATGTGTTTAGTTTTGCAAGGACTGGTTCGACGTTGATCGAAGGTTCCGTCCATAGCTTAAACTGCACAAAAAGCGCTAAGTTCTGAAGCTAAAGTCTCATATCTCTTAAATTCAAATCCTGCCAGAGGCTCTGACAAATTCGGTCTTTTTATAAGGTTTTTATTGTATTGGATATGAGGGAGATAACAGAATAGAGATGCCAGATACATCCTAAATGCTAAGAAACCCACAACAAACTACTTCAGAAGTAAAACTGTTCCAGTGAACCTCAGAAACTCAACAGACAGTGACTGGCCCCAGCAGACTCAGCCTCAGCAGAACAGAAAACTACTAAGTCATGACCCCAGTGGATCTTCAGAACGACTCAACAGTTCAAGCAGTGAGATTCTAAACACCAATGCAAAGCACAGGTCTCTTTATTAGGTCTTATTTCTCTCTATGAAGTTAGCCCTTCCGCTGACCAGCCTCTAATGGCGCAGTGGCAGAATTGGTGGGTTTTTCCTTGAGGATTCTTCATGAAAACCTCTGGCCTTATATACACTACTGCTATAAAATATTATTTACTCGTATGGTCTTTTCACTATTTGTACTATATCTAGGCAGTATAAGGAAAGATTGCCTTTCCTGGGCTATTGGGAGAGAATTTGTGTATTATTCTCTGCAGGTGAATACTCCAACTAGGATATGTCTGATTGCATATCTCAGTTCTGAGTCATGTTGCGCAAGTATTGCGTGCTTCTTCGGAAACTTGCTTTACCAATTTGTCTTATGCACCATGTGGTGTCTCTCTGCGTCCCTGTCCTAGATCATGGGTCTGCACTAGTCTCTGCTACTGCCTCAGAAGTGTTTCTACTACCTTTGCCGGTCGATAGTCGTTCTTCCGCAGAATCCTTTCATCTGCTTTGTACACTTCCCCTACTTCCTCAGTAGCATATGTAGCTCAGTAAGGGATATTGTAGCTCTTGTGTCCTCTTAGAAACAGCATGTCCTCACAGATGAGTTCGCCAATTCTGTCCTAGAAGTAATTTCCAATTCCTGGGTTATCAGCCATGCTCCATGTGGTCCATCCAACCCTGAATGCTCTTGTTATCTTTTACATCGGAGTCACTTCATACTCCTGTCAAATCTCCTATATTTCTACTGCTAGAACTCATTCGGTATAGCAGAAGAGACTCTGTGGTTCTCTTTTATGCTTCTTTATCCACAGTATATGGTTTTGGCATGAGCAACTTCTGTTTGCCGAAGTTGGCTAGTCATACTTCTGATGCCTCAGAATTCTCTGGGTGACTCTTATCATGCTCAGGTACAGCACCATGCAACCAGCATGCTGCTTATCAGCTATCTGATGCGCTTAGCAGCCATCCTGCAGTAGTCTCTGGAACTTCGGAAGTCGCTTTGGATCTTCCTGTTCATTATCTCATTGTCGAGTAGTTGACTTCCTACTTGCTCATTGTTTTATTCCTTCTTCCATCTTGCTCTTGATCGACCTCAGCGCTGGTTGGTGTGGGGAACAAACGTTCTCACCACTTCTGCAGATGCACAGGCTTCCTACAGTTTTCAGAAGTATGCCCTGGCTCTCTCTTGTTCATAGTATATTCTTTATCATGAATATAGCAGAGTCTGGTTGCACCTAGTCTTTTACTAGCAGATCGAGCCTCTCTCTAGAACTCAATTTCCTTACTTCTGCAGCTAGAACATCCACGGAAGTTCAGTAAAATTGCTTAAACAGTGTAATCCGCATAGAAGGCATGATAGCGGCCCTAAACCTGATGACCTCCAACACTGGTGATTGGGCAAATCAGTTCCTGACCAGGTCAAATGACCCCATCAACGTCAACCTGATCTTCAATGGCAGGTGGGCCAATTTTACCACTGCCTTTAGGGGCCACTTTTCCTCTATCGATGAGGAGAAGCAGGCATTGGCCAATCTCAAGGTCCTGAAGCAAGGACAGAATGAGTCTGTTTCCGACTATGCCCAGATGTTCACGGAGCTGGCCAGTCTTACCAAGCTCTCGGACTATGACCAGTGTCAATATTTTGTAGATGGACTCATGTTGGAGATGCAGAAGTTGGTAGGATTGGCATCAGCAGTTGCCATGACAGAGCCAAGGGACCTTAGCAAGCTCATTGCAAGGGCAAACAAGTTGGACATTAGCATCAACAACCCGGCTCTGAACATCAGAAGGGGAGATGCCTGAGCACAGTCCAGCAGTGGAGGAGGAAGGATTCCGAACACCATGGACATCGATGCCACCTCAACCTCGACCTGAAGGACTGGCACCAGGGAGGAGTTCGTGAGACAAATGAAGAACAGGTGCTTCGGCTGTGGTGGCTTGCACCTCAAGAGGGACTGTAACTGGGCACGAGGTGCTACGTGCAACTACTGTAAGAGGGTGGGCCATTTGGAACAAGTCTGTCAGGACAAGTTCATGGGAAAGAAAAGAGGGGGAGGACTAGCTGGAAGAGGTCACCAACAGATCACAGCAACTAATATGGAGGAGAATTTCTTGCTCTTCAACAAGGAAGGGGGAAGTCACCGTTCTTTGAATGACCCCATGGCCACCGTTGTGCCCAGCAACCTGACTGTAGCTCTAGACAGTCAGGGACAGCTTACTGCCCAGATCGCTCAGCTCAACAGCCTTCTGGCTGGCCATAGCTCTGTCATCAACAAGCCGCAGGGTTTTTAGGAAGGACACCCGTCTCAGCCACAACAAGAGTGTCCCAGAAGCCAATTGTAGTATGCCCATCCTTAAATTATGACTCTATATCATCATGTACTATTAACATGACTTGTGAATCTACTCCATTATTATCACATTTCTGAGTACACATGAAGATTGAGAATAGGAGACTACAAACGACAGTAGCAGCCATGGTGGATAGTGGAGTGACAGGCTTATTTATGAGTAGAAAGTTTGCAGAAGGGAGAAATCTATGGAAGCTGCAATTAAAGAAGCCGATATAGGTGTTTAATATCGATGGTACCCCTAACCATGCTGGCAATATACAGGAGTTTGCACAGCTGGCAATAACAGTGGATGGACATAAACACTGGGTGGATTTTCTGATTACAGATCTAGGGGAAGGGGACATGATATTGGGGTTACCCTGGCTGAGGCAGTTGAACCCAGACATAGACTGGTTGAAAGGGCTGCTATCAATTAGGACCCACAGAGTAGCAGTGGAAGACATACCAGATGGGGAAGGGGAAGCAATTGGTGGAATGACTCTGAGTGAAGAAGTACTGGAGAATACTCAAGATGACGCACTGAAGGAAACTCTTCAGCATGATGATGGAAGTAGAGGACAGGAGGAGACAGTATTGGAAGAGGAGGAGAAACAACTGCAACTCTGTGTTCTTAAAGCCAACTGGGCACTTCGTCGGAACTGGCTTAGGCAGGGGATCATTAAGGATGTTAAGGAACAGGTTTGGATTGTGGCGGGGTACACTTACTCCCAACAACTTGTGGAAGCGGCACAGAAACTCAAGCCGAAGAAGACATTTGAGGAAATGGTCCCTGAGCACTACCAGGAGTATAGCAAGGTCTTTTCAGAACAGGAATCAGAACAGGAATCAGAACGGTTACCAGCACACAAACCTTGGGATCACACTATCGAGTTCACCCCTGGGGCCCCAGAGTCACTTCATACGAAAATTTACCCTATGTCCCCAGTAGAGCAGGAGGAACTTGATTGATTGATCAAGGAGAACCTATGAAAAGGGTATATCCAGTGGTCCAAATCACCCATGGCATCACCAGTGTTCTTTGTAAAGAAGAAAGATGGAAAGCTGTGGTTCGTACAGGATTATCGATGCCTCAACGAGTTCACAGTCAAAAACTGGACACCACTTCTCCTAGTATCTGATATTGTCAATTGGCTCCATAATGCGAAATACTTCACCAAGTTCGATGTAAGATGGGGCTATAACAACATACAGATTAGGGAGGGAGATGAATGGAAGGCAGGGTTCGCAACAAATCGAGGACTGTTTGAGCCAATGGTCATGTTCTTTGGCCTTACCAACTCTCCAGCTACATTCCAGTCCCTAATGAACCTCATCTTTGTGGATCTTATCGTGGCAGGGAAGGTAGCAGTATACCTGGACAACATACTGGTTTTCAGTTCAGACTTATCGGAACATCGTCACATGGTTAAAGAAGTCCTCAAATAGTGACAGTAGAATGATCTATATCTCTGACCTGAGAAGTGCAAGTTCGAGAAGACAGAGGTGGAATACCTGGGTTTGTTGATAAGCGAGGGGAGAATATGTATGGACCCAGTGAAGGTAGCAGCAGTACAAGATTGGGTAATGCCAAAGTCAATATGTGATGTCCGTGGTTTCTTAGGATTCGCCAATTTTTACAGACGCTTCATCCAGAATTTCTCAAAGATCGCATGTCTGCTCAACAACTTAACATGCAAGGACATCCAGTTTGAGTGGGGAACACAGCAACAGGCAGCGTTTGAAGAACTACAGATGGCGTTCATCTCAGCACTATTCTTGCCCTGTGGAATCCAGATAAACCAACTCAGATAGAGGTGGACGCTTCTGGTTATGCTACAGGGAGAGTCCTTATGCAGCAGCAGGAGGACGGTACATGGCACCCAGTGGCATATTGCTCAGCTTCGATGCAACTGGCGGAGAGGAACTATCAGATCTATGACAGGGAAATGTCAGCAATCATAGAGGCCCTGAAGGACTGGCAATATTTCTTAGAGGGTCTTTGTGATGAGTTTGAAATTGTCTCTAATCATAGTAATTTGGAATACTGGCAAACTGCACAGGATCTCACTCGATGCCAAGCTCACTGGTCCCTCTACTTATCTCAGTTCAACTTCTGGCTGGTTCACCATGCAGGGAAAAGTAATACTCAGGCCGATGCACTATCACGAATGTCACATCACCACATCCAAGATCATGAGGACAATCGGCAACAGATCGTGCTTTCACCCAACCAGTTTCACAGGATAGCTGCTTTCACCCTGGTCAACCCATTGAGGGGCAGATTTGTCAAGCATCAGAGAGAGAAGCGGAAGTACTGGAAGGATTGAAGAAGCTAAAGGAGGGAGGCCTGAAGAGGTTAGCAAATGGATTACCAGAATGGGAGGAGGATAATGGTTTGGTGTACCATCATAGCAGAGTCTATGCATCCCCAGACAAGGAGTTGCAGCGAGACGTGCTTCAGCAGTGTCACGATTCCCCATCAGCAGAACACCCAGGACTCCATGCAACTTATGACTTGGTGACGTCTTACTTCTGGTGGCCAACAATACGGTCATTTACTGAGAAGTATGTGGAAGGTTGTGACACCTGCACACGGAAGAAACTACAATGGCATCCATGGGCAGTGACTCACCCACTAGACATACCAACAGGGATTTGGAAAGGGGTAGGAGTAGATCTGATCACTCAGTTGCCAAAGTCAGATGGATACGACGCCATTTTGGTTTGCACAGACTTATTCAGCAAGCAGATTCATGCTATTCCTTGCATGACCAGCATCACAGCAGAAGAGGTAGCAGACCTTTACTATCAAGAGATCTTCCAACTTCATGGGCTACTACTGTGCTTTGTGTCAGATTGTGGTCCCCAGTTTGCAGTGATGGTTATGAGGAAGCTTCTCAAGCAACTGGGTATCAAGAGCAATTTGACATCTGGATATCACCCGCAAGCAAATGGACAGACAAAGCAGGCCAACCAAGAGGTGGAGAAGTATCTTTGGCTATATGTGGGAAGGAGGCAGACAGATTGAGCAAAACACCTTCCAATGGCAGAGTTCATTATCAACTCCAAGACCCACTCTGCACACAATCTCTCTCCATTTGAGGCAGTTTACGGATATCAGCCCCTATTCAACATCCTGCTGGGACAGCATGCAGGACAGAAGAACGTAGATGAGCAAATTGAGATGTTGAAGGAATTGTGGAAGGACACTCAAGCAGCCTTGGAGATGATGAAGAAGGAGCAGAAGGCAGCATATGAGAGGGGGAAGAAGGGAGCTCATGCATTCAAGGTTGGGGAATATGTATGGTTGGACACCAAGGATATAGACCTGAAGACACCAAGTCACAAACTTTCAGATCAACAGCTAGGGCCGTTTGAAGTATTGGAACACGTAGGAGATCTGGACTACCGTTTGAAACTTCCTTGGGGGCGACATTGAATCCATCCAGTCTTCCATGTCGACAAACTTTCTCCCTGGCATGGCAATGATATCAATGGAGAACGACCAATGCAACCAGGACCAATAGAGTTAGAGGAGGATGGTGAATGACGTTGTTTCGTGCTAGTTATATGAACAAACTAACGCAAAAAGAC
>MU127820.1:253124-337958 GCA_014904975.1 Marasmius fiardii PR-910
GTTTAATCAGATTTCTCTGTGCGGAACCTTCGACAATGCCAGAACCCCACTCGCATATAGCGTCTTTTTGAGTTAGTTTGTTCATATAACTGGCTTGAAACAACGTCATTCAATGGAGCTGGCCAGTCTCACCAAGCTCTCAGACTACGACCAGTGCCAGTACTTTGTAGAGGGACTCACGTTGGAGATGCGAAAGTTGGTAGGATTGGCAGCAGCAGTTGCCACGACAGAGCCAAGGGACCTTAGCGAACTCATCGCTAGGGTGAACAAGTTGGACATCAGCATCAACAACCCGGCTCTGAACATTGGACGAGGAGGTGCTCGAGCACAGGCTAGTGGTGGAGGAGGAAGGGACCCAAACGCCATGGACGTTGACGCCACCTCCACCTCCACCTGGAGGAATGGCACCCGAGAGGAGTTTCTGAGACAAATGAGGAACAGGTGTTTTGGTTGTGGCAGTCTTCACCTCAAAAAGGACTGCAATCGTGCATGAGGTGCCACATGTAACTACTGCAAAAGAGTGGGGCATTTAGAACAGGTCTGTCAGGACAAGTTCACAGGAAAGGAGAGGGGAGGAGGGCTAATTGGAAGAGGTCGCCAGATCACAGCAACCAACATAGAGGAGAACTTCTCCCTGTTCGAGGAAGAAGGGGGTAGTCACCATTCTCTGAACAACCCCATGCCCATCATTGCATCCACTTCATCCCCAGCACCCAACAGCTCGACCGCAGCTCTAGATGGCCAAGGACAGCTCACTGCCCAGATCGCTCAGCTCAACAGTCTTCTGGCTGGCCTGAGCTCTGTGGTCAACAAACCACAGGGTTTTTAAGGAGGACGCCCATCTCAGCTGCAACAAGAGCATCCCAGAATCCGATTGTAGTATGCCCTTCTTCAAATTATAACCGTATCTCTTCATGTACTATAAACACAACTCGCAAATACACACCGTTATCATCACACTTCCAAGTATGCATGAAGATTGAGAATGGGAGATTACAAACGACAACAGCAGCCATGGTGGATAGTGGAGCAACAGGTTTATTTATGAGCCAGAGGTTTGCTGAAGAAAAGATGTTGCAAAAGCTTTGATTAAAGAAGCCAATACAGGTGTTTAACATTGATGGCACCCCTAACCTGGCTGGCAGTATACAGGAATTTGCACAGCTGGCGATAACAGTGGATGGACATAAGCATTGGGTGGACTTTCTGATTACGGATCTAGGCGAAGAGGACATGATATTGGGGTTACCATGGTTGAGACAGTTGAACCCAGAGGTAGACTGGTCGAAAGGGTTGCTATCAATTAGGACCCACAGAGTGACAGTAGAGGACGTACCAGATAGGGAAGGAGAAGCAATCGGCGGAACGACTCAGGGTGAAGGGGTACTGGAGGACACTCAAGACGATGCAGTGAAGGAAACTCCACATCAGGACGAATATGGAGGGGAAGGACAGGAAGAAATGGTACTGGGAGAGGAGGAAAAACAACTGCAACTCTGCGTTCTTAAGGCTAACTGAGCACTTCACCGGAATTGGCTTAGGCGGGGGATTATCAAGGATGTTCAGGAACAGGTTTGGATCACGGCAGGGTACACTTACTCCCAACAACTTGCAGAAGCGGCACAGAAACTCAAGCCAAAGAAGACGTTTGAGGAGATGGTCCCTGAGCATTATCGGGAGTACAGTAAGGTCTTCTCAGAACAGGAATCGGAACGGTTGCCGGCACACAAGCCTTGGGATCATGCTATCGAGTTCACCCCTGGGGCCCCAGAGTCACTTTGTACAAAGATCTATCCCATGTCCCCAGTAGAACAGGAAGAACTCGACCGATTTATTGAGGAAAACCTATGGAAAGGGTATATTCGACCATCCAAATCACCTATGGCATCTCCAGTGTTCTTTGTAAAGAAGAAAGATGGGAAGCTACAGTTCGTACAAGATTACTGACGTCTCAATGAGTTCACAGTCAAAAACTGGACACCACTCCCCTTAGTATCTGATATTGTCAATCGACTCTGTAATGCGAAATACTTCACCAAATTCGACGTTAGGTGGGGTTACAACAATGTATGAATTAAGGAGGGAGATGAATGGAAGGCAGGATTTGCAACAAATCGAGGGCTGTTTGAGCCAACAGTCATGTTTTTTGGTCTTACCAACTCCCCAGCTACGTTCCAGTCCCTAATGAACCTCATCTTTGCGGATCTCATCGCGGCAGGGAAGGTAGCAGTATACCTGGACGACATACTGGTTTTCAGTTCAGACTTATCGGAACATCGTCACGTGGTTAAGGAAGTCCTCAAACGGTTACAGCAGAACGATCTATACCTCCAACCTGAGAAGTGCGAGTTTGAGAAAACAGAGGTGGAATATCTGGGTTTGTTGATAAGTGAGGGGAGAATACGTATGGATCCAGTGAAGGTAGCTGCAGTACGAGATTGGGCAACACCGAAATCAGTATGCGATGTTCATGGATTTTTAGGATTCGCCAACTTCTATAGGCGCTTTATTTGGGACTTCTCAAAGATTGCACGCCCACTCAACAAGGTAATGTGCAAGGACATTCAGTTTGACTGGGGAACACAGCAACAGGTAGCATTCGAAGAACTACAGACAGTGTTTGTCTCTGCACCTATTCTCGCCTTATGGGATCCAGATAAACCAACTCAGATAGAGGTGGATGCGTCTGGCTATGCTACAGGGAGAGCCCTCATGCAGCAGCAGGAAGACAGTACATGGCACCCAGTAGCATACCGCTCAGCTTCGATGCAACCGGCAGAAAGGAATTACCAGATCTATGATAGGGAGATGTTGGCAATCATAGAGGCTCTGAAGGACTGGTGTTACTTCTTAGAGGGCCTCCATGATGAGTTCGAGATCATCTCCGATCATAGTAACTTGGAATACTGGCGAACCACACAGGACCTCACATGATGCCAAGCTCGCTGGTCCCTCTATCTATCCAGATTTAACTTCCGACTGGTACACTGTGCAGGGAAAAGCAACACTCAGGCCGATGCACTATCGCAAATGTCACATCGCCGCATTCAAGATCATGAGGACAATCAGCAACAGATTGTGCTTTCCCCTGACCGGTTTCACAAGATAGCAGTCTCTACCCTGGTCAACCCCCTGGAAGGATGGATTCGTTGAATGTCAGAGAGAGAAGCTGAAGTACTGGAAGGATTGAAGAAGCTGAAGGAGGGAGGCCTGAAAAGGTTGGCAAACAGATTACCGGAATGGGAGGAGGACAACGGTTTGGTGTATCATCATGGCAGAGTCTACATACCTCCAGACAAGGAACTGCGACGAGACGTTCTTTGACAGTGCCATGACTCCCCATCGGCAGGACACCCAGGACTCCATGCGACTTATGACTTGGTGACGTCTCACTTCTGGTGGCCAACAATACGGTCGTTCACAGAGAAATATGTGGAGGAGTGTGACACCTGTGCACGGAAAAAGCTACAGCGACATCCACGGGCAGTAACTCATCCACTGGATGTACCAACGGGAATCTGGGAGGAGGTAGAAGGAGATCTGATCACGCAGTTGCTGAAGTCAGATGGGTATGATGCCATCTTGGTCTGCACAGACTTATTCAGAAAGCAGATTCATGCCATTCCCTGCATGACCAGTATCACTGCAGAAGAGGTTGCAGACCTCTACTATCGAGAGATCTTCAGACTTCATGGGCTACCTTACGCTTTGTTTCAGATTGTGGTCCCCAGTTTGCAGCAATGGTTATGAGGAAACTTCTGAAGCGGTTGGGTATCAAGAGCGATTTGACATCTGGATATCACCCACAGGCTAATGGACAGACAGAGCGGGCCAACCAAGAAGTGGAGAAATACCTCCGGCTATATGTGGGGAGGAGACAGACGGACTGGGCAAAACACCTTCCAATGGCAGAGTTTGTCATCAACTCCAAAACTCACTCTGCACACGATCTCTCCCCATTTGAGGCAGTATACGGATACCAGCCCCTATTCAACATCCCAGTGGGACAGCATACAGGATGGAAGGACATAGATGAATGGATTGAGGTGTTGAAGGAGTTGTGGAAGGACATGCAAGCAGCACTGGAAACAGTGAAGAAGGAACAGAAGGCAGCATATGAGAAGGGAAAGAAGGAAGCTCATGTGTTCAAGGTTGGAGACTACGTATGGTTGGATGCCAAAGATATTGATCTTAAGACGCCGAGTCACAAGCTCTCAGATTGACAGCTGGGGCCATTCGAGGTATTGGAACGCATTGGAGATTTGGACTATTGCTTGAAACTTCCTTGGGGGCGACATCAAATCCATCCAGTCTTCCATGTCGACAAACTTTCTCTCTGGCGGGGCAACGATATAAATGGAGAACGACCATCGCAACCAGGACCAATAGAGTTGGAGGAAGACAGAGCAGTAGGAGAATATGATGTGGAGAAAATTCTGAACAGCAGAATTTACAGAGGGAAGTTACAGTATGAGGTAAAGTGGGAAGGCTGGGACAAAGGACATATCTCCTGGGAGCTGGCAGAAAATGTGGCAAATGCTCGGGAACTGGTGGAGGAGTTCCATGTAGAGCATCTGGATGCAGTAGGGGAGTCAGACGTACCAGTGAAGAAGAAGAAAAAGAAAAAGTCGAGGCGATAGCCATCAAGGACGATGGTCTTAGAAGGGGGGTAATGTCACGAAGTGCATACTATTTTACTTTTACCTCCTTACAGTCTCTCTTCCCTTTACTACGATACATCATTCTTGCTTCATCTTTTGACCTTACCTTTTATCTTTATTCTACTATGTTCCATTGGTTTCCGCTATGTTCTATCAGTTTCCGCATGACACCAGGTCACGACATCATAGATCACATGCCGAGTAGTATATATAGATCGACTTGTCACCTAGTCCTCCATCTTGACCTCTTTGTCTTGGGACTAGGTGCGTATTTGTACTCTAAGAGATAGGGAAAAGTAAATAGGAGTTGGTAAAATAGTATAGGTACAAAATGGGATAAAAGATAGGAATGTTAATCAGTGGAGGTATTCTAATATCCCTGCAACACTCCCCCAGAAGACCTATGCTGGTTGCAATCCCATCAGGCTCACAAATTTCTGAACCATAGGACCCATGAGCGGCTTCATGAACAAGTCTGCCAGGTTGCTCTGTGAGGGAATATATTTGAAGACAATCTCCCCCTCCCTTACCAAATCTCTGATCCATGCTCAGTTCATATCAAAGTGTTTGGTACATCCATGTTTTGTTGTTGCTTCAGTGCAATGGAGCTGGTATTGTCCACATAAATGAGGGATGGGTGTTTGCCTCCCATTCTAAGCTCAGACAAGAACTTCAACATCCATCAGGCTTGTTTGCTGGTGTGGACCATGGCAAGGTATTCCACCTCAGTGGTGGATAATGCCATGATGCACTGTTTTGCCGAGGACCATGAGATAGCTCTCCCAGCACCCATGAATACATACCCCATGGTTGACTTCCTTGTTGGGACTCCCTCCTCTTCTTTAACATCTGCATGTGATGCATCACAATATCCAATAACAACAAGGTGTTCAGGCTCCCCCTCACGATAGCGGCAGTATGTAATAGCAAGGTCAATAGTGGCTTTCAGGTATGTGAGGATATGGAGCCCAGATGTCCAATGGATAGGGCGAGGGTCCTGTGCATATCTTTGTAATAATGCCACAGCATATGCAATATCAGGTCAAGTCCCCTGGGCTATGTGATTGAGGCTTCAGTTGGGAAAGGGTGAAGTCAACGTTATCCATGATGGGCATGAATTTCAGGGTGCATTCAGCCATGCTGAACTGCTTGAGAGTCTTCTGGATCAATGGTTTCTGGCTGATTGAGATTTGTTCTCCATTCGCAACCCAGAGAGTAAGTCCCAACATCACATTTGGCTGGCCATAAAACCTGAATTCGTACTTGCCCTGAATGCCTTTCACCACCTTATCCTCATCCTCCTTCATGGGCGAAGCTCCCAAAACATTGTCGGTGTACATGGCAGTAATGGTTTGGTCAGAGTTACCCTCCCTAATGTGGAGGCATACACAAGGGTCAGCAGAAATTGGTCTGTGTCCCTGTTCCCGGTAAGTAGCGTCAAGTAGTCTGTACCAGTTATTTCCCACATCAATGGTGCTGTAGATATTGATATTCATCAACAGTGCTGGTTCAATGCCTCCATGAAGTTGGTAGCAGTTTTCATATCCTTGGGGAAGTCAGAGGAAGTTCACACCTTGAGGCTGAGCATTGAGGTACATGCCTGTAAAGTCTCCTGACCATATTTGAAGGCTGTGGTATGCTGCAATCGCCAAGATGAAACAGACTGACTTGTACCAAGTAACCATGGCCTATGAATCCCAGTAAGTGTGCCTGTTTTTCCTCAGTTTCGTATTGTCTGGAATCAATGAATGCTTGAGTGAGGTCACATTGATTGGTGGATCGTTGATTTGGTTTGGTACCATATATCTGTATGGCAGAGCAATGGGGGTGGTGAGGTGCTGGAGGTGGGTTGGTTTGTCCTGGTGTAGACATTGACAGTCATGGGAAATGTGGTGACTTGGGTCCATTACCAAACTCAGATACTGAGGGCAAACTGTTTTTGCTGGCAGAACTGTTCTGACTCATTGGTGTTCCTGGTCGTGTGTTTGTGGCTGTGTCTGGAGTTGCCGCAGCTGAATTGATGAACAAAAAATTGTCTTCATCATCCTCCCCCTCAGCAGTGGTGACCCAGTGGCTGTCCCCCTCTTCGAATATAACATCCCTTGACCAAATCACCTCATCACTATTCTACACCTTACACTGATACATGCCTTCACCCTCATACCCCACCATACAACACTTAATCCCCCTCACATCCAACTTCTCCTGATATTCCTCTAGCACACACTTCCCCATACATGTAGGTGCAATGCATCTGCTCACTTTCCACTCCAACTCTCCTCTGGAACCTTTCCTGGATGTCTTGATAATGGCGGATAGTCAGAGACATGGGTGGCTGCCTTCATTGCTTCTCCCCACCATTTAGCAGGAAGTCATGCATCAAGGAGCATGGCTCTGGCAGATCTAGTAATGATGCCAATAGAACGTTCAGCATTGCCATTGGAGGCAGAGGAATATGCAGCAGTGGATTCATGAACAACACCATATTGGCGAAACCAGTTGGCCCACATTCCTGAACAGAATTCTGGTGTGTTATCGGTTCAGATTTTCTTCAATTTGTGCCCAGTCTGACATTCTCCCTCTCTCTTGAAGGTATCAATAATTTCCAGGGTTGTCTCTGCTGTGCAGTTCGGAATGGGGATACAAAAGTGCTTTGAAGTCTCTGCATCGACAATGTGTAATGCATACAAGTTTCTGCCAACCAAACAAACATGTGCTGGTCCCCAAATGTCAACAGCAAGAAGTTCGAGAGGGATATTGGAGTGTACCACCACAGGATAGAAGGGGAGTCATTGGTGATTAGCTCGGATACAGTCCTCACATTGGGGTTTCAGTTGAGTTCCTTCCTGTATGATCATTCCATCTACCAATTTCGATGCTTCAGCTAACCAACTCTCCCCCATGTGTCCACAGCATAGATGCCACAGCTTTATATCCAGTGGTACCACTCTTGCTGCAAGCGAGGTCGGGGTCACAGTTGTGAGGATGTCTGCAGTGATGTGATACAAACTGTCATCCCTGAGTGATCCATCCAGCACTTCTTCTCCCTCTCGTCCTTTGATCACGACTTTACCACCTCCAACCTCCATCCACCACCCCATGCGATCAAGAGTGCTCAATGACATCAGATTGGATGCAATGTTCAGAGCATGAAGGGCATTCCTCAGCCTGAAAATCCTATGGACATGATTGGGAACCTTGCAAATTTCTACATCTCCCATGCCAAGGATGTCAAAGGTAATCCCTTGTTTAGATGACTGGCCAACAGCACTGATTGGACAATAGTTCTGGAACACATCATGATGATGGAAGAAATGACACAATGCGACGCTGTCGACTTTGATGTCATTAGATGCATTAGCACCTGCAGCTTTGATCTGTACTGCTTCTGCTGCAAACACCTTGGCATCATCAACCATCAGAACATGAAGGTTAATGGATGCACTGAAGGCATGGATGTGGGAGCTGCTGGAGGATTGAGGTTCTGATTCTGTGGAGGCAGGTGCTCTTCTTCCCCTTCCACCAACTGGGGTATTGACCCTGTTTCCCACCACCAACTGCATAACAATCTTCAGTTGTGTGGCCTACTCAGTTCTTCAGCAGGCAGTTAGGGTTGGTACATACCACATCTGTGTGCTTTCCCTTCTTGGTGCTCACATTGGATGCAGAGAGAGCTTGTTCAAGTCAGGTGATTTGGTTCATCAGGGCAGCCTCAAGTGCAGATGTCTTCTGGACTTCTGAGATCTGGGAGTTTTCACCTACACAGCATAAGTGGTAGTTCTGTAGACATGTGACAATGACGTTGAAGCTTTTCTCCATCATCAAGGGCCCAGTGATTACATTCCATTCAGCAGAGCATGGGAATGAATCGAGGAAGATTGTGATGAACCATTCATCAGGAATATGAGCCCCTGCATCTACAGTGGCCTTCCGAAGTAATTGCATCTTCTCGGCATATCCCCCTTCTCCAGATATCTTCCCATCAACTCTATCAACATAGTGGCAGTCCTTCAGTGTGTCTTCCTTGTGTTGCCTGGCCAACTGACTGACTAACAAGTATTCGTTTTCAAGATACTGCCACAGCTCTGAAGATGTCTTCCCAGATGGGATGCATAATCCACTAGGGTTCTTGATATTGTTCCAGATTGTAAGGTATGCCACTGATTCACAAAGCAAGTATTCAAGGGGATTTGGAGAGGGGTCATTCACAGCACTCAGAGCAGCATATGGTGTTGGAGTATTTGGTGATGGAATGTTCACTTTCCCTTCCAAATATAGGTCGAGACCCTTGATTCTTCCATTCAGCAACATTGTGTCCTTCCACGACACATAGTTCTTGTGGTGAAGTGCTGGTAGCAAACACACAGAGACTGGAGCAGAGGCTCAACAGTCAACAACTAGTCCCAAGACAAAGACAATCAATACTACCCAGTATTCTACAAAGTACAAATATGCACCTAGTCCCAATGACAAAGAGGTCAAGATGGGGGACTAGGTGACAAGTCGTCCTATATATACTACCTGGCATGTGACCTATGATGTTGTGACCTGGTATCATGTGGAAACTGATAGAACATTGTGGAAAGTAACAGAACACAATGGAATGAAGACAAGATCAAGGGATGAAACAATAATAACTGTGTATCGTTGTGAAAAGGAAAAGAGACTATAAGAAAATAGAGAGAGTAGTACACACTTTGTGACATTACCCCCCTTCTAAGACCATCATCCTCAATGGTTATTGCTTTGACTTTTTCTTTTTCTTCTTTCGCACCAGTATATCTGACTCCCCCACCACGTCCAGATGTTCTGCATGGAACTCTTCCACTAGTTCCTGAGCGTTCTTTACGTTTTCTACTGGTTCCCAGGAGATGTGTCCTTCATCCCAGCCTTCCCACTTCACCTCGTACTGTAACTTTCCTCAGTGAATCCTGCTATTGAGAATTTTCTCCATGTCGTACTCTCCTACTGCTCCATCCTCCTCTAGCTCTATTGGTCCAGGTTGTGCGGGTCGGTCTCCATTAATTTTGTTGCCTCGCCAAGGGAATAGTTTATCGACATGAAAAACTGGATGAATTCGATGTCGTCCCCAGGGAAGCTTCAAGCGGTAGTCCAGATCCCCTATGCATTCCAGTACTTCAAACGGCCCTAGCTGTCAATCTGAAAGCTTGCAACTTGGTGTCTTCAGGTCAATATCTTTGGCGTCCAACCATATGTATTCTCCAACCTTGAACACATAAGCCCCCTTCTTCCCCCTCTCATACGCTGCCTTCTGCTCCTTCTTCACTGCCTCCAATGCTGCTCTAGTGTCCTTTCGCAGCTCCTTCAGCATCTCAATTCGTTCATCTACATCCCGACATCCTGTACGTTGTCCCACCAGAATGTTAAAGAGAGGTTGGTATCCATATACTGCCTCGAATGGAGAGAGATCGTGTGCAGAGTGTGTCTTGGAGTTGATAACAAACTCTGCCATTGGCAGGTGTTTCGCCCAGTCTGTCTGCCTCCTCCCCATATACAGTCGAAGGTACTTTTCAACCTCTTGATTGGCCCACTCTGTCTGTCCGTTTGCTTGTGGGTGATATCCAGATGTTAAGTTGCTCTTGATACCCAGTCGCTTGAGGAGCTTCCTCATAACCATTGCTGCAAACTGGGGACCTCGATCGGACACAAAGCATAGTGGTAGTCCGTGGAGTTGGAAGATCTCTCGGTAGTAAAGGTCTGCTACCTCTTCTGCAGTGATGCTGGTCATGCAGGGAAGAGCGTGAATCTGCTTGCTGAACAAATCTGTGCAAACCAAAATGGTGTCGTATCCATCTGACTTCGGCAACTGGGTGATCAAATCTACCCCTACCTCTTCCCAAATCCCCATTGGTATGTCCAGTGGATGAGTTATCACCCGTGGATGCCGCTGTAGCTTTTTCTGTGCACAAGTGTCACAACCCTCCACATACTTCTCAGTGAATGACGTTATTGTTGGCCACCAGAAGTGGGATGTTACCAAGTCGTACGTTGCATGGAGTCCTGGGTGTCCTGCCGATGGGGAGTCATGATACTGCTGGAGCACATCTCATCATAGTTCCTTGTCTGGGGGTACATAGACTCTGCCGTGATGATACACCAGACCATTATCCTCTTCCCATTCCAGTAATCCATTTGCAAGTCTCTTCAGGCCTCTCTCCTTCAGCTTCTTCAGTCCTTCTAGTACTTCCGCTTCTCTTTCCGATGCCTGACGGATCCATCCTTCCAGGGGGTTAATCAGGGTAGAGACTGCTATCTTGTGAAATCGGTCAGGTGAAAGCACAATCTGTTGCCAATTGTCCTCATGGTCTTGAATGCGGTGATGTGACATTCATGATAGTGCGTCAGCCTGAGTGTTGCTTTTCCCTGCACAGTGTACCAGCTGGAAGTTGAACCTGGATAGGTAAAGGGACCAGCGAGCTTGGCATCATGTGAGGTCCTGTGCCATTCGCCAGTATTCCAAGTTACTGTGGTCAGAAACAATCTCGAACTCATCACGGAGACCCTCCAAGAAATAACGCCAGTTCTTCAGGGCCTCTATGATTGCCAGCATTTCCCTGTTGTAGATCTGGTAGTTCCTCTCTGCCAGTTGCATCGAAGCTGAGCGATATGCCACTGGGTGCCATGTACTGTCCTCCTGCTGCTGCATAAGGGCTCCCCCTGTAGCGTAACCAGAAGCGTCTACTTCTATCCGAGTTGGTTTGTCTGGATTCCATAGGGCAAGAATAGGTGCTGAGGTGAATGCTGTCTGTAATTCTTCAAATGCTGCCTGTTGTTGTATTCCCCAATCAAACCTGACGTCCTTCTGCATTAGATCATTGAGCAGGCATGCAATCTTCGAGAAATCTCGGATGAAGCGTTGGTAAAAGTTGGCAAATCCTAAAAATCCACAAACATCACGTACTGATTTTGGTGTTGCCCAATCTCATACAGCGGCTACCTTCACTGGGTCCATACGCACTCTTCCCTCACTTATCAGCAAACCCAGATATTCCACCTCTGTCTTCTTGAACTCACACTTCTCGGGTCAGAGATATAGGTCGTGCTGTTGTAACCGTTTGAGGACTTCCTTAACCATGTGACGATGTTCCAATAAATCTGAACTAAAAATCAAGATGTCATCCAGGTACACCGCTACCTTCCCTGCTGCAATAAGATCCACAAAGATGAGGTTCATCAGGGATTGGAATGTAGCTGGAGAGTTGGTAAGACTGAAAAACATAACTGTTGGCTCGAACAACCCTCGATTTGTCGCAAACCCTGCCTTCCATTCATCTCCCTCCTTAATCTATACATTGTTGTAACCCCACCTTACGTCGAACTTGGTGAAATATTTTGCATTGTGGAGTTGGTTGATGATGTCCGATACTAGTGGGAGTGGTGTCCGGTTTTTGACTGTAAACTCATTAAGGTGTCGGTAGTCCTGTACGAACTGCAGCTTTCCATCTTTCTTTTTTACAAAGAAGACTGGAGATGCCATGGGTGATTTGGAGGGTCGAATATATCCTTTCCATAGGTTCTCCTCAATGAATCGATCAAGTTCTTCCTGTTCTACTGGGGACATAGGGTAAATCTTTGTACGAAGTGACTCTGGAGCCCCAGGGGTGAACTCGATAGTGTGATCCCATGGCTTGTGTGCTGGCAGCCGTTCCAATTCTTGTTCCAAAAAGACCTTGCTGTACTCCCGGTAATGCTCAGGGACCATCTCCTCAAACGTCTTCTTCAGCTTGAGTTTCTGTGCTGCTTCCGCAAGTTGTTGGGAGTAAGTGTATCCTGCCACGATCCAGACCTGTTCCTTCACATCCTTAATAATTCCCTGCCTCAACCAGCTCCGACGAAGTGTTTGGTTGGCTTTGAGAACACAGAGTTGTGGTTGTTTCTCCTCCTCTGTCTCTTCCTGCCCTTTACATCCATCTTTCTGGTGCCAAGTTTCCTTCACTGCGTCATCTCGAGTGTTCTCTAGTACCCCATCACCAAGAGTCATCCCACCAATTGCTTCCCCTTCCCTATCTGGTACGTCTTCCACTGTTACTTTGTGGGTCCTAATCGACAGCAATCCTCTCGACCAGTCTACGTCTGGATTCAACCATCTCAACCAGGGTAGCCCCAATATTACGTCCTCCTTGCCTAGATCCGTGATCAGAAAATCCACTCAGTGTTTGTGCCCATCCACTGTTATCGCCAGCTGAGCGAACTCCTGAATGTTGCCTGCCTGATTAAGGGTGCCATCGATGTTAAACACTTGTATCGGCTTCTTTAACCGAAGTCACCTCAGATTTTTCTCTTCTGCAAACTTCCTACTCAAAAATAAGCCTGTCACTCCACTATCCACCATGGCTGCCGCTGTCGTTTGTAGTCTCCCATTCTCAATCTTCACGCATACTCGGAAATGGGATGAACTAGGTGTACATTCACGAGTCGAGTTTATGGTACATGAAGATATAGAATTGTAGTTTGAAGGTGGGCATACTACACTCAGTTTCCAGGACGCTCTCGTTGCGGCTTGTTGAGAACGGAGCTGAGGCCAGACAGAAGGCTGTTGAGTTGAGCAATCTGGGCAGTGAGTTGTCCCTGATTATCCAGGGCTGCAGTCGAGCTGTTGGGCATTGAGGATGAAGTGGATGTGACAGTGACCATGGGATCATTCCGGGACTGATGGCTCTCCCTTTCCTCATCGAAGAGCAAGAAGTCTTCCTCCATGTTAGTTGCTGCGATCCATGGGCAACCCCTTCCAGCTAGTCCTCCCCCCCTTTCCTTTCCCATAAACTTGTCCTGGCAGACCTGTTCCAAGTGGCCCGCCCTCTTGCAGTAGTTGCACATAGCACCTCGTGCACAGTTGCAGTCTTTCTTGAAGTGCAGGCCGCCACAGCCAAAGCACCTGTTCCTCATCCTTCTCAGAAACTCCTCCTGGGTACCATTCCTCTGTGGTGAAGCACCGGTAGCAAACACACAGAGACTGGAGCAGAGGCTCGATAGTCAACAACTAGTCCCAATGACAAAGATGATCAATACAACCCAGTATCCTACAGAGTACAAATACGCACCTAGTCCCAATGACAAAGAGGTCAAGATGGGGGACTAGGTGACAAGTCGTCCTATATATACTACCTGGTATGTGACCTATGATGTCATGACCTGGTATCATGCGGAAACTGGTAGAACGTCACGGAAAGTAACGGAAAGCAGTGGAATAAAGATAGAATCAAGGAATGAAACAGAGATGGTGTTGTGTATTGTAGTGAAAGGAAAAGAGATCATATGAAGATAGATGAAAATAGTACACACTTCGTGACATTACCCCCCTTCTAAGACCATCGTCCTCGATGGCTATCGCTTCGACTTCTTCTTTTTCTTCTTCAGCATCGGTACATCTGACTCCCCCACAGCATCTGGATGCTCTGCGTGAAACTCCTTCACCAGTTCCTGAGCATTTGCCACGTTTTCTGCCGGCTCCCAGGAAATATGTCCTTCATCCCAGCCTTCCCATTTTACCTCGTATTGTAATTTTCCTCTGTGAATCCTGCTGTTGAGGATTTTCTCCACATCATACTCCCCTATCGCTCCGTCCTCCTCCAACTCTATCAGTCCAGGTTGCAATGGATGTTCTCCATTGATATCATTGCCGTGCCAGGGAGAAAGTTTATCGACGTGGAAGACTGGATGGATTCGATGTCGCCCCCAAGGGAGCTTCAAACAGTAGTCCAGGTCCCCTATGCATTCCAATACCTCAAATGGCCCCAGCTGTCGGTCTGAGAGCTTGCGACTTGGTGTTTTCAGGTCGATATCTTTGGTGTCCAACCATATGTAGTCTCCAACCTTGAACACATGAGCTTCCTTCTTCCCCTTCTCATACGCCGCCTTCTGTTCCTTCTTCACCATTTCCAGTGCTGCTTGCATGTCCTTCCGCAATTCCTTCAACGCCTCAATCCGTTCGTCTATGTCCTTCTGTCCTGTACACTGTCCCACTAGAATGTTGAATAGGGGTCGGTATCCATATACTGCCTCGAATGGGGAGAGGTCGTGTGCAGAGTGAGTTTTGGAGTTGATGACAAACTCTGCCATTGGAAGGTGTTTCGCCCAGTCCGTCTGTCTCCTCCCCACATATAGCCGGAGGTATTTCTCCACTTCTTGATTGGCCTGCTCTGTCTGTCCATTTGCCTGTGGGTGATATCCAGATGTCAAATCGCTCTTGATACCCAACCACTTCAGAAGCTTCCTCATAACCATTGCTGCAAACTGGGGCCCACGATCTGACACAAAGCATAAGGGTAGCCCATGAAGTCAGAAGATCTCTCAATAGTAGAGGTCTGCTACCTCTTCTGTGGTGATGCTGGTCATGCAGGGGATAGCGTGAATCTGCTTGCTGAATAGATCCATCTGACTTTGGCAACTGTGTAATCAGATCTACTCCTACCTCCTCCCAGATCCCTGTTGGTATGTCCAGTGGATGAGTTACCGCCCGTGGATGCTGCTGTAACTTCTTCCGTGCGCAGGTGTCACACCCCTCCACATACTTCTCTGTGAACAACCGTATTGTTGGCCACCAGAAGTGAGATGTCACCAAGTCATAAGTCACGTGGAGTCCTGGGTGTCCTGCCGATGGGGAGTCATGACACTGTCGAAGCACGTCTCGTCGCAATTCCTTGTCTGGAGGTACGTAAACTCTGCCATGGTGATACACCAAACTATTGTCCTCCTCCCATTCCAGTAATCCATTTGCCAGCCTTTTCAGGCCTCCCTCCTTCAGCTTCTTCAATCCTTCCAATACTTCAGCTTCTTTCTCTGACATTCAACGAATCTGTCCTTCTAGGGGGTTGACCAGAGTGGAGGCAGCTATCTTGTGAAACTGATCAGGTGAAAGCACAATCTGTTGCCAATTGTCCTCATGATCTTGAATGCGGTGATGTGACATCCACAATAGTGCATCAGCCTGAGTGTTGCTTTTCCCTGCATGGTGTACCAGCCAGAAATTGAACCTGGATAGGTAAAGGGACCAGCGAGCTTGGCGCCATGTGAGGTCCTGTGCTGTTCGCCAGTACTCCAAGTTACTATGATCAGAAATGATCTCGAACTCATCACAGAGACCCTCCAAGAAGTAGTGCCAGTCCTTCAGGGCCTCTATGATTGCCAACATCTCCCTATCGTAGATTTGGTAGTTCCTTTCTGCCAGTTGCATTGAAGCTGAGCGATATGCTACTGGGTGCCATGTACCATCTTCCTGCTGTTGCATGAGAGCTCCCCCTGTAGCATAGCCGGAGGCATCCACCTCCATCTGGGTCTGTTTATCTGGATCCCATAGGGCAAGAATAGGTGCAGAAACAAATGCTGTCCATAGTTCTTCGAATGCTGCCTGTTGTTGTGTTCCCCAATCGAACCGGATGTCCTTGCACGTTAAGTCATTGAGCGGGCGTGCGATCTTTGAGAAGTCCTAGATAAAACGTCTGTAGAAGTTGGTGAATCCTAAGAATCTGTGGACGTCACATACTGATTTTGGTGTTGCCCAATCTCGTACTGCAGCTACCTTCACTGGATCCATACATACTCTCCCCTCACTTATCAACAAACCCAGGTATTCCACTTCCGTCTTCTCGAACTCACATTTCTCAGGTCAGAGGTACAAGTCGTTCTGCTGGAGCCATTTGAGGACTTCTTTAACCACATGACGGTGTTCCAATAAGTCCAAGCTAAAAATCAGGATGTCGTCCAGGTATACCGCTACCTTCCCTGCCACAATAAGATCAGCAAAGATGAGGTTCATCAGGGATTGGAATGTAGCTGGGGAGTTGGTAAGACCAAAGAACATGACCGTTGGCTCAAACAGCCCTCAATTTGTCGCAAACCCTGCCTTCCATTCATCTCCCTCCTTAATTCGTACATTGTTGTAACCCCACCTTACGTTGAACTTGGTGAAGTATTTTGCGTTGCGGAGTCAGTTGATGATGTCCGATACTAGTGGGAGTGGTGTCCGGTTTTTGACCATAAACTCGTTGAGCCATCGATAATTCTGTACGAACCGTAGCTTTCCATCTTTCTTCTTTACGAAGAACACTGGAGATGCCATGGGTGACTTGGAAGGTCGGATGTATTCTTTCCGTAGGTTCTCTTCAATAAATCGGTCAAGTTCTTCCTGTTCTACCGGGGACATGGCATAAATCTTCGTACAAAGTGATTCTAGAGCCCCAGGAGTGAACTCGATAGCATGATCCCATGGCTTGTGTGCTAGCAACCATTCTGATTCCTGTTCTGAAAAGACCTTGCTGTACTCCCGATAATGCTCAGGGACCATCTCCTCGAATGTCTTCTTTGGCTTGAGTTTCTGTGCCGCCTCTGCGAGTTGTTGGGAGTACGTGTATCCTGCCGCAATCCAGACCTGTTCCTTCACATCCTTAATAATCCCCTGCTTCAGTCAGTTCCAACAAAGTGCTTGGTTGGCCTTGAGAACACAGAGTCGTGGTTGTCTCTCCTCCTCTGTCTCCTCCTGCCCTTTATGTCCATCATCCTGATGCAAAATTTCCTTCACTGTGTCGTCTCGGGTGTCCTCTAGTACCCCTTTGCCAAGAGTCGTCCCACCAATGGCTCCCTCTTCTCTATCTGGTACGTCCTCTATCATTACTCTGTGGGTCCTAATCGATAGCAATCCTCTCGACCAGTCTATGTCTGGATTCAACTGCCTTAGCCAGGGTAGCCCCAGTATTACGTCCTTCTTGCCTAGATCCATGATCAGAAAATCCACCCAGTGTTTGTGTCCATCTATCGTTATCACCAGCTGCACAAACTCTTGTATACTGCCAGCCTGATTAAGGGTACCATCAATGTTGAACACCTGTATTGGCTTCTTTAACTGAAGTTTCCGTAAATTCTTCTCTTCTGCGAACCTCCTGCTCATAAACAATCCCATTGCTCCACTATCCACCATAGCTGCCACTGTCGTTTGTAGTCTCCCATTCTCGATCTTCATGCATACTCAGAAATGTGATGAAGTAGGTGTACATTCGTGAGTCGTGTTTATGGTACATGAAGATACAGAATCATAGTTCAAAGATGGGCATACTACATTCAGCTTCCAGGACGCTCTCGTTGTGGCTGAGACGGGCGTCCTTCCTAAAAACCCTGTGGCTTGTTGACAACGGAGCTAAGACCAGCCAGAAGGCTGTTGAGTTGGGCGATCTGGGACATGAGCTGTCCCTGACCACCTAGGGCTGCTGTCGGGTTGCTGGGCACCAGGGATGAGGTGGACGTGACGGTGGTCATGGGGTCGTTCAGAGAATGGTGGCTCTCCCCTTCCTCGTCGAAGAGCGAGAAGTGCTTCTCCGTGTTAGTCGCAGCAATCTGTTGGCGACCTCTTCCACCTAGTCCTCCCCCCCTTTCCTTTTCCATGAACTTGTCCTGACAGACCTGTTCCAAATGGCCTGCCCTCTTGCAGTAATTGCACGTAACACCTCGTGCCCAGTTGCAGTCCCTCTTGAGGTGCAAGCCACCACAGCCAAAGCATCTGTTCCTCATCCGTCTCACAAACTCCTCTCTCGTGCCTGTCCTCCGGGTCGAAGTTGAGGTGGCGTCGATGTCCATAGCATTCGGATCCCTTCCTCCTCCACTGCTGGACTGTGCTCGGGTGCCTCCTCTTCCAATGTTCAAAGCCGGATTGTTAATGCTGATGTCCAGCTTGTTCACCCTAGCGATGAGTTTGCTAAGGTCCCTCGGCTCTGTTGTGGCAACTGCTGCTGCCAATCCTACCAACTTCCACATCTCCAACATGAGTCCCTCTACGAAATATTGCCACTGGTCATAGTCTGAGAGCTTGGTGAGACTGGCCAGCTCCATAAATGTCTGAGCGTAGTTGGAAACAGACTCATTCCATCCTTGTCTCAGGACCCTGAGATCGGCCAATGCCTGCTTCTCCTCGTCGATAGAGGAAAAGTGGCCCCTAAAGGCAGTGGTAAAATTGGCCCACCTGCCATTGAAGATTGGGTCGATGTTGCTGGGGTCATTTGACCTGGTGAGAAATTGGTTCGCCCAGTCACTGGCCTTGGAGGTCATCAGGTTGAGGGCCGCTTGGATCTTCTTCGGGTCATTGTTGACCAGGTCGGACTGTTCCCTGGCCCAGTTGTCGAACTGGTTAAGCCATCGCCTGGCATTGTGGCCTTTTTCTCCCTTGAACGCTTCGGGTTTGCTGATAACGTCCTTTGAGTGAGTTGTCTGCATTAGCAGGGCATTGGTGACAGTGTTTAGGCCCTCTAAGAGGTCGGTAAGCTGTTCGTTGTTCATGATTGGGGGTGGGGTAGGCGGTCATAGTTCTGGAGCCGGTGTTTGGGGAATAATCACAGGATTTGGTGCAGGGAAGATGGTTCTGGGACTGGTGATGGGGATAAACGGGGATACGGAAGGTCCACGAGGTGCAGGTAGTAATGTGGGTACAGGAGAAGCTTCGGGCGAGATATGTGATGTGTGTCTAGAGTGTCTGGGGGTTCTGGATAAACTGGGGGTAACTGGACGGACTGGAGTTGGGGACGGTGGTAACGGTGGAAGTACTGGAATGAAACGGTGTAATTCGAGGATGCTACCATCGATGTCAGTTAAATTGTATGGTTCGGATATCGAGTTTGCAAGTGCATTCGGGCACTGGTTCTGATCACAGCTGGTCCACTCTCCATTGGTGGTTAGGTATACATGTTTGTTGTTGGTAACATCGTACGCGTGCGGTAGTGTGGAGCAGTCAACTTTCTCCTGTTTGGATTCTTCTTCAGAGTCGGGTCTCAATGCGCTGAATGTCGGAGACGTGGCGGAACGGTACGGCCTGCAGAGACAGCCTTATCGGAAGGGTGCCCGTGCAGTAAAGGATCTTGACCTAATGTGGTGAAGTGCCGGTAGCAAACACACAGAGACTGGAGCAGAGGCTTGACAGTCAACAACTAGTCCCAATGACAAAGATAATCAATACAACCCAGTATCCTACAGAGTACAAATATGCATCTAGTCCCAATGACAAAGAGGTCAAGATGGGGGACTAGGTGACAAGTCGTCCTATATATACTACCTGGCATGTGACCTATGATGTCATGACCTGGTATCATGTGGAAACTGGTAGAACGTCATGGAAAGTAACGGAAAGCAGTGGAATAAAGATAGAATCAAGGAATGAAACGGAGATGGTGTTGTATATCGTAGTGAAAGGAAAAGAGATCATATGAAGATAGATGAAAATAGTACACACTTCATGACATCCTCCAGCTCAAGGTTGAGGTAGCGTCTACATCCATGGCATTTGGATCCCTTCCTCCTCCACTACTGGAGTGCGCTCGAGTGCCTCCTCTTCCAATGTTCAAAGCTGGGTTGTTGATACTGATATCCAGCTTGTTTACCCTAGCGATGAGTTCACTAAGGTCCCTCGGCTCAGTCATAGCAACTGCTGATGCCAGCCCTACCAGTTTCCGCATCTCTAATGTAAGCCCTTCTATGAAATATTGGCATTGATCATAGTCTGAGAGTTTGGTAAGGCTAGCCAGCTCCATGAACGCCTGTGCATAGTCAGAGACGGACTCGTTCTGTCCTTGCCTCAAGACTCTGAGGTCAGCCAGCACCTGCTTTTCCTCGTCGATGGAAGAGAAATGAGCCCTAAATGCAGTGGTGAAATCGGCCCATCTGCTGTTGAAGATCGGGTCGGTGTTGGCAGGGTCGTTCGACTTGGTCAGAAATTGATTTGCCCAATCACCAGCCTTAGATGTCATCAAATTCAGGGCCACTCAGATCTTCTTCGGGTCATTGTTGGTCAGGTCAGACTGTTCTTTTGCCCAGTTGTCAAACTGATTCAGCCATTGCCTAGTGTTATGCCCCTTCTCTCCCTTGAACGCCTCAGGTTTACTAATGACGTCCTTTGAGCGAGTTGCCTGTGTTAGCAGGGCATTAGTGACGGTGTTTAAGCCCTCTAAAAGGTGTGCGAGTTGCTCATTATTCATAATCAGGGGTGGAGTGGGTGGTTGTGGTACTGGAGCTGGGGTTCTGGGGGTAATAACGGGATTCGGTGTGGAGAAGATGGTCCAGGAACTGATGATAGGAACGGATGGGGGTATGGGGGGTTCATGAGGTACAGATAGTGGTGCTGGTGCAGGAGAAGCTGTGGGGGAAGTACGTAATGTGGGATTTGATATGGGTCTAGAGTATCGACCAACGCAGGACCCAGGCCTAGAGTGTCCTGGGGTTCTGGGTAAACTGGGGGTAACTGGGCAGACTGGAAGTGGGGATGGTGGTAGCAGTGGGAATATTGGAATGAAGCAGTCGAATTCAAGAACACTACCATCATTGTCATATAAGTTTTGTGGTTCAGAAATAGAGTTTGCAATTGCGTTCGGGCACTGGTTCTGGTTGCAACTGGCCCACTCTCTGTCGGTGGTTAGATGTACGTGTTCGTCATCAGTAACGTCATAAGCGTGCGGTAGTGTGGAGCAGTCAACTTTCTCCTGTTCAGATTCTTCTTCGGAGTTGGGTCTCGATGCGCTAAATGTCAGAGATGTGGCGGAACAGTACAGCCTGCAGAGACAGCCTTATCAGAAGGGTGCCCGTGCAGTAAAGGATCTTGACCTAATGTGGTGAAGTGCCAGTAGCAAACACACAGAGACTGGAGCAGAGGCTCAACAGTCAACAACTAGTCCCAAGACAAAGACAATCAATACTACCCAGTATTCTACAAAGTACAAATACGCACCTAGTCCCAAGACAAAGAGGTCAAGATGGGGGACTAGGTGACAAGTCATCCTATATATACTACCTGGCATGTGACCTATGATGTTGTGACCTGGTATCATGTGGAAACTGATAGAACATTGCAGAAAGTAACGGAACACAATGGAATGAAGACAAGATCAAGGGATGAAACAATAATAACCGTGTATCATTGTGAAAAGGAAAAGAGACCATAAGAAAATAGAGAGAGTAGTACACACTTTGTGACAGTTCTCCCCATCAAAGTGTTGCTCCTCTGGGAGCATGCCAATGTTGGTATAATTGCTAGGAGTGTTATTGGCCATCGCGATAGGGGATGTCAGGTCTGTTCTGAGTCGTTCTAAATTCTAATTCCACAGTAGTATGTGTGATGGTATGCAGGGATTTAGGTGACAGGGCCCATAACCTGTGTAAAATAGACTAAGTGAGTACTCAGGTGCCACATGGTAAGGGTGGAAATGACTGAATTAGTACAGTACCTGTGTAAAATAGACTAAGTGAGTACTGTACAGAATATGAATGAGTGTGGCTGCTGCTACAGAAGGGATCAGGATGTGCTCACCTCAGGCACCACACAGTAAGGGTGGAAACAACTGAGGTGAGTCCTTGGGGCAGTCAGGTATAAGTGTAGAGCTAGGCGACAGGCTAAGAGATAGGGAAAAGTAAATAGGAGTTGGTAAAATAGTATAGGTACAAAACGGGATAAAAGATAGGAATGTTAATCAGCAGAGGTATTCTAATATCCCCGCAATAGCCATTCGCCGTACTCAAGATAAATGGAGGTAAGCCTATATGTCGTTTAACGAGTGAAAGGAACGACATGGTTAGCTCTTTGTTGAACGGCATTGAAGGTGTTAAAACAATGGCAAAGCTGTTGAAGAGCTGTTCACATATTTAACCGTGGCAGATGCCTCCTGTTGACGGCATTTTTTTATGCGATTTAGCA
Source organism: Marasmius fiardii PR-910 (assembly GCA_014904975.1). Taxonomy (NCBI): domain Eukaryota; kingdom Fungi; phylum Basidiomycota; class Agaricomycetes; order Agaricales; family Marasmiaceae; genus Marasmius; species Marasmius fiardii. The sequence goes on from MU127820.1 coordinate 275,466, forward strand.
GGGGATTCCGGAAATAAACGGTTCAAGGACCATGAGGACTGCATGCGGTTCGACTGTTCAGGTCCGTTTGCTGTGATAGACGGTGGTCAGACAGATACGAAAATGGATCAAAAATCACTCACTTTGATATTTTGTGGGTCATTACAAAGAAGAAAGGGAAGAATCTGAAGAGAGGATGCCTGTGGAAGTGACCGTACCCACCCGGATGTTACTAGTAGCTCTGAGAGCGGCAAGTGAGCGCTAATCGGGCAGTACCCATATTAAATATAATCATGCATCACGTAGATGGCGCGTCCGCGGCACGTTAGCCTGGCTAGCCCGGTTCAGAAAACCAGAAGAAAATCTTTCTATGTATACAGCCTGGTACCCGGGGAGGGGGGCACCGTCATGCTCAGCAAATTCCAACCAGTGGAGGAGAAGCAAAAGCGAAACGAGATTGAGATAAATGGATTATTATAAATCATTACACACCAGTCCTGAAGATTCAAGTCTGGACTACGTTCGCTTAGTACAGGATCTACCTTCGCCTCCTCAGATTGAAGTAATGAAATGAAAGACAGGAGTGGGGCAGACACGTGTGTTGGTGATACCGTCTCACTCCCGTGACTCGACCCATAGTCGTAGTAGTCGGTACCACACTCTGAGAAGGAGGATCATAGTCCGAGTAACTCGAGCGGGCGTAGACTTCGCCGTCGCTCGCACCGTGACTGGACGGCCTGCGAGGAGGGGTAGGCGGTATAGGACCAAATGAAGTAGGATCAATACTGTATAAAAGTTGTTGGACTCCATAGTCGGGAATGACTCCAAGACGTTGGAAATCCATGTCGAGGGGAAAGGAAGTGTTACTTTGACGCTCAAAGGGGGTGACCAGGGAGGGGGTGGTCAGGGAAGGGATGTCAGACCTCAATCGAGAGAAGGCGGCATCAATTTGAAGCAATTCAAACTGGAAATGGATACCAGTAAGAGCGGAATATAGTTCAGATTCGAAGAGATCTACTGAAGGGCGTAGACTTCGGAAAATAGGTTTTGGAAAGCAGCGTCGAGGAATTGCTTTCCATAGTCATTTTCCTTATCCTCGAGGAAGTTTTGGAGCTGCTGCCGAGAAACATTTCGATATAGTCTTTATTGAATTCTCTATCGGCCTCGGCGAATATAGATCGGTTAGTTGCATTGCGAGAGGCTGCCATTCGACTGAAATCGCGAAGCTCCTCCAGCAATCTGACATGATGAAAGAGTACGTTGAACGACGAGAATATGAACAAAGGATGGGACACACGCACCAAGTACTTGTAGAGACTTGAGATACCAAAAATGGAGAGATATCCTTGGCTGGATCATATTCTTGTTCACTATAAAAGCCGCGAGAGTAGAAGACTGTTTTGCGAGATGCTGAAGGCCAGCTTTGTTGGCATGAACACCCTGTTTTACGAATCCTAGGTTTGCTTACGGACACAGAAGAAATTAATATTGAACGCACCTCGACAGTCTTGACGATCTCAAGAACGAGTTCCGGGATATCACCCAACCCTGTGATTGGTACCGATCTAGCAGTTTCCTCCATAAAATTAAGAGGAGCAGTAGCCACCGGGGTGATATTCCTTGGTCGACGTCGCTTCACATTACTTCTGCCTCCTGTCCCACTAGAGCGTGCTGGTGGATCATATGGGATATGTCTGGGTGAGTGACGATTCCGTAGACCTCCTCGAGATTCGATGCCGGTAGAGATAACAGATGTGGAGGCAGGCACATAACTTTCATGAACAGTGGGAGCGGGAGGTACAAAGACTATAGATCGAGAAGGAATGACTTGAAGTTCAATCCTATTTTTGGCCGTTTTCCTCGTTCAGTGTTCTTGTCCGAAATTCAACGCTGACGACGCTCCCAGTACCTTTGAAAAAAAAAAGGTCAGTAGGTGGGTTCGAACAGGCCAATAGAGCAATCTACTAACGCACCCGATGCCAGCAGCAGCGATACCACAGATGAGAGAAACAATCCCAAAGAAAACGATCATCGCATGCGATCGCCGAGCGATTGTGCTCACCGCACTGATTACGCCATTCGCTGTGCTCAATATGAACACAATTAGGCCGATGCGTCGTTTTAATGAGGGAAAAGAACGACATGGTTAGCTCATCATTGAGCGGTGTTCAGAGCTGTTGAAGAGCTGTTGATAACTTGACATATCCGAAGATGAGGCTGGCAGCTCGTGGGATGCCTCGTGTTTGCAGCACTGTTTACGCTGTTTATGCGATCAGCAGGAATCTAGAGATTGACGTTCAGGTCATCGCATACGACTGTAGAGAGATGGCGCTAACCGTGCTGAATACGCTATATTTTAACGAGGGAATTACGTCGTTGTTGAGCGACGCTATTGGAGTCGTGGAATGCCTCCAACAGCAGGGATTGAAATATTGTGGTTCAGGAATCAGGTCAGCAAGCGTGAGAGAACTCTAGATTGACCACGTGAATCACGCGTGCTTCAGGTTGACGCGTCGTACCTCGTCCGTTACGCGTTACTAGCCCACCAAGCTCTTGTTCCCTTTCACCTGCTTCCAGCATATAAACTGGGAACAACGTCAAATCTCAATGATATTGCGGTCAGAATCAACCTCCGACTTCGATCTGCACCATTCAACGCCGCTTTGGCTTCGTGGACATCAAGTCAGGCCAGTCTCTGACTCTCTGTCTTCATACGGATAGCGATCATTTTTTTGAAGCAGAACCCCTCAGCGGTCTCCCTTTAGGAGTCGAATCATCCGCTATCTCCCCTCTTTTAATGGCAGACGCGTCTGCCTCAACTCAATGCAGAACTTGCTGTAAATCAGATATCCGGTTAACCGCCTTGCAATCGTGCTATCGACGAGCCACGACGGGTCCACCCACTTCCCCGTTAACTATAGCAAGGAAAAATCAAGGCAGCATTCTCGAGTCCAGTTGTTGGAAAGATGTTGACGCGGTCGTTGAGTGGTTACGGTTTCTATAACTTCCCAGCTCAGATTCCTTCGGGCAACAAGGCTCTGGTGGAGGAAATAAGATTAGACTTTCCGGGTTTGGAGTACCAGGAGGCACCAACATGATTGTATTCTCGTGGCTTTGTACTGTTCCGTGCCCCGGAACAGAGATGAGGTGTAATCGGGCAAGTCGGAATGGATTGATCAACAGCATCACTACAGCATCCACAGCAGCTATTTCCCCTTCTTTGCATTCGGAAACCAACTATCATGATCGTTGGTTTGCTTCCAACACGAGTCGGGTCCACCCAACGTCCGCATCATGTGTCAGTGCACATTGTACTACCAGCGACATTGGGCTACCCTTGGCTAGCGCTATGCCACGCCACGAACATTCTGCTTTTCAAGGGACGCATCGACTGGAAGAGCGCCTGAATACGGAATTTTTCGACTTTCGGCTGGGTCATGGGGAGCGATATTATTAGGGACACTGGCTACGGGCATGTACACCATCATGATCCATGGCAATGCACCCATTCTGAAGGCATCAATAGGCGTTGATCAGGCGGGAAATCGCTTGAAACGAGGTTGCCCTTCAGCCACGAACGGCCTTCTTTTTCACACATCACGGAAGGACGCCTGAAAGAGCGCTAGCGCTAACAATTGACAAGCTGTTTAAATAGGGAATCTAGCCCAACCCTGTACCCTTGTCAGCTCACGGTCGTCAATTCACGTCCTCGATACTTATCAGCCTCATAACCTACGACGGCCACCTCCCCTCAGCTTCGAATTCCGACGCCTTCGTCGTATTCCTTTTTCGCTTCCCCGAACTCACCAATGGTTTTAACGTCAGAATCAACCATGAAACTTCGGGCCCAGCGCCATCATAACAGGTCAAAGAAGACTGCACGCGCACCAACGACTCGCATGATGATGTCTTGCGTTTTCGTACCTTCCCTTCCAAACCACTTGACACGCGCAGACTATCGTCACTGCAAACTCTCACTGCGCAGATTCTCAGATTCACCACCACCATCTTCCTCTTCCTCTTCCACATCATCATCATCGCCGCTCTCATACTCACCCTCATCCTCATCCTCATGCGGATCTTCACCTTCGACTCCTCCTACCACCCCAGACCTCGCCTCCGACTGCAAAAGTCTCGTAGATTCACTAAACCAAGCATGGGCCGACAACCATTCCAACCCTTATCCTACCGAACCCGAATTTAAAGGTCTCCTCCAACCACCAGCCCTTCAATCTCTGGATAGTACGCATCACCCTGTAATCGCATCCATGACCAGTCTCGCAGACTCGATGAACCAAGCATGGGCAATGAATCATTCCAATCCTTACCCTAGCACTCAGTTCAAACGTCTCCTCTGCCGACCACCTAGCACTCAGCTCAAACGTCTCCTCTGCGGACCACCACCACCACCACCCGTCCATGACAACCCCACTCCTACTCTCACTCTGGACACTACGTCGGAAATAGCACCAGCACCAGCACCGAGTCTAGCGGATTCGCTAAACCAAGCATGGGCCGTGAACTATTCCGATCCATATCCTGGTGCAAGCTTCTCTGAACTGCGTCGTCGGTCTATGGCGATGGACACGTCCGGGAAGGGAAAGTCAAAGTCGAGGAAGGATGAGATTATCGAGTGGAGAAAGGAGCGCAAGACCCGATGGGGGTCTTGAGCGGGGGGACACGGAACTACGATAGGTCAAAGGGAGATCCCCGCGAGGGCAGGATAGGAATCAGATCAGTTTTAATTTTCATCAGAATCGATAACCGTAGTACTCGGTTTCTTCTAGGTGGAGAGGGAAGGGGGTGTGGGGGATGGATGCAATGCATCATGTACTGGCACCGGCAATCGACAATTGACATCAAAGTCACGGTTTTTCCCTATTAGTACCTATGAAAATTCCCATCATGATTTACCAGACGCAGCCAACGAAAAACTCAGATACCCGAACAAAATGCCCCCCATATCACATCACGGTACCCTCGTTTTTTGTGATTGATTCTTTCCGAGCGGTAGAGGGCGTCACTGGGAATGGGAATGGGGAGAGTTCTTCGACTGTTCGACGTGATTATCAACTTCTTTGATCGGTTATCCTCAGGCTTTCTCTCACCGGGTGCATTCGACGAAGAGTGCTTGGGGAAAGGGTGGATATATGTTGTTCTTTTTTTTTTTCGCTGCTGGAGGAACAGCTCGAGGAAATCGGAACGGAAATGATGTGGAAACGCTCCCTTGGGCCGAGCACTGGGGTCGCGTTTGCGTACCTCTAAATTAATTAATAGCTATATCACTCACCTCATTGCATGTTCCCGCATTTGAATCGAGAATATTACGTCATAAGTACGGGTACGGGGGGACTCGGAGAACAGAAGATAACAATATACACGCCTTTCAAAAAACACTCAGAAATTTCAAGACGTAAAAATCTATATAGCTGTTGAGCAGGTTATCTCATAAAACAATAACAGGCAAAGTTCAGATATGAAATCGAGATACGGAGCCCCGGCTTTTAGTAAAATTCTCTGATGATAGACCAAGACGTAATTTGATAAGATGAGAAATGGACACGAAAAAGAAAGCACCGATACATAGCTACATATGCGAAAACCGAAGCGAGCCGAGAGGAAAAAGACAAAAAAACAACAAACACAAAACGAACGGATATGAAAAAAGGATCATGAAGCATAAAGTTGGGGGTAACCGTGAGTCGATTCGCCTCACAATATCAAAAAAATCATTAATTGCATGTGCCATCTACGTACTCCTTCCAACGTCAAATACGGGGGAAAACAATATACATGTTCCAAAAAAACTAATAACAGAAATACAAAAAAAAAACGCAAGACTTCACGTCTACTTTATTTAATGTTAGGTTATTAGGTTATCTCATAAAAAGAAAAAAAAAAAGGAAGGAAAACGACGAAGGGCTGGCAAAGGTTCGGATGATAATAATAGTATAAGTATAATAATCCAAAGTTTTCGAGCCCCGGGTTTTTAGTGGGTCTGAAGGTAAACCAAAAGTGCAGGTTTGCACGGACGTAGTCGGGGAAAAAAGAAAAAAAAATGAAACGAATCGATCGATACAGTAAAAGCGAAATACTAAAACGCCGATAGCTACATCTTACGAAGCGAAAAACCGAGGCCGGTGCAAGCTGAGAAAAAAAAAAAAAAGCAGAAAACGAACGGATACGAAAAAAAAAGCAATCACGAAAAATGGTATAAAAAACGGTTTGGGGAATAGAGGGTTCAGCTAAGGGGGCAGGCGGTAGATAGGTAATCGTGTACATGTATAAAAGTTTGAAAAAACCATCTAATCGTCGTCGTCGTCGTCGTCGAGGTCGTCCGTCGTTCGTAGGAAACTACCAAAAAAATAAGCCTAGGAACCACAAAAGAAAAAAACCAAAAAAAAACCACCTCACTCCCTACCCCACAACCACATACGAACTAACCCTCTTCGCCGCCAAAAACTCGGGCAACTCCTGCCCTTGCTCCCTCAAACAATCAACAGGTATCAACCCCGGCCCACCCTCAACATCCCTCTCCTTCCCCTTCCCTTTCGATCCCTCAGAAGGCTCAACAGAAACCTTCCTCACAGCAACCCACCCATCATCAAACACTTGAACAATCGTAACTCTATCCCCAGCAACAACCGCCAACTCATCATCCCTCGTAGGCAAAAACGGCCGACGTATAACCTCAATCTCATCAAAATCCGGTGAACCAGGTTTCGGAGAAGGCGCCTTTGGAGTTGGAGGCTGAGGTAACGGTCGTGGATCCGAAAACGGGTTCGCGTTCGCGTTCGAGTTCTCCACAACACCAACACCAGCCGCAACACCACCAACCGGACTCTGATGTATATCAGCAAACGGATCAACCACATCCGAAAAAACCGACATCCCCCTCGTTCTCCTCCTACTCTCATTCCCAGCAGACGAAGGCGGTTTCGGGAACGAAAACGATTCAGTAGGTGAAAACGGCCGAACAGACATCGGCGTGGGCGGCAACACTCCCGTTTCAGAAACACCCACATTTATAACAGGAGGATGATAACTTATAACCTGTTCTTGCGTATACGGATCGCTAGTAATCGACCTCACACTCGCAGGAGTGTAATAATCCACTGCAGATTCCATATCCGCACTCTGAGTCTGATCAACGCTGACCAAAATCGGAGGAGGGGGAGGAGACCGTGTGGAAATGCCGGGTGGGCCGGCGCTGGCACCGAGAACGGTCGAACATCTCTTACTGAACGTTCCACCGCGTCCATGTGTGTCCCTAATTTCAGCCATCTGCGGAACAGGAACAAGTGGTGGTGAAACGGGCGAATTTTCAGCAGTCGAGATGTCATACGAAGTAGCAAAGCTACTTCGGGCAGAGGGAGGTCGGGTTGGAGTGTTGCTCCCGCTATGGGCCGCTGCTGCATCGGTGAAAGCATAGGATGCACTAGCGACAGCTGTTCCGCACCACTGATCTCGTCGTCGATTCCGCTGAGCGATGATCCGTCGTCTTCTGAGGAGTATGAACAGGAGAAGAAGTGCGAATAGGAAGGCGATGACTATCCCAGCTATCGCTCCTGGAGCGAGCGTTTTCGAACTGTTTCCGTTGTTGTTGTTGCTGGTTGCACCGGTACCACCACCACCACCACCACCACCACCACTAGGATTGTCACTGCTGGATGTGTTACCACTTCCTCCGTTGGTATTTGATTTCCCACCAGAACCAGAAGTCCCAAGACTCCCATTCGGATTCCCACCCGCCTGGGAACCGGAAGTTGAAGCACGTCCAGTGGGAGAAGTGGCTCCGACAGTAGGGTTTCCATTTACCGCAAGACCAGCGCCAGAATAGGAAGACAGCGTTGGAGAACCGGCAACGAAAACTGGATTGGAAGGAGAAGCGGGATTTTGATCGGCGGCAGTAGAACCCCCCGTGGGGTTGTTCGAAGAGTTGTTTCCGTTTCCTACAGGACCAGTCGGAGGAGTCTGATTTCCATTTGCTCCTCCTTGACCCGCTTGATTTCCTGCGTTGTTATTTCCACTACCACCGTTGTTGCTCTGATTAGAACCGCCTGTACCACCAGCCGATGATCCTCCTCCGTTCTGACCGTTCCCACCACCGTTATTTCCATTTCCTGAACCATTTGAAGACCCAGAGGAACCGTTTCCTGAGCTGTTGTTGCCAGAACTGGAAGAAGTTCCACCGTTCCCTGAGCTATTACCGTTTCCAGAGCCAGAATTGCCTGACCCAGACCCCGAACCACTGTTCCCGCTACTAGACCCCGATCCCGATCCTGACCCTGACCCAGACCCACTTCCAGAACTGTTTCCATTGCCATTGCCATTTCCAGACCCATTGCCCGAACCACCACCACCAGAGGACCCCCCATTACCATTACCATTTCCATTTCCATTCCCATTCCCATTCCCGTTCCCGTTCCCATTTCCATTCCCATCACCTGAACCGCCCGTAGAAGTCGGAGAACCCGGCTGTGTAGGCGAAGCCTGTGGACCTCCAACGATCTGCGTAAGAATCGGATTCACAATTGGAACTGAAGGAACGTTAAACGGAAGTTTGATAAGTTGAGGTTGAGGTTCGCGTTCTTTGACTGAGCGTCGTCGTCCGACATGGTGCATGGAATCCAAAGGTCTTCGTTTGTTGACGCGCATTATTTAAATTTAGAATTTTGAAGGGGGGGGGGAAAGCGCGTGTCGACGTGGTATGATGTATGTTTTGAAGAGAACGTATTAAATGAATGTGTAAGCCAGTTTTGAGGAGCTGGCTTTAGACTGTAGAGCTATCACTAGGAGTGGGGAGGGGGGGAAAGGGAAGAGAATTAGATCACGGATATGTGAGTGGGATTAAAGAGAAAAGTCGGCAATCATATCATGACAATTACCAAAATGGATCAAGATCGGAAAAGGCATCAGCTGGCTGTTGGTCCAAACAGGCAGCCTTGGCAACGAAAAAAAAAAAAACGCCGCAACGGATGCGCACGGAGGCGGAGCGAGGGTTGTAATTGAAAAACCTGGCGCTATCAATTGTCATCCGTGGACGGAAGATGCTCCACTCTGTTGTTGAGTCCTAACCTGGCTAGTCGACCGTCCTCAATCTCCAAGTTCATAGGATTCAAGAAAAAACATCAGAATTTCAACTCGGTCAAAACGGAAGATCCAAACATGATAAAAAAACACACGAAATTCAATTTCCTTGTTTTTCTGCTTCCGTTTTTCACTCAACAACAGGTGACACTGCCGGTAAGACATTTCGCATATCCATCCCATGTGAACCGTTCAGTGGACACGTTGCAGCTTGCACACCAGTCACTGGCCACTAGCATCACATAGATTAGTATTACGGTCCCCCCGGTGCGGTGGCGAAGCGCGAAAAAAGACATCTCCCATTCCTCCTGCCAGGTACTAGTCTATGTCTCTTTCGTTATCGCTCATAGAGCCCTGCAGTCAATCGTCCGTCCATGACAGACATCGGGGCAAAATACCTGGGTAATTCGTAATCCATCATTAGACACCTCTGGGAAATCCCAACATCACAGTGCTTCTCTGATTCCAAACAACCATAACTATCCGGATTCCGAAATAGACCCCCGCATTTTACCGACTCACCTTTACCCTCTGTCCTGCAGATCACAACGAAACACTACCTCTCTAACATCCGTCCTCTATGCAAATCATCAATCAGGTAGTTACGACGAGGAAACAGCCTCAAAAAAAGCCCTGTCATAACAGCGCTTTCAGTGAAACGCCTACGTACATGATCATTCTAAATTAAAACCCCAACAACGGGTTGTCAACATTGATGACAATTGAACAAACCAGAGTACTGAGGCACCGACACACCAACAATATCGTAAAGGCAAAGGCCGTCCGATTAAAATGAATCTCAATAAATTATAACCCTGCACAAAAAAAAAAAAAGGGGAAATAGGGGGGTACACTAATCATCATCATTAATACACTACCTTGTTAAGTCGAAGAAGAAAAAAGAAAAAAACAAAAAGGCCAGCAACCTTGTCTTCACTTTTAGATTTCCGCTTCAATCAAATCAAACGACGACCCCTACCCCAAAGTCTAAACAACTTCATACTCTCCCATATCATCCTCATCCTCTTCCTTTCTCTCACGAGACCTCCGAACACCCACATCCGCTCTCGGTGTATCATCCTCATCATCATCCCCAACCACATGTAGAGGCTCATACTCCTCACCACCAACTTCCTTCCCACCACTACCACTCGCAGCACCCCTCCGAAACAACCTCCCAAACCAACCATTCGGATCATTCTGAGTCGTTCGGGATTTCGGTCTCGGAGGTGGATACGACTCATCGTTGCCTCGAGACAAAAACGTCGTTCTTTCGGAAGAAGGCGAACAAGGTCCGAGGTCGGAAAGATGCGCTTTCGCGCCGTCTCCTAGACGATCCGCGACAAACAAGTCAATTTCTCCCGAACAACAAACGACAAAAAAAAAAAAAAAAAAACGACATCTGAATGTTCATAGCTCAACCCCGGAGATGCACGGACTTACGGAAATAAACTAGTAAAAAAAACAAGCATATCAAACGTCAGTCGTCAACGTAGCCACGCACATCAACTGATACGTTAAAAAAATACCCACTCACCCAACACAAAACTGCACATGCAAAAAAACCCATGCATGAAATACAATCTCCACGTGATAACCTCTTGTAAATACGGAGTGACCTCTCCCACCAATGTATTGAACGCCCAATTCGTAGCAGTAGACAACGACACGCCCTTTGCTCGGACAGCTAGAGGCATGATCTAAAACAAAAAAAAAAAAAGGGGGGGAAGCTCGTCAATCAACACCGGATGCTCTCAAGCGATTTTTCTTTTTACCTCTGGAGGATACAACCACGGAATCGGTCCCCAACTATTGAAAAAAAAAAAAAAATAAACCCTACGTAATAAGTTGACAAAAAAAAAAACCCTACCTATATCCGAACGCCGCATTAAACAAAATCACACAACCGACAACAGCATTCGGTGTGGATGGTGTATCAATATACATCCAATATCCAGTCGCACACAGAGCAAGGCTCATCTACCATTTTCGTTCGTCACAGAATTAAAAAAAAAAAAAAACAGAGAAGGTAGTCACCACTGCTGCACCAGAAAGGAGTATAGGCCTTCGACCCCATCGATCGACTAGGTACCATCTACAACCCAAAAGTACCATCAGTAATTTCGCTTCAGAAGGAGACAAGGAACATACGGTGGTATCGTACTTAGAATGTATATAATCGCGTTAATCCCTGTCATTAATATCGCTTGACGGCCCTTCCACCCGGCAGCTGAACATTTCACGTAAAATCAATAAACCCGTAGCAAGGAAGGGAGGTAACCTATAACTTGCCTTCGAAAACCTTAGCTGTGTAGACAACGGCAGCACGATTAACCATCAGATCGCAATACAGAACAAATGGGCTTACGCGCGTAGTAAGAAACAACTGGTAGGATAGGGTAAGCGTCAACGAGGTGCATAACGATGGGATTCCGTACCATTAATACCATTCTGCATGACGTGCACGAGATGAGCGATCCAAATCGTCTGTTGTATACAGAGGAACGGACGAACCAGTTGCGCAAAAGCTTGCGACGACATCGCCAACAACACTCTCTGTTTATATTTCCTCCACATCATACCATACGACCGTCCTTCTCCAGATTCTCGCTACGCCGCCATTCAGAAACTCTGTTGTGAAGAGTACAAAAAAGGCCATACCTCCATCACGACTTTATCTTTAATCTCTCTATACTCCGCTCTCGCCGCTGGATCATCCAAATCCGCACCACGCAGATCAGCAATAATTCGTAACCCTTCATCATCCTTGTCCGTGTCTATAAGCCACCTATTACCCAGTAAAAACAACGTCCAAAAGTCAATACAAAAACATTCGAGTAGAATGACAAAACGAACCTAGGACTTTCAGGTATAACCAACGAACCAACAGCAAGCACCGCTCCAATGATACATTGCAGTAGCAGAGGTATTCGCCATGCCATATCCGAATCTATATAAGAACAGAAATAATCCGTCCACTGTCCAAGCAACATCAGCAGATGCTTCAAAAAAGACCAGACCATATAACGACGCACCACTGAAAACGCATATCCAAAGATGTTTCCAGTAAACTCTACACAAGCTAGAGCACCTCTCTAGTAGACGAAGGGATAAGCATTCGGCGGTTTTATTGGAGACTTTCGACACCAGCGACATTTGTGGAAAGCAGAGGCGGGCTCGAGCTTGTACGTGAGGATCGTCTTTTCATTTTTTTCTGCCGTCCATTGTGAAAGACCGTTGGGGCGGCGGCGGCGAAATCCAATAGGGAGCTTGATACGTGACCAAAGTTGCGCAATAGCGGGGGCCTATCCCTGCCACGGGGACAAAACTAGAGCGAAGGTAGAAATGTTCGTGTTTCTTTTCGTGTCGCTGGTGCCGAAAACCGCAGAAGTCATCGAAAACGCACATGAGTAGGAGGTGATATTTCACTTTGGTAAATAGGAACAATCGTTCTAAGAAACCCCCCAAAAAATAAAAGCGTAAGCCAGCTAGTTCAAAAGTTGTGAGAGAGAGGGAAAACACGCAACGATAACAAGCCAACTCCACATCCACTAACGATTCTTCCTAGTACCATAACTGCGTATCCAGACGTGAAGGTTTGAATAGCACCGCCGATGGTGAACACCAACGCTCCCATGAACAGCGTGCCTTTTCTTCCAATGATGTCGCCAACTCGGCCTGCAGCAATTGACGTAGCTGGGTAAACGCAATGGAAGAGGTTAACAACGCAGCTTTTAGGAGTTTAAGCTTAATGCAACGCACCAAAAGCTCCTACTTCCAACACAGCAACCATACTACCCACTTCTATCGGACCAGGTGCATGAAAGTACTTGATAAAATGCGGTCCCGTTATTATTCCAGACATCACGCTACAAAAAAGAAAACAGTTATTAGCACACTTCTACACGAAACAAAGAATAAAAATCACCCTTGATCATATCCAAACTGGAAAAGCAAGAAAGTCAGCTCACGCACGTCGCCAGGCCCACGGAAAAAGATCATTATAACAAAACTCACAAGAAACACACCCAAGCTAGCGAAAATAGATACCGCGAATAACAAAGGCCGACCGACGAGTCTTCTGCGAGACCTAGAGTTTGTAGATGCCATTTATGTTGAAGCCAGTGGACTATACTGGACCTCTAGATCTTGCGCTGGCGTTGTGGGGGGCGATGAGCATGGGGGGTTTTACTTTATTTTTCTCACGTCATTTTTGATTTGACGACTCCATCTCCCCGACGCCCGTGTTTTCCGTGCGCGTGGCGTGTTCCATGGCCAACAGAAATTTCCACAAATTCCCCTTGCTGCTCGGGCTCACTTGGAGGCGTATGCAGTGTCTGGAGTATGGAGTGCTATCGCCAAAGTAGGCTGTAACACCTACCGGTGATTCAATCAGCTGGTTTCAGTCAAGTTGGGGCGAAATGATGGGCGATGAGCCTGGTAGGCTTCTTATAATCCGATGGCTTGATTGACTTTTTCAATTAAGGTGTGTACAGTTCCTGCCCTTGTTTCTGCCACACCGGAAAGGTCACCCCAGGAACGTATAGAATAATAGACTTGCATCAAGAAGAAACTGCAAAATTAGATATAGAATAATTTGAACAAAAACTTGGCCGGAATACAGAAAGAACCAGTAAAAAAATCCAGCTTTCCTCAACATCGGATGTTATTATAGAGCACAAGGTTCCTATCGCGGTACGCACATTCTGTCCAGTGAACTGGTGTGCTGTGATCGAGTCGACGAGCTTTCACGGAGTTTTCGCCGAAACTGAAATGCGGAGATACTTATGGGCTGCCAGTGGCATACCCCAGCGGCCATACGTTCAACCTTTCCATCCCGATCCGTTGAATGTCAGAATCAAAGCTCGCAAGGTTATCGATGATGTATTATGTTTCGTGACATTTGATTCTTGGGAACCTGTACCTTTTCCCCTTTTCCCGATGCAACGGCGCGTTTTCGAGAGACTCGAGGAAGTTCCGTAGGACGAAATCTCGCATTTACAATAATGCACCTCACGTTGGAGAGAAAGAAAGGAGAGGTCAGGATGGTAATGGTTTTGCCGGAGGCTGGCCGATGACTGTCCGTGATCCGGGCCAGGTCTGAACACCAAATGTTAAACAGAAAGTGCTCTGAGGTTTAATAAGAGTTTGTTCAACGTCTGGTGTTGGAGGGGATGTGGTGGGCGAGACTACATATGGACGCGTGAGGAGAGCGAGCGATGAGTACTAGTGCGTCCATCTGAGTCCGGTTACAGCTGAGTTTGTCTGCCTTCCCTTTCTGTATATTCTATGATTAGCCTTAACGAAATTCATCGCCGCCGCCACTCTCCTATCTCCTCTTGTATGGGGGAAAACCTGACTTCGTTCGTGTTCATTTAACACTTCCTTTGTACCCCTACACACAATCATCTCTGGAATGACGATAATCAATGACACGAATACTGTCAGATTTATTCTATATCTCGTAACGGAGGGCCAACAAAAAACGACCCCCTGCGCGATCTATCGTGGTATAGAATGTCAAATTTGAGCCTCGGAGAAGTCAATTTCTGCCTAGGTGTACACACGTCGGGATATGGTGGGTTCTCTTTCCTCTTTACCCTGTGTAGTTTTGACAATTAATTTACTTGATGTTTCTCCACCGTTGATTCAGTGCCGGTGGGCAATCTATGGGGGTGTTCCTACCGAATTATTGCGAGTGCACCCACAGGCGCTTGTGCTATGCTATATTCCTTGTGTGATGGCCGGTCTTGTGGAACTTTTCCTCTTAATCGAATCGACTTGAATATTTGCCTCTTCAAATCCTAGTACCCCCCCCCCCCCTCATCGTCCTTGCGTGGCTGAGTTTACAGGTAGGTTTCTTTCTCCAGGCTCTTCGTCGCCTCTTCATTTTGATAAAATTGTAGGTCATAATCTACATTTTTCTGCTGGATGTTCAGCGCCGACTGGGCAGTAAGTAATATCAAGGAACATGGACGAGGATGTCATTGTCATTTTGACCTTGAAGATGACTCACAAATAAGGGATGACTAGTGATTTGTCTCTTTCTCACATTCGCATCCTTCAACTTCCACAGCGTTCATACCTTGTGGCCGCTCACGAATTCTGAAGGATGCTGTATCCCATAGGAAAGACTTATGGGGGTACGATTACCGAGCCGAACGAAGCCTGAGCGCCCCGAGTCGAGCGTCCCAACTTCCATCGACATCTGTCAGTGTAGGGTTCCTAGTTCAGGCCCTGGGCTTCAAGCTTCAAGCGCAACTTACCAAAACCTTGTACCTTCTTCCAGACAGTTTAAAACCCTCAAAATGTCTAGGAATTGGTCGGAAACCATCCCGAGTTCCTCAGTTGCCAGTGCCAGTACACCGTATCAGGGTTAAGATGCGTCTCGGCCCAACCTCAATCTTTATCGCCGCCGCCGTCCTATCTCCTATCCTCGTCTTGGGGAAACCTGACTTCGTTCGTCTTCCCCTATGAACTGTTTCTCATTGTCTCTCACGTAGGATCTTACGCACAGATCATCTCTAGTATCAGATTAATTAATGACACGCCCGAAAACACTGTCAGATTTCTTCTAAATCCCGTGAAGCCGGGCCACGAGAACGACGTCCCTATAAACAGCCTACCGTGGTATGGAGAGGCCAGTTTAGGTCCTGGAGAAAGTCAATGGCTACCTGGTTGTACTATCGAAGGGGATCTAGTCAGTCTGGCCGTGAAATTCAAGATGAGCTCCCACTAACATGACACCGATATTCCAGTGTCGATGGGCAATCCACGGGAGAATTCCTACTGAGTATTGTGAGCCGCTCCTGCCTACACTCTCGTGTGATCTGACTTGAACTCAAATTTCCTCCTTAAATCAAACTCGTACTAGCCGCCTTGGATTTGCCCCTCTTCCAATACTCTTCCGCGTCGTCTTGCATGGCTAACTTTACAGCGTAGGTTTTTTTGTCCTTTCCCTTTGTACATGTACATCGGACACTGACTCTTTTTGAAATGCATTTTTTAGTTCGTCACCGCATTTCTCTGTGGGATGCTCGTTGCCGCCCATTGATGGGCATTAGAAGTAACGTACTTGTAAATCTCTTGTTTGGAGGCATTCGTCTGGGGAATGCGATCTCGAATAAAACAACCTTCACTGAATTTCTGATCAAAAAATCAATAGAAGGCGACAACCATTGACTCGTGAATGCGGCCCTCAACTCTAATTTGAAATGTTTTGGGAAAGGCCCAAAGCTTATGCTATTCCTATCCTTGTCTCAGGAATGGTTCGCTTTTTCTCACGCTCCGCTTCTTCTTCTTCTTCAACCCTTTACAACCGGTGTTATTGCATGATGCCTTGCTATACAAAACCGAACAACCTTGTATATTTGGATCTCATGGTCTCATCCATACTTGCAGACGAAATTTTGGCCCCCAGCGGTGAGGCGAAACATTCCTCTACATACGGAATCCAGACCGTAAGGCGTTACTCACCCGACTCTACAACAAATTTCGAGACGGGTCAAATGACTAACGGGAGAAGGACGCTATCAGACTTTTACTTGGGTTGATGCCAGTGACTGACGGTGCGGAACTGTCAGGTATCCCTTCTAAGGTGTGTCGAAGCATTTTCAATTGAACTTTGAACTTTGAAGTCAACAGGGACGATTTGAGCTTGCGACGGGAGCGTACCATCAGTTTAAGAACGAATGACATATGTTTCGAAAAACACAAGTCATCAAGAAGCCGACCGTCTACGTCTCAGAGGAGCAGACCAAGCTCGATACAGATACACCAAACCGTACAAAACAGGACTGAACCCCAGCCATCGCGGGGTGCTCAGTACTCGATACTCATCGCGGTTTCGATTGAGGGCGTTTCGGCGAAATTGAGCCCGCTGTTTGTTCATGCAACCTGCCTACGACTTAGCCGCTGTATCACGTCGAATCAACACCTGGGCCGAACTTGTCAAAGGAATGTGTTCAAGGATGTCACAACTTTGTGCCTTTTCCCCTCTTCCAAACGTTTAAGAAGCGTCCATCGCACCTCGAAAATATCAGGGACTCGGAAATCATCCACCGATCTTCTCAACTATCATTACCCCGTATTCTCGTCATAGTTAAGATGCGCCTCGTCTCGGTATCGATGTTCATCGCCACCGCGCTTCTATCTCCTCTTCTCGTCTCGGGAAAACCTGACTTCGTTCGTCTTTCCTCAAAACAGTTCTCTTCGTCTACCCTCACGTAGAGCCTCTGCACACAGATCATCTCTGAAATCAGACTAATCAATGACACGCCCCAACTCGATGTCAGATTTCTCTACAATATTATATTTGAGGGCCACGAAAACGACGACGCACAGACGCTACGGAACCAAAGGTTAGGAATGGCTAGTTTGGACCCTGGAGAACATACAGAACTGGATGGTTGTCTTGCTAGCGGGATATCTCACATGGTCAGTTCTCCTTACTACTGTATGGGGAAGATCCAAGATGAACCAATACTTTGATAGTGCCGTTGGTCGATTTATGGAGAATATCCTGAGGTTTGTGAGTACGCCTTCTCTTCTTTCACAATTGCCCGTGCTATCGTGTATAGTGACTAGTCTGACCGAAATTTCCTCTTGATTGAATTCACATTTAGCTGCCGATGAATGGCCCCTCTTCGAATACTCCGCGACGTCGTCTTGTGTGGCTAACTTTACTGCGTAGGTTTTTTGTTCCGGGCCGGTGCGATTCTTCCGTTGATGGATAATCACTGACCTTCCATTTTCTGGGTAGGTCATTTCCACATTTCTCTGTAGGGTGCTCGGCCCCTCCTGCTAGTGGTCCGGAACAATGAAGTACACTTTCTGAGTGCTTATTTTTATTTTGAAGTCATCCCTCCGGGGAACGTCGTGATGGAGTTTTTGACAATGACCTCAAATCAAATGGCTGGAAGCAATCCCCTGAATCGTTCGAGCGGCGTGGACAAGGATTTCCCCCCTGTCTATAATTGTTCAAATTCCCTATCTTGAAGTTCGTTTGTATTTTTCCCAATTGCAAAACAAGGAAATTTATTATGTATCCCAGGGACTGTGAGATTTTTTCGAACGCGATCTTATCTTATCTTTGAACCTTTCCTAGTATGGCCCAAATCTTCGCACGCTTTTGCGTCCCTTCTTCAGCTTCAACGTTCAACGTTCAACCTCTACGGCCTTGCGATATTTTGCGCTCACAAAATATGAAAGTCCACAGTACACTGCTGAACAACTTCTCTTGAACCATGCAGAGCCTGCCGTACTCCAAGAGTTTGGTGCGGTCTGCCACGGACTCAGTAAAAAGACCGAATACGACTTAACCGTCACTCATTTGTATGTTTCTCGCGGTTTGCACACGTTGGAAGGCTCCTTAGTTCTCAGGCTTCTGTGATTCTACTAGAGTGTAAAGTCACAGGCAACCCGATTCGAATCAGAGAAATAAGCACCGAACCGAGCGAAGCTAACATGACGTCGCAGAAAACCATTTCTTGAATATTGATAAGCTTGGAATTGAGCTGAAGATGGGGAAGCAGAGTTCTTTTATCCCAAATTATCAATTTCCATTCTACTACCCTGTCCACTTCTCACCCGCTGCTGAGTTCTAGCTCATGCCAGAGATTCCCTTCGCTACTGGTGCCGCCCTGGTCCCTTGTCCTTCTAGAGCTATTCCCCCTCAGATGGGCTGTAAAAGGCCTATGAGCTTCGTTGAAAGAGTTAAGAGATTCAGAACTGAACCTAAGCTCCTCTTCGCCCGGCCCCAAATTCGTAACCGATGCGCTTCATCTCTATCCCAACGTTTGTCGGAGTCGCTCGTCTTTTTTCTCCCTTCGTATCCGGAAAACCTGATTCTATTTCGTGTTACCTTCGGTCCCGGCGTGTTCAAGACTGACCCCGCCATGCACAGGTCATCTCTCGAATCAAGATAACCAACGACTCGTCCCAGAACACCGTCAGGTTCCTGTATGTGAACATACAGCCAGGCCACGAGAACGAGGATATACCATCGTATCATTGGTCCCAACTTGCCAGTTTAGGTGCTGGGGAGAGTCGGAGTCTACCTCTTTACGGGGATGGCGATTTGTGGGTTCCTTATCGAGTCAAACTGAGGGAGTTTTTCGAGTGGCTTAACGCTACATTTAGCCAAGCGCCGCTTCGCGATCTATGGAGAGATTCCTCGTGTTGGTGGTGAGTACCTGAGGTGACGTTTAGGCCCTTGGGGCTGGACCCTTTGCGAGTATCGTGAATTGAATCAACGGGTTATCTAGCCCCCGACTTTCCACTCTTCCAGATATCAAACATATCGTCTTGCGTGGCTACCTTGAAGGAGTACGTTGCGCCGTTCACTCTTGGCCCTCTTCTCCGCCACTTTCGTCATGGGGCGCTGACTTTTGGATTGATACATTCCATCCTGAAGGTCGTCACCACATTTCTCTGTAGATTACCTAGCACTGCCTGGCGATGAGGAGGTAGATTAAGTACAGTAACGTATTTGAAAATGAAATTCGAGAGCAACTCCTCCGCGGAGTTGAAAATTTGATAACGGCCCCCGATTCTATCGCTTTGCCCGGGTTCCCGGTTTTCCATTGAAGCTCCAGCTTTGACTCGAATTGCCAATAGATTTGAAACGAGGGTGAAGGGTGAAGGGAACGTAAAAAAAAAATGACCTTCATTGCTTTAGCCCCCCTTGTGTATCTCATGTTTTAACTGGTACCTCCAATTGAACAATCATAATGCCAATAAACCCGAAGCCGATAGACGTCATCGACCTCTATGGTTAGGTTTAACCACGGGACCGTAATCTTCATGACGACATTCCTTCCCTTCCTGGCAACTTCCGCGATTTTCTGCGCGTGATTTTCGCTTGAAATACACTTGGCGATTTTCTCTCTCTCTCTCTTTCATGGCAGTTCGAGTGGCAAAAATTGGTTGACTTCAGGACGATGCGGGTATGCTTTGGTTCTCGGTTAAAGCTTTTCAATGGATCTGAGTGATGGCTAGTAGAAAACGTACACGTTGACGCGTTTTAACCGTCACTTGGGTATTCATGTCGTCTTTGAAGTGCGGAATGAGATCTCAGGAACTGGAAAGTTGATATTGAGATGGTGGCTACACCAACAAGAATTGTGTAGGACGCCAACTATATGCTGTATGGAGCCAAAGCTGGCGAAGGGGTGCGTTTCATCAGGTCAATGATTAATGCATAAATGAAAGCTAATTGAAGACTTTTTGAACCCTTTTTCCCCTCCGTGATGATGTCGTTATACCGCTACAATCACTTCACTTTCAGGGTTGTTTGTTCTTCGCCTCAGCCCTAAGGTACAGACGGCATGAATCTTTTCTCACCTGAATCACTCAACCTGTTGCTGGTGTTGAGAATAGAAGCTAACCGAATGAATTGGGGGAAGGTGGGCCACTAGATCAGTGGATCACTCTGAAAATGGGCTGGATGGGAAAGCTCTAGGACTACAGAGGTGCGTACATGCGAATCCTAAATCCTTACTGGTCGAAAATTCATGAATTTGAAATTGTAGACGTATATCATCGGATTAGGGAACTCGCGGAGATGATATACGTTTGTTGCCCACTACATTCCCCAAATGCCCCGCCCAGATCCCAATATGTCTAAATTACGTCGTTCTTCGCCGTTATACTCACTCCAAGGGCAGCCGACACACTTGGTGCTCTGGAAGATATGTATAAGGATACGAAGACGATGATATCATTCTTCTCACGGTGGGCACCCTGGTACATATACTACGCCTTCTTTTCGTTTTCAAACATAACTTTCTATCCACACAGATTCGAAAAAACCAAAAAAAGTAAATTAGTAAGTTGTCTTCTAGACCTTCGACCTTGTACTCAAGAATGGACAACGAAACACGTTTGAGTGGTTTAATTTATCGAGGTGGACGCGTCTCTAACTGACAGTGACCTTTTCGCTCCTTCTCTTTGCTTGTAGAGGTTATCCAACAAGACGATAGCGGAGATAGCGATAACTACGAGGATAGTGTCAGAAGCGCTACACCAACACCGGGAATGCATTTACGCGTCGAAGCTCAGGATGCGGGGAACGCGAATAGGAAGGGAGAGGGTAAGACCTAAATCACGTGATTTTGGAACAAATAAATACAAGGCTGGCGGCCAAAACGCGCAACTTTTTTTTTTTCTACGTTCCATCTTGGACGACGAATTTTTTCCCCCAATTTAATTCTCTTTTTCTTTTTCTATTTTTCTCTCATCTTTTGTCGCGGATTGTGGATGATGCCCCTCTCTTACCTCTTTTTTCTCTAGAGCTGTTGTCTGGGCTGACTGGAGGTACTCTAGTAAGTCTCATCGTAGATCTTTCCAGTGCCTTCGATTCAGGAACTAACTGAACCTCCTAAGGTCCATATGTCATATCTTGTAAACTACATTAAAGAATCATTTTTGAAGGTCCTGAAGAACAACTCAGTGAAAATTTATCACCATTTCAGTTAATGCCTAGTGATGTTGGAGGCAGCCTGCCGCCAGGGTCAATAACCTTTGGTGGTTCAAATAACCGACGAAATCAGCCTAATAACTCTAGAAGACCGGGACCGGTTACGACTCAGTTGACAGATCATGCCCCCCTTCCTCATCAGTCAACGCCCTACCATTATCCCCCAACAGCGTCTTCCTATGGTCAGCGTCCCGCGTTCTATGGTGGTGGCCAATACACGATGTCCCCACCGCCGCCGACCATGGCTCACTTTTCTTACCCTCACGGACATGGATTTCAGGTTCCCCCCGATCCTGGTATGATATCTCAAAATATACATGGAAATTATCAGCCTATGTTGTCGGCTCCTTATCCTTACCAACACCAACAACGTCATTCTCCAGAAAGCAATACCCCTTCCCATTCGCAGGCGGGTTTCTCACATCCGAACCTCTACCCTCCGCAGCATCAGCACGGGAACTCTTCCCCATCCCCTACGTTCACGAACCCCGGACAGTTCCAGTCCTTGCGATATTCACCGATTCCCCACTCGCCCCAGTACGCGGGGTATCAGGCACCCTATCCGTACCAGTCGCCCCAGTACAGTTATCCGCGGCCCTTTAGCTCTACAGACGCCGATAGTCAAAGAGGATGGTGGTATCTACCCGTTGCTGCGCACCAACCCCAATACGATTCCACTCCCCCTCCGCCGTCGTATGCAGCAGGTCCCTTCACGATGGCGTACTCACCTGTCAGCCATCAGCCTCAACAACAAGAGATGGAACGATTAGGGTCAAACTCACCAGCACACATATACCCCAATCCCTCATCACCCCCTCTCCCACCGCCTCAATCTCACGTTCCCCGGACATCTTTCAATCCTTCACAGCCACCTGCACCTTCTTCCGCTCCACCTTCTCCAGCTCCAACACCCCCTGACCCTTCGCCGAAACCGGCTGCGGGTCGTAAACCATATCACCCGAGTCCACCAGCTCATCGTTCAGAATGGGTTATGTGGACAGGTAATGTCCCGCATGACGCCACCCATGATGAGCTCTGGAGGTTCTTCACTCAGAAACCCCCTACTCCTCCTGCGTCAGCTCAACCCCCTCCACTTCCATCTCACAATTCATCTTCGACCACTCCCAACCGTCCCAGCAGTCCTTCCTCCTCTTCGGAGAAATGGAATAGCGGCGTAATCTCTATCTTCCTCATTTCCCGTTCGTCGTGCGCTTTTGTGAATTACGAGAATTCATCTACACTCGAGTTCGCGATTCGTAGATTCAACGGTTTACCTTTGCGGCCTCATGATCCTCGATGCCCAAGGTTGGTGTGTAGAGTTCGCAAGAAGGACGACGATCTGCGTGCTGGTGTTGGGGGCCAGAGAGGGGTTGGAATGCATATGAAGTATGTCAAGGAGCTGAACATGAAGCAAACTCAGAACTGTGGGGAGGAAGATTCAATCTCTTCTGCCTCTTCTGCGTTAACGAGCGAGGAGAGCAGTGATAATCCTATTGCACATGCTGGGGGTGTAGATGGGGTCAGTGGTACGGTGGTTAAGAGGCTTATTCCAAGGACTAGTGGAGGAGGACACTCGAATAGTTCTGGCAGTTATGCATCTACGAATTCAAGTGTTCTCACGAGATATTTCCCGAAGAGGTTTTTCATCCTCAAGTCATTGTCTCAGGTCAGTTATCTTATTTGTTGAATGACCAGCGGCCGATGCTGATCATAAGACGGTCTTTTTTCTTATCCAGTACGACTTGGACCTCTCCGTCGAGAAAGGCTTGTGGGCAACTCAGAAGCATAATGAGGGAATCCTAGACCAGGCGTATCGAACTTCATCTGAGGTTTACCTGATATTCGGTGTCAACAAGAGCGGAGAATTTTACGGGTATGCCAGGTACGCTTTCCCCCTACTCTCTTTCGTTTCTCCGTTCCGACTTTTTTCATGTTGCAGGATGGCAAGCGCTGTCAAAGGCGAACACCGAGTATCCTGGGGTCCACGAGCCGATTCAGCGTCTTCAGTATCCACGAGATCCTCCCTTTCACCCGTCGCAGGACGAGGGTCTGTGCAAGCTGACACCATATACGAAGAGCCTGCCATCCCGACTGCGTCTTCGAACCAGTTCTTTACCGACCATTTGGTGGAAGAGAGCCCTCAACCTTTTTCTGGAGGTCCTGGAACCACTTCTAGTTCGATTAACTTCGTTACAGCTGCTGTCGAGCAGAGATCTGCACCCGCGGAGCTTAAGGATCCTCATAGGAAGATCACGCTACAGACTCCTGCAATGAAGTTCAGCTTGGACCACGAGAAGTTGGAGAAAACCCACAGGGCTGCGTCGATTCCCGCAATTGTTCAGAGGGATTTCCAATTGGATGAGGAAGCGCCTGTTAGGGCTATGAAGCATCCGGATAAGAGTTCGAGTGAGGGAAGTTCGCCCTCACCTCCTGCCGGCGGGCAGAAGGGGATACCCGATGGGGTGACTGATAGTGAAGGAAAAGGGAGAGGAAAGCAACCGGAGCCGCGGTCAGTGCTGTTACCTACACTTTCGCCCTCACAGGAGTCTCCACCTCCTACACCACCGCTGCGAATCTCCCCTCGCGTTTCGAAAGATAAGGACCGGGAACGAGAAGATACTTGGGGCGATTCATTCAAAGTGGATTGGGTTTGTACGGATCGGTTACCGTTCTATCGGACGCGGCATATCAGGAATCCATGGAATCATGATAGGGAGATCAAGGTCTCTAGAGATGGGACAGAGTTGGAACCCGGAGTAGGACAACAGTTGCTCGATGAGTGGGAGAAGTTTGTGAGGGAGAAAGAGAAGGAGAAAGGGAAGGAGGGAGGTAGTCTCGTCGACGGCATCGATGGTATCGAGGGAGATGATGCTGCAGTCGAAGGGAAACCTGAGCCTGCGCCCTCTGCAGTGGGTTCTTCGACTAGGAAGTCTGTAGGTAAGAGGAATGGATGAAAGGTTAGCCCTGAGTTTCTCAAAGAGCGCAGTCCGCTAATCTATTCCCATCGAAAGTTATTTTTTCACTTGACGACGACGACAAACCGACTTGAGAGCACACCCCATAATCTGCAACTCGGACCACCTTCAGTCCATCCGAAGTCGCGCGAGGGATGCGCTTCAAATAAATGTCTCGTTGCCATCCCCTCGCCATCAGCGCCACAACCTCAGGACCCACAATCGCTTTTTGCGGGTAGCAGGAGCGATGGAAAAAGCAGGGAGAGGGGAGCGAAGAAGAGAAGACGTTTAAGAAACACGTCGTCAACGTCCACCAATGCTTAACGTTCACAATCATGTAAGTTTCTTTGCTTTTCTCTTGGCCTTGCCTGTGGCTGACCTGGTATGACGTCTTCAACCACAGTTGACATTTTATCTTACTATCTGAATTTTTTTTTTGCTTTGAATCACGCGAGACAGGGATCCTGCTTGTCATTCACGATACAAGTCACTCCTTTAAAACTAACCTAACTTCCATCTTTTTTGTCTGTTCGCATTTGTGCTTTGTTACGTCCGGTTTTCTAGTGCTACGCGTCATTATCATCGTGCTCTCCAAGTTGCATTGTTAAACCCCGCTCATTTCCCCATCTGCCCGCGGTCTTCATACATCCCAGACCACCCCTGTACATTCCTCGTTTATCTCATCTTTTTTTTTTTGGGTTTTAATTCTTCGTGCAACAGATTTTGTAGCTATAGAAAGCAAGTTTGTTTGTTTTTTCTTTTCTCTTATACATCAACAACGACTGTATTACCTTCGTATGACTAGCATGCAATATACACGAGGCGCAGCTATGCGCAAGGTTATTAGGAATTACTCGTTTCGAAATTCTTTGAGAGAAAAGCTGCAGTACTACGGTTTTCGGAGTCGGCGTACCATGATCACGTGGTCTCCGACTCTAAAGTCCGCTCGGCGCTCGGCGTTCAAAACACTGGCTAAAAACGACCACCGCGATGAGGAAGACTCCGAAATAAACTACAGTCAGGCTCGTACGGTGCGTTCATTGAAATCGCATTCCTGACCTGATTTTCTTTCCTACCCTTCGCACTTGGCAGGATGCTACTCACTGGATGGATCCGTCTTCCCTAAAACTTAGCCTCAGCGATTTCACTGAAAACCTCTATTTGCGAGTATTACTTCGCGGTGAAGAAGACTTTAACGACCTCAGTGAATGGACTCTCCAAATGGACAAAGAAGCGCGCAGAAGAATCAATATCAGACCTAGTCTTCTTGGTGAATTCAATCTGGGGCACTGCACTGGCGTAGATTCGGGCCGCTACGCACGCAGGGACGGCTGCACAATGTGGTCTGGAAACATTTGATCTGGTGATTGTTCCGAGTTTGAAGTACTGATATCCCTTTTAAAGACTTTCGAGCATTCTGAACCCTTCATTACCCCTTCACATTTCGCTGTTTTCTTCGTGTTCGCCCTTGGTCACTCCTTATTCACAATAATGCATTCCACACTCCTAACTCTTGCCTCGCTCGCCACAGTCGCGGTTGCTTTCCCTTACCAGATTCAAAGTTTTGCTCCTGGATGTATGTCTTGCGTTTTCGTTACGAGACGACACACGGAAGAGCTGGAACTTACTACCCTGGAATTTCTCAGTCACCGCTGCTGAAAAGCAAGGATGTATCTCTGTGTCTGATATCGCAGACGGCGCACCCGTCGTGATTCATGACTGCAATACTGAAGACGTCTCCAAGCACACTTGGGCTTATTCACTCTACACTAGAGAGGACGCGGGACCACAGCCGATAACGCTCTTTGGTACAGACAAGGTACGGCTTGGACACGGATTTGAAGAAACGATGCTTATCAACCGTTGTCAATTGTTTTGTCAGTGTTTGGACGTTAAGGATGGCTCAAATACCGACGGTACCGAGCTTCAAATCTGGACTTGTGTCGAAGGAAGCACCAACCAACAGTGGATCTCTGTCAGGGACAACACCCTCAGATGGGCCAATACCGACAAGTGCATTGACCTCCCCAATGGCGATATCACCGACGGGACTGAACTTCAAATATGGACCTGTGCCTTCAACAACGAGAACCAGGCGTGGAGCGGTAACAAAGTCCCCAACACTGAAAGTTTCGGCTCTAACCTTATAGGAGGCTATCCCGATGGTTAGTCACTCAGTTCTTTCTTCGCTGGCTCATATCTGACTCTCTACTCAGTTAACAGGCCTAACATGTGTTTAGTAGCAGAATCCGACACTGAGGGAGCTAGCGTCGCTCTCGCTGTCTGCGATAAAATTACGGAAACTTTCCCGGCCGGAAACCAGACCTGGGTTGTCCCCACTATCCCTTTGTCAGGTCCCATCAAGACTTACGGAGGAAGCAAGTGTTTGGATATCAACGGTGACTCGAGCAACGGTAACCTCTTGAAGATCTCCACGTGCGATGCGGGAAGCGACAACCAGCGATGGAAGGTCGTGACCTCTCCTCAACTCACGATCTCTTTGGCTGGACAAAACAAATGCATCGATATCACCAACGGTAACTTGACCGCTGGTAATCCGGTAAGTTCACTTGTCCTTCCTCCCACAGTCGAACTTGCCTAAATGATCATTTTTTTTCTAGCTTCAAGTCTGGGATTGCGACTCTTCTAACAATAATCAGATGTGGTTTGTTAGTCAAGAGTAGAGAAAAGTCTTCGTTAATAAGCGGAGGAGGAGTCCCTTGGGCGTGATATCCAATTCCTCGAGCGATGAATCTCGTTTCCCTAGTAATAAGTTTCACTTACGCTTGTCTCTCTTTATAAATTACGCTCTTTATTCCCACGTATTGTTAATTAAAAGACTGTATCCGTTACAGGCTCACACACAACGTCGGACTTTGCACCCATCGGCTTGGAAAAGCCGTTGTGCGAGTTGTGGCGAAGTGGAAGCGTGGTCAGAGGTGGGAACGGTTGGGCGCCCAATTAATTTCAAGATTTGACCGGGTTTTGATATTCTGATCGCGGATGACCAGCGCAAGGCTGTTTTTGGATTTTAATTTGAGGTTAAAACTGGGTTCAACCAACGGCAATACGAACCCGCTCTTTTTAAACCTTTGCGTTATAAAAGAGCAGGTATTTTTGGGTGACCCCATTCGACTTCAACGTTCGGTATCTCCCCCAAAAGCAATGCGTTCTGCTCTTGTGATTCTCTCGACCGTCGCCAGTGCGTTGGCAGCTGCATCCCCATGGCAATTACAAAGTCTGGCTCCGGGATGTAAGTTTAATAAGACTTCAGGGATTTTAGTAGTGGACTAATAATTTGAATCTGTTTTACTTTCACTAGTCGAGGCCGCCAGTAAACAGGGATGCATCTCCGCATCCGAGGACGATGCTTCTGCTGTGATTCACGACTGTAATACTGAAGACGTCTCCAAGCACACTTGGCTCGTTGACTTCAGCGCTCGTGAGCATACAGGACTAGACCCTGGACCTCAGACTATCAAGCTTGCTGGTACGGACAAGGTACGTATGATTCTAACAATGTGGGAAATCATTGACTCAGCTTGTTCTTCCTCAAGTGCTTGGATGTTAAAGACGGTTCAAATGCGGACGGCACCAGGCTCCAGCTCTGGACTTGTACCGAGGGGAACGCCAATCAACAATGGATCAATGCTGGTGCCTACTCCTTCCAATGGGTCGGTACAGACAAATGTATCGACCTTCCCGACGGTAGTATAATTGACGGGACTCAACTTCAAATATGGACTTGCGATTACAATAACCCGAACCAGAGGTTCAGCAATAACTGGGTCCCTAACAATGAAAGTGCTGGCTCTCAACTCATTGGTGGCCGTCCTGATAGTGAGCCGTTCATTCGTCACTCCCACAATCCCTTTGAGCTGACTGGCCGATTGCTCAGTTAACAGACCTACGATGTGCTTAGTGGCGGAGTCCGACACTGAGGGAGCTGGTGTTGCTCTCGCTGTTTGCGCTAATTTCACGGACACTTTCCCGGCCGGTAACCGGACTTGGATTGTCCCCACCAGACCTTTGGTTGGTCCTATCACAACCTATGGGGGAAGCAAGTGTCTCGACGTCAGTGGTGACGGAAGTAACGGGAACCTCCTCAAGGTCGCTACTTGTGTAGCGGGAAGTACCAACCAGCAGTGGAAGTTCAACGACCCTCCGTCCTTTACGATCTCTTTGGCTGGGAAAAATAAGTGCATTGATATTACCAACGGGAATTTGACTGCCGGGAATCCTGTAAGTATCTACTTCTATTTTCCGGGTCATTGACCAACGGTCAAAACTCGACTGACATACCGGTCTCTCGTAGGTTCAAATTTGGGATTGCGACTCTGAGAACGATAACCAGATGTGGTTCGTCAACCAGGAATAGAGAAAAGGCTACCGTATATTACGGCTACTTATTACTTTCACTTCCATACTTTACATTGACGGATCGCCGTTGAATTATGAGTAGAGGGAAAGGTGTCCGAGATCTATAGGAATGAGTATCAGTATGAAGATCAGCCACACTCTTACTCAGGATCAAACGTCATTCTTTGCACCCCTGTGGCTCATGCTCCTATGCACAACCAGATTCCCGATGTCCCCGAGTCCTTCGCTTTCGCTGGCCGCTTTGTAGTGCTGCTCACCTGTTGACCATGTTTACCAAGTTTCGGTATCATCGTTTCTGTTCCACCTCCTTCGACGCCTCCACACTCATTGATATCTCACCACGGATAGAAGAAATAGCAGGCTGCGGAGCATACTCCAAAGACACCCGACGACGTCCTCGATCTTCTTCACCAGCACTCACAGCAATTTTCTCCCCCGTTCTATACCAAGCTACGACTTTGGATTCAAGGGATAACGACTTGACAACTCGAACGTGACGCTCCAATGCACCCGACCACGCATGAATAGTCGCGTTCCGGCGTAAAGGAGTACTTCTTCAAGTCCGCTAGCCTTTTATTGACAAACGAAAGAAACTTGAGGCCTGATTGAGAGAGCGGAAAGTGGTTCATATGCCTCGACAAGACTTCAACTACTCGAACGGTTTCTCCTACCCATAAAACATCCCAGGCTCTCTCAAAGTAGTCGAGAAGTTCAGAAACTGATTCCGATGTGGACGAATCATTGAGGATCGCCTCCAGCCTATGAGGTGAAGTGTGGAAGTAGCCAGGAATTGAACCGAAATAATCGCTTGTCAACCCATGAGCCACTCTTACGCGGTCCAAGGCATCCAGCCAGGGGTAAATGTAAACCTCCGGATCCATTCCCCAACACAGTGAACCATCAACAACTAGTTCATGATTCACGAAAGCGAAAAACTCGAGGCCTTTGTTGGATGTCACTAGGATGGATCTTTTCGCTCTGGTCTCTATGAGTAAGTTTACGTGGGTCGACAAGTCTTTCACCAGCATTAGGCGAGTATCGAACGTTACTTCATTCCAACACTCCATATAGAAATCCGATGTTTGAAGAGCGGGCGAAGGAAACGGACTGTTCAATATACCCTCAAGTGTAACGAACGGGACAAGAAAGCCGATCGTCTTGCGGTCGTTCGGTTCGAGTAGATCTTTCCAGATCCTCTTTGCGATCTGGAGTAAGTATTCATCGTAAATAAATAACTTCGCATCACCAACTGGCTCTTGTCTAATTGCTATATGACGGAAATACAACACTTGCACTATGTGAGCCGGAATCTCAGGTGAGTAGAGATCGAGAAGGGGGCTGTGAGATCCAATGTATGAATCCAAGGAGCTTCTGTTCCACATCTTCCTTTGAAGAGCTGTCCACTCGTCAAAGGCGGACGGCAAGAGTAAGTAGGGAGGTACTTGCTCCAATACATTTTTCAGATGCGGGATCATCGAGGGGAGGTCTTGAAACTCCCTGACTAGCCACCTAAACCCCTGCAACTCGTATAGATCTGGGCAAGAGTTCACATTCAAAAACCTTCGAACCATATTGACGTCCAACTCAGGCCAATCTGAAAGGTCGTGCATATTCTCCTTCGTGTTGAGCTCGATAACGTCCGCCTCGAATGACGGATGCAAGTCGAATCTCCTGGTAAGAAGAAGCCGTATAAGCTGCTTGCAACCTGGGAGGCGGGAAATGGCCGAGAAGAGTCGGAACATAAACCATGACTGCGGAGATTTGTAGGGGCAAACGAACTGGATTGGAGGTAAGTGAAAGATGAGATCAGGGGGCCATCCTCCCTTCGCAGAAGGATACAGCTGCAGTGCTTGGCGTATGATATTGACTCCAGGGCTATGGTTGTAGCGAGGTAGAATGAAACCGCACAGCCTACAACAGTCATGGCAACGGTAAGTGGAATGTGATGGCGAGACCATAGTAAGTCCAGCAAGCCGACAAAAAAGAAGAAAAGAGCAATTTCAAGGAGTATGGGAAGTGTCGCGAGAATTTCTGGGACACCCCATCTCTCGAAGCTCTTATTGCGAAACCAGCGAAGAGTCAGCGCTTCACTGGCCATGCGTGTGGAGGCCTGTCGGAGATGTTCTCGTAGCCACTGCTTGCAAAGGAGGCCGAATAAGGCATCCATTAATGATAAAATAAGACTAAGAAACCAAAAAGCGTTGATCCGAATACTCGATGCCCCAGGTGTGAAGCGCAGTGGTTCGAATTCTGAGGAGGCTTGGCCGTCCAATTGCCTCGAAATTTGCCGAAGGAGCACGACGGTTGTATCAGCAGAATCTTCTGATAACCATTTGTATGATTTGATTGTAAATCCAGTAACGATTGCTGAAAATAGACCAGCCTGTCTAGGAGAACCACGTTAAGAAATGTGAAGTGAACCAAGGATAATGAAATCCACGAACGAAAACAAGAAGAGGATCGATATCCTCCTTGCACCCTTTCACAAGCCCATCGTCATGGGCATCCATCTCCTTTATTATAACGTCCCATGATTTTTGAAGTGCAGGATTTTGAGGCTGGTTAGGGTACTGCACAGTAGTAAGTGTATCTGGTAGTTGACTATCAATATTCAAAGGAAAACTCGCCTGCTGTAGGTCTATGGTTCTTGTATTGCCCTCTAGTCCGTCTACGGCCATTAGCATTGAAGGGTTCAGAGGAGATCGGGTACAGAATGGTTTCCAGCGAAGAACAGTGAGCGGTACATATCATTGTCGCTGTCAACTGTCAACTAGAACCGTAACTGTACGTGGTGTACCAGGCGGCCTTTTTTTTTTCTTTGCAAATTTCGAGATAAGATAAGATATGATGCAGGTGCTCATCTCATCTTATCGCCACAGCAAACGGACCTGAACATTTCCAACCGAGCCACGTTGAGACCTTATGGTCTTTAAACTTTTATTTCGGATTCCTGCTCATTGCAATTGTACGAAAAGCGCAGCAAACACTCCCACGAGCAGTGACTGGGTTGTCAACAGCTCTTGAACAGCTTTGCCATTACTCGCATATCTTGAGCGCCGCTCAATGAAGAGCTAACGATGTCGTTTCTTTCCCTCGTTAAACGACGCATCGGCTTATTTGCACTCATCTTGAGTACCGCAAATGGTGTATTCAGCGCGGTGAGCGCCATCGCTCAGCAATCGCATGCAATGACCGTTTCCTTTGGGGTTGTTTCTCTTATTTGTGGTATCGCTGCTGCTAGCATCGGGTGCGTTAGTATGCTGCCCTGTTGGGTCTACACGGGTACACCTACTGACTGACTCTATTTTCGAAGGTACTGGGAACGTCGTCGTGGTCGAAATTCAGACAAGGACATCGAACGAGGAAAAACAGCCAAAAACAGTATTGAACTCCAAGTCGTCCCTCCTCGATCTATAGTCTTCGTACCTCCTGCTCCACCTGTTCATGAAAGTTATGTGCCTGCCTCTACATCTGTTATCTCCACAGGCGTCGAATCTCGAGGGGGAAATCTACGAAATCGTAATCCATCCAGACATGTCCCATACTCATTGGTGATGCGGTCTAGTGAGTCGGGGAGAAGTGATACGAAGTTGAGGAGTAAAAGTAAAATGAGGCGACGCCGACACAGGTATATTCCCCCAGTGGCTACCGCTCCTCTTAACTTCATGAAGGAAACTGCTGGATCGGTACCAATCCCTGGGTTAGGTGATATTCCGGACCTCGCTCTTGAGATTGTCAAAACCGTTGAGGTGCGTTCGATTTCCATATTCAATATATCCGTGAAAAGTTCCGAGGGTTACTTTGTTACTGTTTTGAACAGGATGTTCATACCAATAGAACTGGCCTCCAACACCTTGCAAAGCAGTGTTCGAGTCTCGCGGCTTTGATCGTGAACGTTAGTAAACAGGAATGTGGTCCAGATAAGGGGATCTCTCCATTTTTGATATCTCAAATCTCTACAAGTACTCGGTGCGTGGGTTGCATCCTTTGTTCTTATTCTCATCGTTCAACGTATTTTTTCATCATGTCAGATTACTGGAGGAGCTTCGCGATTTCAGTCGGATGGCAGCCTCTCGCAATCCAACTAACCGATCTATATTCGCCGAGGCCGATAGAGAAATCATCAAAGACTATATCAAAAGACTCGATGTTCTTCAGCAGCAACTCCAAGACTTCCTCGAGGATAAGGAAAATGACTATGGAAAATTCTTCGACGCTGCTTTCCAAATCCTATCTTCCGAAGTCCACGCCCCTTCAGCAGATCTCTTCGAATCCGAACTAGATTCCGCCCTTGCTGGTATCGATCCGTTCCAGTTTGAAATGCTCGAAGTCAATAATACCGACGCCTTCACTCGATTGAGGTCTGACACCCCCACGTATGGATCTCCCTCCCTGATCACAGCTTCGTCGGAATCCGCATCTGATTACGACTCATTTTCTTCTTATTCTGAGTCTGTATACAACTATCCCAAATCCCCCTTTGACCTTCAAAACAACACTTCCTTTCCCCTCGACTTCCAACGTCTTGAAGTCGCCTCCGACTATGGAGTCCAACAACTTTCAGACAGTGTTGATCCTACTTCATTTGGTCCTATGCCGCCTACCCCTCCTCGTAGCTCGCCCAGTCACGGTGCTAGCAGCGTCAAAGTCTACGCCCGCTCGAATTACTCATACTATGATCTTCCTTCTCGGGGTATGGTACCAACCGACTACAACTACGGGTCGAGTCTCGCTCCCGCTACGGTATCACCAACACACGTGTCTGCCCAAATCCCGCCTTCCGTCTCGTTACCTCAATCTGAGGAGGTTAAGGTAGATCGGCGCAAGAAATATAAGTGTGACGCATGTCCCCGTTGTAAGTCTCCGGCGTTCCTTCCTCTCTGTTTTTCAAAGTGTCTGATTTTTCATTCCTTTTAGCGTTTGCCCGAGCTTTTAACTTGAAGACGCACATGGCGACGCACGATCCCAATAGGGTAAAGCCATTTGTCTGTCCCTATCGCACTTGTGGCAGGTTGTTCAGCCGTAAGTATGACTTGGGCCGACATCTCGCCAGCATCCATCGTGACGAGTCTCATCACTCCGCCTCTTCCGAGAAATCTATCGGCGTTGAGTAAGGGACAAGCACCTGGTGTGAGGCTTGTGGCAAGAGTTGGATTGGTCGGTCAATGCAACTGCAATCATGTGAATTAAACGTAAAGCCCTCTTGAAACTAGTTCAATTTCTTCGGGTCCCCTTATGCACTCCCTATGTACAGAAGTGTCTCATTTGTCTATCTATCTCATTCCACGACTTGTGTCTATTTCCCCAGCTATGTTCCGAGCCAAGTTCTCCCCGGAACTGTCCTGTCCTGGAGCATATGCTCCACCCGTCAGTGCGGTATACGTATCTATCAACTCCGAAATTCAAACTGGAACAGGTCAAATCTAACACTGACGAAAATCCTTCCAAGGCGGTGGTATCGACAAGCAGGAATTTTCGGTGTAAAAGGGAATGAGAGCTTCGAAAAAGGAGTGAAAATCAGTGCCACGCGTCGGCGTTCTCTTGGGTCTTGCCATCATCGCTTGTACAAGTTGATGCTACCGGCACTTCTTCCTCAACTCCTCCAGAACTATATTGATGCGATCGATATAATGGTCGTAGGGAAACGAGGAAAGCTGGGCTGGTACGCCGACAACGTGGCTACGCTCAACTAAAATTGACGTAGACGGTCTCGTTTAATAGACCAGCTTCCTGCGTTGCAATGCTGGTCTGTACAGTACGGTAAAATTGAAATTAATACTGATCTACTCAGAACGTTGGTTCAAGCGGAATTTCATCCTTCACCGCCTTCCATGACGGCCTTGAACTGATCTCGTTCCACCACCTGCCATCGGAATGTCAAAATGGAGGCAAAGAAAAATAGATATCACTAACCTGGTAACATTTGGGCCCTGTCGTGATAGAATATCACTATTCTCAACTACCGGTGCAAAATGAGGAAGATGAAAGAGGTCGACGATCGTCAGTTCCTGTGACCAAAACGCGTCAGTCCAGTTCACCAGTCATGGTGGTGGAGGCTCTTCGTGAATTCTCACATTACCAGCAAGATATTTCTGCTTTCCAAGGATGGCTTCATACGCTTTCAGTTTTCCTTCAAGGCTCTCAACGAACCCGTCAAAGGCCGCCTTGTCCAGTGCTGGCTTGAGACCGAACTTTGCCTGCAAAACCTCGACCGCGGCTTTGGATGCGAAGGTGTCAAAGCTGGCCTGCTCGGCTGACGCTGCCTGTTCGAACACTGATGTAGCTTTACGATCGGTCACATCCGGGATGAGCTTGGGGCCCTGGTCTTCGTACTTTGACGCGAGATAGCGCATGATAGCACGGGATTCATATACGATGAATCCGTCGTCATCCTGATGTGGGCAAGGTATGATTCTCGATTGAGCCCTAACTTGAACCTTCGGACTGAAATCGTGGGAACTTACGATGTATGGAATCTGGCCGAATGGGTTGTTCTCTAGGAACTCGGGAGTCTTGTGCTCGCCTTTGAAGATATCCACGACGTGAAATTCGTAGGGAATCTTCTTCTCGTAAAGAACGGTGGCGACACGCTTTCCGCAGGTCGATAAGGGGTGGCCGTATATCTTCAAGACCATTGTTGTCACTGATGCTGCAAAAGACTGGGGGAGCTGGGAAACTTCTGAGCTGGATAGGTTTCAGACGACCGTATATGTATCTGACACTGTATAATTAATGATAATCTTATCTACTAGGAATTCGTGGAGGGTTTTACGTGTTATGAAAGAGCAACATTAGATCGGGTTGGTAATGCTTAGAAACCCAAGTTTCAACAAACGCACTGAATACCTGAATTCCCGGTCAATCCGGAGAACTTCAAGATACATTTATAAGTAATGCTAACGGGCTTACGCGAGCTAAGTACCAAGTTTCATATGTAACGCTATTGAGGCTCGCCATTCATTCTTGATGATACAGCAAAATTCTCTATCTAAATAAAATTACCTGGAGGTAAAGCCGCCGATGCACGTTTCACCGACCATTCGTCTCCAGCACAGGTACAGCTTCGATAGCTTGCCACATCCCTGCATCTTCGCCCAGTCGATTCACTTTGATCAATTTCCATCCCGACTTGGAGAGAAGCAAAGAGAACTGATCTATGGTCCGTTCTGAGGCTCCCTTCAAGATTGAGAACATCTACGGAATCGAATTAATCGTTTCATATTACTAGATTTTTTCGAAAGCGGAACTCACCGTCATATCGAGCACATGGGCGAACTCATTCACTGCACCAAAATTTGGAAGTAGTGGAATCGGGGCCGCCTCAGCAGTTGCACCGGGAATCTCCGTATTCTTCGAGATGTCGTCCAATCCCTTTCGACAAGCATAAGGCATAATTATTTCCAAAATCAGCAGCTTCGTGTCTTCGCGTGCTGCTTCCCGAAGAAGACTCAAAATTTTAATGCAATCATCGTCGGACCAATTGTGTATAACATGTCTTAGAAGAAATATAGAAGCGTTTTTCTGGGGCTGGGGGGTGAAGAAGTCGTGTGCTTTCGTAAAATGGATAGGTTTTCGGTATCAATCACCGGGCAAGTACAGGTTCGGGCTTACCTTGGAAAACAGTGCGCCCGCTTTCTAATGCTTCCGGATGGCGTTCTGACAATAGCTACAATAAAGCTCAGCGAGGAGGGTAAGACACTACAGTCATTGTTCGGATACGTACGGCCTTTCCCTTCTCCACGAAACTTGATAAATCTTGAACTACAAATCTTAACTTTGGAAACCGCTTCGCTAGTTCGAGTGACACGGTCCCAGAGCCACCACCGACATCAACGACGAGCGCGTTTTCTGGAAGCGAACCCCAGGCGTACGCTATAATTAGATGGTTATTTGCTAGGTTTGGATAGAAGAGCCCGGGCGAGATGATCGAGGTACGCACCGTGGGGTAAGCAATCCAATGATTGAATTTTTGACATGCCCTCTAGCGCTGCCACAAATCGGCGATGTCGATGTGTCTGTTCAGGTCTTTGAAGAAAGTCGAAAAAGGAACCGGCAGGTCTCGCGGACGTTTCGTCGCCATGTTCACTCGATAAAGCCTTTTCCAACGGAGTTATGAAGGGAAAACGTGAATCAGTCATCGTTTCCCAGCTATACATAGCGCCTTTGGATACTTCATCCATCCTAGCCGGGTACAAAATCAGTCGTTATTTGATACGTAGATCGTAAAAGACTGAACTGATGACAGAGAAATGCTGGGAATCCATTCGTATTATCGTGCTTTGTCTCTGGACTAAGGAGGATTTTTGTCAATTTGGTGTCTTCTCTCTCATAACCGACAACTAAGAGAGGACTTACAAGCGGATGAGATCTACAACGCTTTTCCCTGTATCCATCGCAGCTGAAATACGGTTGTTTGCGAAGGTGTCCGGGGAAACTTCTTGGTAGACATGGACAGAAGCGAGGTATCTGAGAAGTCGAGCTACACCAATATGTTATGCGACGCCATAACCAGTGTATCCAAATTTACCTAAAACCCCCGGGTTCAAGCCATTGATCATGGCTATTTCACGGACATGTAACCCCTAAACGAAGTGGTGAACGGGGCTATAGCTGGATAAGAGGCAAAAGAAGCATACTTTTGGTCCCGCCTCCCGCAGAATCTCAGTGACATTTCCTTCGAGACACACGCGCAATGCGGCCGTCTTGAATGCCTGAAGTGATTTACAGATTTCTTCTCAAGCATGAACTAGCCGATAGCCACCAAAGCCACGTACCCCTGATGAAACGTGTAACAGCGAAATTTGGGGAGGCTCGAAAATAGCAGCTAGTTGGAGCGCAGCCGCACATACTGTAGCGGCTAATCTTTGGATCTGAGGGCCGTTGCTGCTTGTAAAGTCCAGTTGAGAAGTATCGCTCAAGGCTGGGAATTCTGCTCCGAGTTCTTCAAGATCGGATACGGCACGGTTTATGAGTTCGAGCAAACTGCGAGTATCGCCCATTCTGGTTTGGAAGGAACAGAAGCAATAGGGCTAGTAGAGTCTATTGGGCTCCTTCTACATATGGCCTTTATATGTAGAAATGGTAAGTGACTACTCCGGAAGATCTAGCCTACCTGGGATACTTAAGTTGAAATGGAGAGAAACATTCTCGTTTGACACAGCGTGCCGGCTCGAAAGCCATCCGGGATTGAATTCATTCTCTGAGGCGTCAATCAATTAGTGTGCTAACGAAGAATGATCACCGTTGGGTACCGTTCGGGGACTTGGTCGGACCCCACGAAACATTGTTGATCGCATCTGAGTGAGGCAGTAGACTTCGCTCCTCGAGGAGCTGGATTTCTTTTGACAACGGTGTTCAGGGTAGACCAAGGACGTCCCATCGCTATGTCGGATGAGGGACAAGTGATTCTGTATCAAATTAACAACAATGTAAATGAAGTCAGTTACTTACGTCGTAAAAATCACTCACAGTTCGTGATCTAGCGGATTCCAGCCTGTCCTTGACATGAGCGTCGGAAAAAAAGAGGCACGTGGATCACCCGTGACAGCTGTGACAAAAATCGCCTCTCCTCTGACTCTGAGTAGGACTGCAGCCCCTCTGGACCTGCCAAAGGCAGGCGTATCGAATCCCACTTCTATTCTTACAAAGACTTGCTTCAATGAACGATATTCGCCTCTCTACAAATCGAAGGCTCGTGACACAACCGTGCGATGGTCATTCAAGCTCGAGTTCAGGTGGTTTCTCAGTGAAAACTCGTCCGACAAACCACAACAAAGTTGCCACAAGCTCATACATATTTAAACTGCATCTCGAGATGAGGCTCACATACACATTCATAGTTACCATAGATCAACATGATCAGGCTTGGATCTCTCCTGTGGTTACTCCTTGTTACTTCGTTGGCCGTTGGATTTTCAAGTTTCATTCAGCCTGGGCAAGTAGATACAGGACTCGTGGCCATTTGATTTCAAAGAACCAGAGCAAGTTATCGTTCCAGATTGGTCAGTGAAGTCCGAGGGAAAAGTTCCAAATCATCGCCAACTACTTACCTCTGCCAGTGCTCGGAATCTTAATGCACGCCACGCAACAGAAGGGATCGCTTCTTCTCGCTGAACCTACAGAGAGCTATTAGACTATCTGCGCGGGGAAGTCGCATGTGCATATGGCTACTTTACGCTTGCGGTGCAGAGTTACGCTTCGGGGAGGCTCAGCCGCGCGAGGTTCAAGACTCCTCTGTCCGTCGCGTCATCGCCCAACCTCAATGATCTGATAGGTCGGCCGTCTGGTGACACCCTCCGCGTCTTAAATGACCCTATGGTTGAGTCTAATATCCCGTTCGTTGTAGATAGAACATACTAATTTCAAATTCGATGCAGACAGAAACTAAGTAATTGCCGGGCCTGTTGTTCGGTATCTCCCATCGATCACACAAAACTTGAACGTTTTCTTCGTCCGAGGAGTCGCTGAGCACGGAAAATGACAATGTTAAAAGGAAAAAAGTTTTATGGAAGGGTTTATCGGGAATGCTAGTCGATTATGGCAGGATTCGTACGTCGAATTGGATATTTTTTTTGGAGCATCACTCAAATAGCAATAGTTCCGAATGGTCAACCGACACATTCTTATCGACACGCCGACTGCACGCTCTCCACCCATCAACGTTTTCACACAGTTTTGCGACCCTTGAAGAAGGTACCGTTCCCCAGGTTCATTTTATCCTTTGAAGAATAAACACTGAGACTGAAGGGAGGCATGCAAATTGGGAGCGCTATAACAAGGGCAAATTCTCGTCTATCCTCATCTATCTTTTCAAACCTCGTAGCATCGCTTTCATATGAGTCAAGCATACTTCTACGACAACAAGCCCGGTGCTGAATACCTTCCACATAAGGGTTCGCCCGTCACCCCCGAAGTACTGGCATCTTTAGGCGCACAAATCATCCCTGTTCCTAAAGAAGGACATGAAGCACGCTTGAAAGCCATCGCTGCGGAGCGTGGCTACCCCGCCAACGCCAAACTCTCTACGCAAACGTCGGTGCGTAAATCTCGTCTGGCCTGGGGCTCGACACTCTTCTGATCTCTGTGCAGACTGGTCCCGGAGCATCTGCGGAGTGAGATTCTTCCTGCTCTAAACCTTTTTTGAAACTGAGAAATCCGTCTGTTGCTAATTCTGATAGGCGCTTTTACCTCGACGAGGTTTTGTGGTACACTCTCCAAAGCGGCGGTTTCGTTGATTACAAAGGTACCTTTTTTGATTCATGTCGCAAGCATCTACTTCTTGAACTGATTTTATCTCAGACCTTGACGACAAATGGATTCGTGTGCCTCTTACGGCTAACACTGTTTACATCATCCCTGCTGGTCTCTACTCTCGCTACGTTAGTACCGACAAGGGCCTAACTGGTCTTGCCTTGAGCAAGGTATCTCTATTTGCTCTACGGTGTGCGATCTGCATCCTGACATGTCTCACCTCTAGGGCCAGTCGAGCACCGTCGACAGAAACGGAGCGGAAGCCGATAACCACCCCGTTCACCGCAGCTTCCTCAGCCGCCTTGGCAAATAGACAGTAAACAGATAGTGAATATGATATTCTCGATTGTATGTATATACACTGATTGTACTTGTGTCTTGTGTGTTTTATATCACATGGAAATGAGGGATCCGAGAGCAAGAACTTAAAAAGGATATACAATGGTTGAAACGACGTTCTAGATCCACAACGAGGATGAATGCATATCGAAATGAGGTACCATGACGGCGGGTTTCACACTTCTAATACCCGGAAGATCTAAAAAACCTCGCGTCAAAAAAATACCGAACAAAGGACGGGGTGAAAACAAGGTTCCGCGTACCTTCACAACCCCGCTTTTCAAATCTTCAAGTCTGTAGCTAACCGATTCTACCGTCTAGAAAAGATTGAATGTCATCATCAGCCCTTTCGCACGTAGAAAGTATAGAAAAATCCTGTTCCTACCTGTTGTCCTACATGCTGATTCGCCTGGAAAACCCTAACTTTAAACTTCTTGGCCTCGAACTCACTTACGATCCCAATACAGGGTTCCTCCCTACTACCCACATGTTGATTATACGTCTGTATCCCCTTGTGCCCCTTCAACTTCGCATCCTGTAGCCAAACGATATCCCCTGGTAGAATCTCACTCGCTCTTTTCTGCACCGAACTTCCAGATTGGATATAAATCAAATACCCATAGGAATCCGGTCCTGTAACCGGAGC
Source organism: Marasmius fiardii PR-910 (assembly GCA_014904975.1). Classification (NCBI taxonomy): domain Eukaryota; kingdom Fungi; phylum Basidiomycota; class Agaricomycetes; order Agaricales; family Marasmiaceae; genus Marasmius; species Marasmius fiardii. Next base: position 316,582 of record MU127820.1, read on the forward strand.
TGCATTTGGCACTTCTCTAAGAGTAGCTTCGACGAACCCATGATACGTTCCATCACCGATAAGAGCGCGTTTGGATCTATCGTGTAGAGCTGTCGCAACTTCGCAGATCTGAACGCCAACTCTACCCCAAATGGCCATGAGATCATCCGGCGATAAGTTCTGCGGTACTGCTCGTGCTGACGCTTTGGCCGACTTTGGCGGAGCGGGGGGTGCTGCACCAGGAGGACTGTCCAAATCGTCAAACGACAAAGAGAGATCGGCTTGTGCATTGTTGAAATCTGGAAGCTCCCATGTCATACTTTCAGACATATCACCTGTTGGGACAGAGATAGGGGCGGGTGGAGGTGCGGGGGCTCCTCTTACTGGAGGTGGACGACTGGTAGGTCGAGGGGGAGGAGGGGGAGGAGGTTGATCATCGTCGTCGAGTCCCTCCGGCTCCTCCACCATAACATATGATTCCGACTGCGGGACCTTGGGAGGCGGAGGTGGGTAAGAGGATGTAGTGGGTGTATGTACGTCCCCCGAGAGTTTTCTTTGCTGCGTCTGAGTCTGAGGCACGCTTGGCCTTCGAATGGGAGGTGGTACAGCCGGCCGAGAAGGAGGAGATTGAGTTGAGACACGTTGTGTTAGTTGTGCCGAAGCACGACGACCCTCTCGAGTGGGTACGGGGGGTGGAGGAGCTTCAACTTCAACCGCTTCTTCTTGAGCGTCCTCGTAACCAACTTCCTCTATCTCACTTTCCTCCGCTTCCACTTTGACACCATCGTCAGAGGTACCCTGACTCCCGCCATGATCAGACTCTAGATCTTGAGGTGGTGGCGGGGCTCGAGGGGGAGGAGCCACACGTTGAGGTGGAGGTGAATCCACTGCCTTTGGCGGTGGGGCTCTAGGGGGAACCATGCCTGGCATCATACCGAACCTCATCCCACCCATGCTAGACAACTTGGCAGCAATCCTCTCCTTTCTCGCTCGTTCTTCCTCTTCCTCAGTCAACTGGGGCTTCTCCTCGTCGTCATTATTCGAATCTTGTTGTTCTTCATCAGCAGACTGTTCTCTCCTAGGTCGACCCATAGGTACTGGTGGTGCGGCACCAAACTTGATACCACCTAATCTCGCCATACGTTCAGCGATAGTTCGCCTTCGAACCTGTTCTTCGTCTTCTTCTGGCTCTTGTGGTGGAGATTGTTGCTCTGCCTGCGCGGCTTCTTTCAAGTTCACCTGTGATCCTCGTCTACTTGGGCTGTGGAACGACGGATCGATAGGGTCTGATAGGTCAAGTCAAGGACCAGCATTAGCACAAATATAACGAAAACGATGCCGCGACTGCCAACTCACCACCCTCTTCCTCATCTAAGATTTCATGACGTTCTCCATTTCGACTCGAAACAGATAATGCAGGTGTGTGTGGTACTGCAAGAGCAGACTGTGCTTGGGTTCGAGGGGAGGTAGGAGATACTGTACTACTCAAAGTAGAGCTACGTTTAGGCGGTGGAATAACCAGAGGAGCATCCTCCTCTGTCTCCCTAACAACAAAAGGAGGTTGCGTATGTCGTGGAGGAGGGGTGGGTAATATCGGCTGTCTCTCCTCTTGCTCTTGCTCTTGCTCTTCCTCCTCCTCGTCATCGAAACCAGGTTGAGGATCCACAGCAGACGGTGGTGGTGGTGGTGGCGGCGGCGGAATAACCCTGTTTGGCCGAGACGTAGCTGGAACAGGGGGAGGCGGAGACACAAGAGGAGGTGGAACAATTCTCACAGGTCTAACATCCTCATCATGTTCCCGTTCACTTTCCTCTGCCCCACTATCGCTCACTGTCGATTTCATTAACGAAAACTTGCGTTGAGGGTGTGGTACCGGTAAAGGCGCAGCAGACGCATCGCTAGCGTTCCCGTCGTCGTCATCGAGAACCTGTCGGGGTGGAGGTACCCTCCTCGAAGGTGGGGAGGAGGGTACGGGAGGAGGAGCTATGGGCTCTTCGGCGTCACTGGACGCTTCATCTTCCCATTCTTCCTCGGGAGAACGGGGAATCATACGAGCTGGTGGGGGAATGGATTGCCTTTTTATAGGCGGGGAGGGAAGCGAACTCGCATCTTGCTGTTGTCGTGCAGGAGGGGGAGGGGGAGGGGAAATGTTATCCTGAGCTGACGTAGTAATAGACCTTGAAGAAGAGGAGGGGGAAGAAACCACGATCATATCTTCATTCTGAGTTGCGCGGCGCGAATGAGAAAGAAGCTGTTGGTCGTAAGATGGAGCGCGTCGTGGGGGTGGCGGTGGTGGCTCATCAACCTCCGACATCTCTTCTGGTTCGTCGACAGGAGGAGCTGTGGCACTGGGAGTAGGCCTCGTTCCGAGAATCACGGCGGGGGGTTTCTCGTCCTCTTCTTCCCGCTGTTTCTCACCTCGGTTATCTCGGTCATAAAGAACATCATCTAAAGATGACAATCAGACATTGAAGTAGATACATTTGATAAGGATTCGAAGCTGCGCGCACCGTGGTGGGAATCTACACTCCGGGTCTCCTCACCAATAGACTCTGACACTAGACGCTCATGTTCAGGTTCGTGTTTCGAAACCACATCTATAATTAACAAGAAACGATAAGAATTGACATCCGCAAAAACGAGGCGGCAAAAACAAAAGCGAAAAAGGTACATTTCTGTCGACGAAAGAGGGATGGGAAAAAGCGGATTTAAGATTTACCATCTGCTGTTGCGTCATCGCTCTTGTGCCCCGAAAAAACTGAGCCTATGCTACCTTGTCTCACCGGTCCTGAAAGGATATTTAGCGACTCTCCATAAAAGGATCAGGCTAATCCTCACCTCTTTGGAAGTCGGCGGAGGCTTTCCTGACAGGAGGTGATCCGATGCTTTCCCGTCGCTCTGGTCCTAAGAGAGAATTTGTCTTTCAGCACGCCGATTCACAAGGAGTGAAAATAAGCCATTGTTACCCTGCTGTGAGTCAATAGAAGTTTTCCTTACAGGATCTTGAACATCAGAAGACTGTCGTCGTGGAGGTTGAGGAGCAAAAGGGTTGACACCCCCCATCTTGGCAAGCCTTTCGGCGATTCTTCGTTTCCTCGCTTCTGAATCATCATCTTCTGCTGCTGCCTGTTCCTCCGGTTCGGGTTTGGAGACCGTTTCAGCATCACTTTCTTTTTCTGTCGTGACCTTTTGCTTGTGAACGGGTGGAGGACTGGATACGGGTTGCTCGTGTTCAGAAACGTTATCGTCGTGTATATCTTGAGTTTCTGGGGTAACGATCGGAGTGGGAGTCGTCTCAATATCTAGAGGTGGGGAAAGTGGTTTCTCTAGGGATGCCTTCCTTGAAGGAGGTTCAGGGGCCGTGGTTTCTGGTTCACGTTTGAACTCTGCTTCATCTTCCACATCAGCTTTGATATCCTCTGTCGTGACATCTCTCTCTTCAACTATGTCTTGTCCTTCATGCGACGCCTTTTCTTCATCTTTCTGTGGTTCTTCCTCCTTCACCTTCGCTTCCTCCGGCTCTGGAGGAGGTGGTACGGGTGATTTAGCTCGCTTCCTAGGCGGGGCCGCTCTTCGTGGTATCGAAGACATGGGCATGACATTGGGGCTACGTGGCGAGGGCGTTGAACCAGTAGATGAAGGTGGTTCGGGTGAAAGAAGTGACGAGGAGTCGGGTGATTTGACCGAAGACGTTTCCTGCGATTTGACTGATGTGGTATCTGATGATAAGACCGTCGTAGACGAAGGGAAGTAGTCTACAACGAAGACTTTAGTAATTGAGAGACACATATAGGGCGTTATCACGCGTACCTGCTTTGTCTTTTTCGTCTGACTTGACGGATGTAGCTTCTGCAGCAGGCGGAGATTTGACTGATGTAGCGAGCATTTATCAGAGAGCAATTGCATAAAGATTTGACGGACTCGCTCACCGCTCTCATTCTCGTGAATCGGATGCTCGTCATTGAACAATAATTCCTTGCCTACAGTTCGTTGAATCGGATCATTCGGTCAACGCAGTAGAACAAAACCACTTACTTTCACTGATATCTTCTTCCGCTGCTGTATGAGGCGAAATCGGTGTAGTCTCCGCAACCTTAGGAGGAGCCTCTTCTTTAGGCGTTTCCTTTTTCTTGATCGTTGGCTTCCCAAAGACGGGTGGGCCCATACCGACTCTAGCACCACCTAACCGAGCCATGCGAGCTGCAATCGCCGCTCTGCGCTGCCTTTCTTCTTCCTCTGGATCGACTTCTGCTGGGGGCTCTTCGTCCACTGTCGAGTCCTTCTCCTGCGACTCAGACTCGGACTGTACACTTTTCGCCTCAATTTCGGGCGACTTGACACTCGTCCTGTCTTCCGTAGATTCTTCTCCTTCGATACCGCTCTCCTCCTTCCTCTCTTCCTTGTGATCATCCTCAGTTTCGTCTGGCAGTGCGACAGGTGCTGGAGGAGGCTTCCACTTCGGCTTCTCTACCGCAGGCTTGGGTGAAACCGGAGGAAGTTGCGGTGAAGTAGGAGCTGGTCCAAATCCGCCTCTTCCCTTCAACGCAGCCATACGCTCTTTCAAGCTTCCACCCATTCCAATTGTCTGTCTAGCATCTGAGGCCGACATCCCTCCACCAACAGATCTCTTCTCGCCGCCATCTCCGGTTCCACCTCCAGCAGACGGCGATGAAGGTGGCGAGGGTTGTTTAGGCTTCCATGATATTCCTCCAGGTTTGGGTCGAGGCGGTGGTGGTCCTGCTGAGGGTGTTGAGGTAGAAGAAGGTTTCTCAAAGGCAGCTATACGATCGCGGAGGGATCCTGGTTTAGGTTTTGGTGGTGGATCCGACATTGTGATTTCGCTACTACGCTGCACTGGTCGTAGTGAAGATCGTTTCTTGTCGTGATACTCTCGGTCGTTCGGCGAATCAGATGGATGGGGACGCACGACTTGACAACGCGTGCATTTAGTATTACGATGCGCAACCGCGCAAACTTACGTAGCCGCATTCTCACGCTCACTGGCAGTAATGTTACGACATGAGAGGTGGCTAGACGCCGTTGGAAGATTTCATAGCGGGATGGATGGACAGTGACTGAGGAAGTTGTCTAATAACGAGGATATTTTGGGGTTCATGTGTCTAACGTAGATGATTAATTCGTATGCGTTTTATTCAAGGCGATAATTCGCGCCCGTTAATGAATAGGTAAGTGGTCACAATTGGGGTGAAATGAATACCAGGTGTATTGCAGGATCGCTTCTCAATGAGAAACCGATAGGAGCCCTCGTCATAAGCCCTAGAAATATTGCCAAGGAGGTCCTGTAATCGAGACGTCAACTCTCCGTAATTCGAGTCGAATTCACAGCATAAGAGAAGACATGTTCAACATTCGGAATTTATCGGAAAACGTGATCTCTTTTCGTGCTAGGGGCCGTCCATAACGAAAGGGCCAGGCCTGGAGCTGACATATCTAGGCCTGTCACTAAGCTGGAGTTTTTAAGGAGAATTCTGCGTCGAGTCTTGACATGGCCATGCGCATCGCAGGTTACCTCCGGCATAAAATGTCGGAATGTCACCTAAAATTGATATGAGGAGGTGCTTTCTGTCAGCAACTGCCGGCCTCCATATGCATGAATAGGGCGCCTCAGGTCCTGCCTTGAAGGTACTGTCAGTTTGGGGGCAGTGTGGCGAACACCCCCGTCCACCTCGAGTACTGCAGGTTCCCTGACAAATGCGGAGGCACCAGGTTCGAGGCCGTCCCCGGGAGAAGTCTCCCAAAGTTCTTAGCCGCAGGGGGCTCCAGCGGTATAGCCGGACAAGCTGTGCGTCCGATGAGTCTCGTGCCACTCCAGGAAACATCGTCAGGGCTCGGAAGTATGCATAAGGATGCATTTCCTCCTTGAAAAGCGAAGGTTGGAATGGGTGAGGGTTTAGATTCTTCGCCCAAAGCCAGCAGGTTTTAGGCGCCGTAACTTGGTCGTCGCTCGAAGACTACCCCAAACACTCCCAAGTCCTCAAACAAAAAGTTCACATATGTCAGTGTCAAGTCCTGACCCACAGTATCCTCCGCAGGGTTGCTGCTGGTTTACCGAGTTGACGATGGTAACGCCGGGTTCCCGTAACATACGTACATTAAGTACGCCAGTCTATGTAGAGGACGTGTTCCGGTTTCGGGAAAACAGCTGGTTGAAACAGCACCCGTGCGTATATGAAAGCGATGACCCTGGACCCTGGACACCATTTTCCAAGTCCCAAAGGCCAACTCGCAGGGGTCACTCCTGGCGGGGGCTGCTCAGCGCTCAGGGTCATGGGTGTTAGTGGGTGATTGTCTACGTGGGTGCATATCGAGTATCGGGAATTGAGCGAACACCAAAATTGCGAGTATGATAGTGCGCCGATAGAAGCTTATTAGCTTCGGAGTACGCCCTGGTGATTGGAATAATACTTTACCAAGGTACCTATCGCTTCCAATCCATCTATCAAATGTTTACTTTCAAATACCTTGCATGTTGCTGAGATTCAGATTCAGAACACGAAGACTTTCGGGGTTTCGTCGTGGGGGTTTGTAGTCACGTTACAAAGATTAATTACCCGTGACGCGTCACGCCCGAGCGGACCGACCTGGACCGACCTCGAGGCTCGTATCATGCTTAGACCTTCAGTTTCCTTCCGAGTCTCGCCCGTTATCAAGACAAAGGTACCCTGAAGACCGATAATAAATAAATAAATGTACTCCAAACCTCTAGCAGCAACGCTAATCCCAAATCAATTTTGCCCCAAATTTTGCCTATCAAAGGGTTCGCGAGCGCTAATCATCGGGTCTGATCTCCTCGTGTCCTCGTGGGACGAGTTAAGGATTTATGGTGGAGAAAGTATAAAATAGAGGGTGCCTTGAGACTTCTTTTTCTTCAGGCTCGTTCGTTCCGACCCCCAAGGATGAGCTCAAGTACTCCCGCTCCTCAGTCCACCGTCCGTAGCCTCCTCAAGCGCATCGAGGTTCCAATTGACCACGATGCTCACTATAAAAACGATGTGCGTTTTTTTCTCCGAGATTTTTCAGCTTTACGCGTTTCTGACCGCTAGAGATAGCACTGGACCAACAGGGACCTCATTCCTATGCCTCCGGAACGTCGAACGTATAAGATTTGGTCCTATTTCATCTACTGGTGTATCTCTGGAATGTGTATCAGTGCCTACACCACCGGCTCAACTCTGCTCGCATTCGGTCTAACTCCCCAACAAGCTATCGGAACAATCGTAGTCGGATCTCTCTTCGTTGGCTTATTATCCGTTGTTTGTGGATGGATGGGTGAAAGGTTCGTCGGCGTCGGAGTCTCGACCTCATCTCCTTGCCAGCAGATTCACCAATGCATCGTTGTTAGGCACCACATCGGATTCCCCGTCGTCTGTAGGTTCACATGGGGAATGCGGTACGTCGTTCATACTCCCTGTCCCAAAAAAAAAGGTTAAAAATTCCATGCTCAATCAACCCTTCCTTCCTCCCTGTCGGCGTTATCCTTCTGCGACATTTCAGGGGATCCTATTTTCCGGTTATCATTGGAACATTTACGTGAGTTCACTTCAATCAATTTCGTTGGAGTCGAGTAAAACACAAACTCAACTTGTCGTCACAGGGCGATTTTGTAAGGACATACTTCATACACTCCGGGATCAATAGGAACCGGTCTCTGACAGATTACCATTTACTCAGCTGGGATGGTTTACAGGCCTATTGGGGCGGGCAAGGTACGCCCGGTTTAATCGTAACTCTTCCCTTAACTGCTAGACTCACGGATGAATGGCAGCAACCACTGTAAGGTTTCCTCCTGATCGCCAGGGAAATCGGGTAATACTAACCTATCTAGGTTATGCTCGGGGCCATCATACCGGGTACGCAATTTACTTCACCTCCTCCACACTCCGAGTTTACGGCGGGATAGAGTGCGAGCGCGACGCCAACGGGAACTGAATCTTCTTTTCAGGTTTGGCCCACATGAAATCAACGTTAGCAGGCGGTGTGCTTCTGACAAAGGACTTGATTGGGATGTTGTACGTCGAGTTCTTTTCTCCACCGCCGACCCTCAACTCTTATTGACTCTCGGTTTTAGAATTTATTATATCTTCTTCATGTCAATCATGATTGTTCCACCTGAACGACTCCAACGACCATTTATTATTTCTTCAATTATTTTCTCCGGAACGTGGGTCCTAAAACTCATATCCTTCTAGCTACTCGTCTGGAGTCTGAAACGTGAATATATTTAGACTGATCGGATTACTGGCGTGGGCCGTATCGACTGTCGATGGCGGTGGACCGTTATGGAACCAACCAGGCAAACCGGTCAACGGCAATGTCGGGTGGTCATTTATGTTTGGAATAACTTCAATCCTGGGTGCTTGGTAAGTCTTATATAACCATTCATACGACGTCGGTGATCGAGGGCTAAGATGAGAAATGTCTCTGTAGGGGTGGTGGTACCCTGGGTCAGAGTGATTGGACGAGGTACGCCAATCGACCATGTAAGAATACCTCTCCCCTACGGTTTGACAGATCTTCTGAACCTTACATGACCTGTTTCAGTGGCACCCACACTTTCACAGATGTTTGCGGCGTGAGTAGAGGTTATTGGAGCTGAAAAGAGGCGAAAATCGAATTATTTTTTTTCTAGTCCTTTCACGATCATCGTCACCTCCACCATCGGCATCGTGGTCACATCTTGTGCCTCACAAATCATTGGTCAAGTCATATGGAATCCTATCACCCTTATGGGAAGCCTCCAAGACTTTTAGTAAGTTCTGATTCTTCATCAGATGTGTTCACGGTTTGACCTCGTCGCAGCGGCAATTCCCCTAGAGGTATTGACCTAAATCTTTCCTTTTGAACCGAGGGCTCTCTGACACATGAACACCTGCCAATTAGCGCGAGCGGCAGTGTGAGTACTTTCTATACTAACATCTAGCTCTTTACTGACACCGTTCAACATATGCTCACAACAGATTCTTTGCCGGCCTCGGATGCACTTGCGCACAATTAGGTATCAGTATCGTATTGAACTCAATCAGTGGTGGCATGAACATGGCGTAAGCTTTCATACTGTTTCCAGTTTTAACCGACTAATCTCTCCCAATGACCACTCCAGTACGCTGAGCCCGTGAGAATTCTTCTTCCCCTTTCCCGAAAACCCTGACGTCTAACCTCTCTCCAGAAAATACCTCAACATCCGCAGAGGAGCATACTTCCTTGCCCTTGCCGGGTTCGTTAGCAACCCTTGGCAGTACCTCTCTAACGCCACCACTTTCTTGACTGTAATATCCGGATGGGGTGTATTCCGTACGTGATTTTTTTGAGGCCCCGTTACGACACTATTGACAAACCCCTTGGTATTAGTCTCCGCTCTAATTGGCATAATGCTCGCGGACTACCATGTAATAAGACGATACAAGCTCAAAATGCACGACCTATACATAGGAGACGAGAGGTCTATCTACTGGTACAATCCCTTTTGTTTCACTCCCCCTCTACACTACTTGACCTATTGGAAAACAGGTACTGGCGTGGCGTGAACTGGAGACCCGCGTTAGCCTTCATAATCGCCATATTCCCTACCCTACCCGGGTTGGTCATGGCCGTACGAGATCCAACAGCCGACAATAACTGGGTCAAAGTGTTCCGAATCACATTCTTCGTTGGTGTGTAACCATGTCTTCGTAGACCCCTCTTTTTTTGTTCTCATCACTTTTTTTTCCAAGGCTGGGCGATATCTTTCGTAACTTACATCCTCATCTGCACGATTTCTCCTCCACCTGGTCTTGGCGAAGGTGAAGATAGACATGACGATTCGATGGTGTTTGGTTTGAGAGAAGACGAGCTGGATACGAGTAGTACTACGGGCTCTGATGCAAAAACTGAATTGGAGCTCTCTGAAAAAGAGAAGGTTTGATTGTTTTCGTCTCTCTTCTCTTAATGTGTACAAATTAAAAATGTTTTAACTTACAAGTATTTACTCGCATATACGAATTGCTCACGAATTCAAGCCTTCAGAACTGGACCGTCCCGGTCATGCCGAGAGCTGTCTTTACCTCGGCTTCGATCTATCTAAGCTGAATGAATTCAGCCACAGTCACTTTTCGTTGTGATCCTACTTACCAATGTGCAGTGGCGCAAGAGTCAGTAGCGTCGTATAAACGTCTCCAACGCGTTCCCCCGTTCAATCACCGCCTGGCAATTCGGGATCAGCGGCAGTACGGCATACGTCCGGCACTACCTGTCATATTGGTCAGACGACAAGCTGCCGAGACATCAGCCGGACCCGGTATCCGTGGAACCGAGGTGGCTGTCCTATTTTTGGCTTTATGACAACACGTTGGTCAGCAACGTTCTATTTTTCTCCCCCCCGCGACCACTCCCCGCAAATTTCCCGGTCGACGACGACAAGTCTCTACACGTCGCCAGCATCGACCAACCAATAAATAATGGGACGTAGAAAGATCGAAATCCAGCCTATAACTGTGAGTAAATCCTTCATTTGCCAGAGTCTTTTCTGTCGATATCAAGCTTGGTTACTGCGCGTTTTTCTGATGTCCGGGAATTTTTACAGCACGAACGCAACCGCTCAGTCACATTCCTGAAGGTAATCCCATCTTATTCGATTCAGTAACCGCCTGCGCTTATATGAACCCACCCTATTACTATTTTTGTGCCCCGCCTTGGCGCAACCGGTGCTATTATTATCTCTAGCGAAAAAACGGGCTGTTCAAGAAAGCTTACGAGTTGGGAGTTCTCTGCAGCGTGGACGTGGTTGTCATTATCTTCGGTGAGTTTATTTTTATTTTATTTTTCATTTTGGCTAAATCCATTGGCTTCGTAGATGAAAAACCAGGTCAACCGGGAACTCAGAAACTATACGAGTACGGCTCATCAAAGATCAGAGATATAGTCAAAAAGCACTCGAAATATACCGGAGAGCGAGACTCCAAGGGCCCAAATGATTTCTCTCGTGGTGGTGGGAAAGGAGGAGGGGGGAAGATAGATGAAGATCTGGACGCTGATGGTGACGAGGATGACGAAGACGACGAAGAGGAAGAGGAAGAACAACCTGCACCGCCGCCCAAGAAACGACAGAAAGTGAGTTTCAATTTCATTCGCTGCCCCTCCTTGACTGACTTGTAAAAAGAAATCTGGTACAAAGACTGCCGCCACCACCAGTACGAAGCATACTCAGTCGTCGGCATCTTTGAAACGGCAACGTTCGCCGACCCCCACAACGTCTCCCAGTCGCACAACTACACCTGATCTTCGACCTTCAGAACCGTCGTCAGCCATGCCTTCAGGCTACTTGCAGCACCAATCGCAAACTCACGTTCCGCAGTACAACCACCAACACTCGAACTCACCCTCTTCGCCCTTCGACCCCTATCACCCCCAGATACAATACCATCAGCAAGGCGGGTACCAACCTCAACTTTCACTCCAACAACGTCCACTTCAACAAGGGCAATTTCCGCTGCCACCGCCATATGGGGGGAAGTATCCGAACCAGAATCAGCTGTACGGTCCAAGTTATCGACACTTGTTCGACAATCAGAATCCCAATCCGAATATCTACACTTCGTCATCATTCAATGATCTGTTATCCATATTTGAAGCTATGCCATCGAATGCCAACGCTCACTCGAACGGATTGAGTCTACCCGGTGGGGGCGGGCTCGGGATGGAAAACATGGCTGGTGCATGGCCTGAACATCCCAGTCTCTATCTGCAGCAGCGAGGTGGTGGTAGTGGTAGCGGCAGTGCAGGAAGCAATAACTGGCTGGACCATTTATCTGGCTCTGGCGGTCAGGGTAGACGCCCTACAGTTGGCGAAGAGTTGATTGGCGTGTTTCAGGGTGGTGCGGCGAGAAGAGGACAACCCTCTACACCTGACGAAGAAGATGAAGGTGGAAGAAGTGGAAGTACCTCTGATTCGGAGTACAAGCCTCAACCGAGTCGCCGGAGGGGGAAAGGGAAGAAAGGATAACAAGACTGAGAGTTCCGTCGTATCATTATTTGTAAACGTCGAGGAATCTAGACTGGTTGTGTGTGTTATCTTTCGTTTTTTCACTCCACCGCGGTGTTCCCAAAATGACGCTATTCTTACTCTGATTCTGATTCAGACCTTCTGGTATAAGCGTGTTGTTTTGCAGCCGTATTCCTCGTAACCCGTAGGCATCGAGCGCTGAGCGCTAAGCTTCCCCCTTGTCTGTCGCTCACGTTATGCAATGTTGTAATTTCGGGCAAAGCCACCACCGGACCTCAATGGTGGGTACCAAAGGCCTTGCGAGAACATGATATTATAAAGTAATTCCACGGTTGTCGGATGTCTTCGTCGCATGATGCATCCAATGAGAAGTAAGAGAGGGTTGTAAATCCATGGGAATAGATATCAGCGTAAGAGGTAAGTAAGATTATTAAAAGCTTAAAGGCTTGCTCCACTTTTTTCTACATGAGTCGTAAAATGGTTCTCTGGTCCTGCAAAGCAATTTGAAATTACACATTGATCATGAGGCCTGGGGCTCAGGGTTGAAGACGTGAAGTCTGAGGATCACGATTATTGCCTCTTCTTGCTACGACTCTCATTAAAGTACACTAGAGTCAGCGAAACTCGGTGCTCCCGATTTTTATCTAGTCACTTCGCGTCCGTGAACGTCTTGTGGGCAGCCCAAGGCGTAAAGGGGGAGGAGCCCAGCGGAAAGTGAGATCGGTTCTTTGGTTTGCGAGTTATAGTTGTCCGGACCGATGGAGGGGGGCATTGACGTGTGAGAAGAGAGTGGACTCGAGGTGGGCACTTGTGGGCGTACAATCGTAACCTGGTAACACTCACGTGGCTATATGAGACTTGGGATTAGTAATCGTCGGTCCCTTTTCCTCCGTCACCTTCATGTTCCTTCTGGCTAGTTTCTGGCCCTCTTCATCGTGGATTGCGGATCCCTCGCGAACTCGTGGGAATGAGCTTGTTGCTACTTGCAATTCAAGGTGCAATACTCGTGAAATCAGTAATTCTAGAACTTGCAGTTGACTGCAGTGTAGATGCGAATCTATCATGGTGAGCTCGGAACCTCTACCTCCGCGTTGCTGCTCACGGCTCTTCTCTTGGATGCTACTGGTCACTCTGTAGATAGCTCCTGTTGCGGCTGTTTAGCCCGATCATTACCGCTTTGATGATCAAGTCCAATCTCGACCTTCAAACCTGAATCTCGAGGCAGTTTTTTTTACCAACAGGGCAAGCTGGTAGTGTTGAAGCGGACTCAGAAAAAGACGAGGAGAGTAGGTACGTTTATGATGGCTTCTTACTTCACTATTGGTCTCTTTTGTCAATTTCCCGTCAGTGGCCCAGGTTTGGAAGTACGAAGTTGAAACCCAAATGATATTGGACCGCAACGGCCTGCATTCTTAAGATATGATCATCCCGGACGCCTGAGGCGCAATTATCTGAAGCTCTGTCTTTTCGAAAACATAGGAGGCAGTCAAGCTACTTATGGGATGATTACTGTTCGGGCTTCGGCGCCGAGACCTCTCTTTACTGGTATTACCCTTGGAACCCGCTATCATCCCGAACTCGAGTTAGTGCCGATCTGCGGAATTGATGTGAAAACTTGGTACATGACGGCGATAAAACAATGACGAGGGTAGGTGCTTGAGGCATGACGGACGCCGACTCAGGCGATGACCGTTTTGCGGAACTATGGATGCCGAGGCAGGGTTTCTGAGGTTCGGGCTAGGCGAAAGACCGCAGATCTGCTGGCTATTCAAACATTCCAATTGCAGGACTGTGTTGGGATTGAGGTTCCCGTAGATTCCTTCCGGGAAATGGAAGGGAACCGTGATAGTTTCGTCCGCATGATGATCATTGTTTCTAGTTCCGCATCGCACCTCTCATAATCCCTTATCCATGTTCAGGGTATTCATCTGAAGCCGAAAATCGTCCTCGTTACCCTAATCATCTCTTCCAAGTTCGTCCCGCCTTTCACTCAAGGGCAAATTGCCCTCGGGATGCACGGAATTCCCTCTTTTCAGATGTAGAGTCCGGACTGGGGGTAGGGAACAGCAGATCGGGAAGATTGAAGTTGTCATTATTTCCGCACATGCATATGCGTGCGACCCCAAGTTACAAGTACGGAATTGCGTCGGAATCGACGTCTTCGCTTGACCCTTCTGATTTCTCCCTCGTCTTCTCCGCTGCCACTACTTTACACGCTCGCCGTCTCCCATTCCAAGTCATTAGAACGCCCCTGCAGCACACACCCAGTAACAAATTGCTCGGTCTCTTGCTTGATCGTAAAACCCAGAATGTTGAGTCAAATACCCTTCCAGCCAGTGGTGCAAGCGATGACGTCGACCCGTCTGTTGCAGCACATGACACCGCCACACGTTACGAAGATTTTGATCTCCGAAAACTCCTGCAGTACTGTACTCACGCTCTGTCAAAAACAACAGGCAAGGAACCCACTTGATCACTTCGGTCCCTCTAGTTTACTGCACTTTAGGACCGCTTGGGTTTCTTGTCCTCCGCTCATTGTCCTTCAATGGTATGATTTTCCTGCTTTACAGCTTTCTAGCTGCAGCTGACCCTCCTTCCTCCAGTAAAGTTTCCATATTTTAGGACGAAATTTGACACCTGTATCTTACAACTTGCTCCATCTGTGTTATCGACCTGGGCGTAATGTTCGCGACGAATGGGCTTCCTCGTTTTTCTCCGACGTTGCTTCTACTGCGGCTCAATTTCTCTCCGATCTCCACATTAAGCGAGTTTATCTGTCGGAGATCTTGAAACGTTATGCGTCCCTCTGAAACAGAGTTTGTTGGAATTGTGCTTACTTACTGAGCGCAGTGTGTATCTGCCATAGGGGATGTCACGAAAATTGGATACTAGTAATAATGGTAAGCCAATTTCGACAAATACCGAGATACCTGCCAAACCCGGAGGACTCGTCTTTGAACGTTGGCCTCTTTCTATTCTAGGTCTCTCATCTGATATGTTCAGCGCTGGATACCCATAGGTTGATGAGCCCTTAGCTCGGCATTAAGTGTGTCCAATTCCTTACTAGTCCTTAGTCACCACTCCACTGCTGTGCTACCTTGTCCACATACCTGGAACTTGAACTGGCCATCTGTTGCAACTTCTCGAGTTCGACGAAGCTGTTGGCCGTCAGTGTGGGTTCTCGGCTGAGGTTGGATCAGTCGGATGTATTACCATAGGTGGATAAAGTCCTCGATACCCACCCCCGGAAGAAAACTGAATTCCCGATATATCTTTGAATACATAAAGGAGGGGCCGAGCCCTGGGAAGCCCTCCAGCCCAAGGAAGTCCCCCAAAGATGTCGATGGGATTTACATTTGACAACACTGTTGGTGCATACCTCATTGGCCTAATGGCAGCTTTTGCGTACGTCTGTCCCCTTTGCTTCTTTGGTGGGTCACATCTTACTTGCAGGTTATGATCCAGTCTATATGGGATTGCCTGTTGCCAGGCATACCAATACTTCCAGACATATATGAGAGACCCTTCAATCGTGAAAGGCACAGTAGGTATTTCTACCCGCTGTGTTAATCACTTTGTGGGGCTGAAATTTTAATTTCTCAATAGGTCATTTCCTTGCTGTACAGTCTTGAGCCTCTCAATCCAACCCATTGTGTTGCTAACTGAACCATGTAGCACCCTTGGAACTTTTCATACAGTCCTTCATGCTCACATAGCTTACTGGATGGTGAAAAACTATCTGAACCCTATTGCTCTGTTGCAAAGCCCTTGGTAAGCTCGTTCTCCTGTACAGGAAGACATGTTTGCACTGAATTCACATGCCCATATAGGAGCTCAGCTGTAAGGCATGCCTCCTCTGTTGTGAAATGATAATCGACTGATATGTTGTTCAAACAGGCCTCTATTGCTGTTACAGTGAGAAGGATTTCAATCCCTTCAGCTCTGAGACTGACGTTTCTTCCCACGCACAGAGTGTAATTGTTGCTATCACCCATTCATTCTATGCAGTCCAGATATATCAATGTAAGCATCCAGCTTTTGGTGGTCCTTCATGAATAAACCCTTGCAACATTAACAGTTTGCAAGAAACTTTGGCTCGTTGGAATTATAGTGGGTATATACTACAACACACAAACTGAAAGTATTCACACTAGGTCACCATACAATTTCTTCAGCTAGTGTTAGCACTAGTACAGTTGGGTCTGTGGCATATTACTATTTGACCACAAATCCACTAACCAGTGTTGGATTTCCCTAGGGTTCTCTCTGGGTGCGTCAAAGGCTGACTTGAATATACAAGGGCTTATAGGGGCTCCCACCGACCAGCAAGTACCACCATTGCGTAAGGTTTGACTTGCTCTCCATGAGACTTTTTCATTTACACTCGAGCTGTTGCAGAGTTCAATTCAATTCCCTTTTGGCCTTTATGGTCAAGGTACTATTGTTTTTTTTTCAGCTGATAGTTATGTGCCGAGAAGTTGGATGGCTAACGGGAAGCATACCTGCAGAAATTTGTGATCATCGTTCCTGTTTGTACTGCGGGTGCAGGTGACATTATCTGTGCCGTTACACTGTGTTATTATTTGTACAAAAACCGGTCTGGATTTCATCGGTGAGAACTACTAGATTTAATATTTAGAATCTGACATCAGTCGGCTTACTGGCCAGTCAACAGAACGGATTCAGTCATTCGGAAGATCATGATATATACAATCAGCACAAACACTGCTACAAGGTGGGATTGATACACATGCCAATTCATACTGATAATGACTTCATCTGGTACATATCACAACAGTTTTGTAGCAATAACAGTACTCATCACAGTTTGTTTCCTTCTTTTTTCTTCCCCTAATGCAAACTGTCGAGTTCACGAATGTGTCGTACTAGCTGCTTGCAGAACCTCCAAACTTCATTTTCAGCGCCATTTTTGAGGTATCAGCCATATGTAAAAGCTCGATCTCTCCTCTAATCCGGACTCCCCTCTGACGAGAATCCCTAACAGTATATCTCGTTTCAGTACTGGCAAGGTAACACCTCTTATCATCATCCATATTTTTAAACCTTTCCCCTGTTCGTCCAGGCTCAACTCGCGAAGACCTCTAAAAGCCTCCCCAGTGATCGATGTTATCGATGGCGAGATTGTCAGTCGCGAAGCTGAGAGAGATTTCATGTCAACGTTTAGAGCGGCCAACGGAGAATTTTCCACTACTGCGGCTGAGAGGTGCGGTACTATGGTGCAAGATAAGGAGCAAGATTCAGAGGCTGAACCAACGACTTCGGAGGTACGGACGTTCTAAACATCGTTGCATCTGCGGTCAGTTGTGACTAACGGCTTATGAAGCCTCCGCCGCCATCATGGACGGATCCCTCCACCTTCGTGGAGAATTAGCTGTAACAAAACGTGGTATGACTCCTACCGCCCGTTCATCCATTCTCAAGTCTTCCTCATGAGGGGTTGGGATGGGATGTTCGGACATGATAATATAAGAGGCAAATCTGTAAAACTAGGATAAGCTACCGTTTCTAAGTACCGTTCTGTATTTATATTATCTATTGTATCTATCCGGCTGTGTTTTTTGTCAGATCATTCTCATCCTAGCGATAATAAGACCTATGTGGTTTTCGGGTCAGTTGTCAGTTGTGCCCTATATGTTCACCAACCAACGATGGTCGTTGAGGTCACAGAAGTGGTGCGACAGCAAGGTACGGAGTCGTGAATCTAGGTATTAAGTACACTTCCATACCTTAGTACTCCGCATCGTCACCGGTACATGACTCGCACTTTCCTCAGTAACCCCAAAAGCCTTCAGCCCTTCCCTTCTCCTCAACGATACCTCTCATTGCGTGTTCCCACCACCTCTCTTTCCATCCGCTCTCGAGAAAAAACGTGTTCATCTCTTTAACCGATTTCCCTCGCACAAACCTTCTACATCGCGGGGGCGGATTTGCATGCGGATACCTCCCTTACAGAGCATAGTAAGACCCTGATGTGCGGTCCGACATCCCAATGGAAGCAAGCACCCACGGCAAGGGGAAACGGTTGATCCTTCTGATTTTGTAACGTATCGAAGAGATAGATACAGTACTATGGAGAGCTGCGCGTCTGATCGATCAATCCTTCAGCGGTGAGTTTCTCTGAAAGAGCTTTGACGTTGATGATGTTAGACTCGTCTTGGGAGACCAGAGTGTAAAGAGAAGAGGAACTGCAGTTGCTGTCGTCTACCGGGAGCGCACAAGAGGGGGGGGAGGGGATATCCACGTCTTTCACTGTGTGTGGGTCGTTGATTTTGTGAGGCCGCCACTTGTTGCCCTTGCCGTTCGGAACAAAGCGTCAAATGACGCAGATCTGTGGGAAGGCGGGATATTAGATCACAATAAATGCGAGAGAACGCGAAAAAACCGTACCTCTTTTTCATCCCATACACCATTACTAGTTCTCACTTCGTACTTTGCCGAATTCGGGATCTCACGTATGGGATGCAGGTGTGTCGCTTCTGATGTCGTCGTTCCACCAGCATGAGAGAGCTGAGAGAATAATTGCATGGTGACTTTGAAACGTGTACCCATCGAACTAAACTTCCCAGTATACTCGAGTGGGCTCAATTCGACTAGTGGTCGGTTCTCCGAATAGGTAGTAACAGTTAACCGTGTCTGCAAGTTTGATTTGAAGGCGCTTTTCATTCAGATGAGTTGTAGAATATTGATCGAAAGATTCGGACTGGAAAAGTTTCGGTTAGTTGTGTTGAGGGCGAACGGTAGAGAAAGACATACAATAAATGGTCTGGATTTTGAGAATGAAAGGGGTCGTTAGAATGACCTTAGTGTCGACCGAGCTTCTAGTCTGTCATCATCTGAGAAGCATCCCAAGGGCTGCTGCTAGCTTCTTTAGATTCGAAAAAATTGAATCCATCCTCCAGGTAATGCCTCACCAGTAGGTGGAAGCAGCACAAAACCCCTCATATTTCCAGCAGCTCTCTCCCAGGTTCTCCCCTCCCCAACGTGTCGAATTACCCAAATTTCATCACCGGCCTACCGGTTACCAAACGTCGAGAACCATATTGCCTTCGCAATTTCCCTCCGAGTCACCCGTACTACAACCCCAGTACATATGACGACTGATACACCGTCTGTGGCCGGCCAGTTCCATCAGTCACGGTAAGCGGTGATTTTGGGAACCTACCGACTACTAAAACCTCTAATACAAGAAATCCAGTGGGCATATTTTAGACCCAAGAAATGTTCGTTTTGAATTTCTTGTAACGCGTCCGTGGATGAAACTTTTGCAATCTAGTCCGGGTGACATCGATGAAGGGTTCTTCGGAACCCGGAGGCGTCGCCTGAGTCCCACACGAGTCACCAAGAAGGTGCAAGCGCGTAAAGCGTTCCTCCAGGTGGTTTCTTTGTCCCGCATAACCAGGAGAGGTCTTATGTCTTCGCCACCAACAGCGAAGCTGAACGTCCCAGCGGTGTCGGTCCTGGCAGATTTCTTCTGTTAGGAAGTGCATATCTACCACGGTAGGGGTCCCAGAGTAATCTGGGAGCCTGGTAGAGCACTGACGAACGCTCCAAGAAAAAAAAGAGTCGACTAGTCACTAGTCACGGCCTGTCACGGCTGCCTGTCATCGCCTGTCACCGTCACGGACCAAACCCTTCGACCTACGACAATCCACAGCAAATCCACGGTGGTGATGTTTTTTATTGCAAGTTCTGTAGAAGTCGTAGTAAGTAAACGACCTAATAACCTCAGACGTGATAATAGAACGGCTCCATTATACCTGTAGAAGTCGTAGTAAGTAAACGACCTAATAACTACAGGTAAACTATCAGTAAACGAATATGAACAATGGAAAGAAAGATACTCACCCTCAGACGTGATAATAGAACGGCTGAGGGTGATAAGGTACTCGAAGCAAAATATATATGAGGTCCAGAGGTAACAGCGGAACCTGGTAAGACCTGGGCGTGCGCCACACCTAAACGTTTAACCTGAACCCTGAACCCTATCCTAACGCCCTAGCCTGAATCCTCAACACTCCCCCTGGCGCCACGCCTTCTCCAATCCAAGTTCATCATATGAACAATTTTCTGATGTGTGGATTTCGGGAGAGGTTTGGTGAGAATATCGGCGATGTTGTCTTGAGAAGATATGGGAGAGACCTTGATCTCGTCGTCCTGTACCCGATCCCGGACATAATGATACCGAATTTGAAGGTGCTTTGAGAGTCCATGAGCTTTCGTCGTCTCAGTAAGGCTAATTGATCCTAAGTTGTCACAGAAAATGTGCATTGGAAACTCCTGTGGTAGAAAAACTTCATCCAGCCAGTTCTTCATCCACATACACTGCTGAGCCCCTCTAGCAAGGGCGATATATTCAGCTTCCGTAGATGAGAGAGCCACAATTGGCTGTCGTTTTGATGACCATGACACCGGGGCACCTCCCATAATAAATACGTATCCGGATGTTGACCTCCGAGTATCCACACATCCTGCCCAGTCAGCATCAACAAAACCCTGAGGCTTGAGCCCCGAACCAGGAGAGCCATCAGGTTCCGCCCTGTATAATAGACCATAATCAATCGTACCCCGGATATACCGACACACACCAATCAATAGCTCCCAATGTTCTGGGCCTGGTCGTGACTGGACCTGCCCCAAAACACTGCATGCATACGCAATATCGGGGCGAGTACTCGAGCTCCCCCATAATAGCATACCCAACAGCAGACGATATGGCTTGTCCTTCATAAATTCTTCTTCTTCCGGCATGAGTTCATCAGTACGAGCATGAATCTGAACTTTTGGTGGCAATGGTGTGTCAAATGGATGTAGATTCCATAAGTTAAAGTGGCAAAGTGCCTTCTCGAAGTAGACAGATTGGGACACCGAAATATCGCCATTACTGAGCTGTTCAAGAGTAAGCCCAAGAAGTAAGTTCAAGTGGTCAACCTCCTTGAGGTCCCACTTAGCAGCAAACTCCTCAACGACTTTATCGGCTTCCTGGTGAGATGATGAAGAGCTGAAGATGTCGTCGGTGTGGGTAGTAGTAATGGTGTATGATGATGAAGACTTTCGTGCAC
This sequence comes from Marasmius fiardii PR-910, assembly GCA_014904975.1. Lineage (NCBI taxonomy): Eukaryota > Fungi > Basidiomycota > Agaricomycetes > Agaricales > Marasmiaceae > Marasmius > Marasmius fiardii. Next base: position 337,639 of record MU127820.1, read on the forward strand.
ATACACATGGGTCGGCCTTGGATGAGTGATAGCGAAGTTCCTGGTACTCCTTTTCAAGAGTTTTGTACCAAATGTGCCCAGATTGAACAAAACCGTAGAGGGGGCGCTTCATCAAATATACTTTGTGTTCCTCCCCCTGTTTGATGAAACCCTTTGGTTGCTTCATGTACACTGGGCGATCCATCCACCCATTTAGGTATGCAGCAGAGAAATCGAACTGTCGTGAGATTAATTTCTCAACTGCTGTGACTGCCATTGTCATCCGTTGTAATGACAGTAACGCTAAGTACCCAATATAAACCAAATTTGCCACATCCTGA